>JALBCR010000751.1:0-335008 GCA_030710515.1 Abscondita cerata | reverse complement strand
TAAAAATTGGTATGTATACATTAAGGACCAGTTGCATCAACGTCGGTTAAATTTAACCGTAGATTAAAAACAATAGTATCCAAGGATGAAACATAGTAACGATTGTTTTAATGTACGGTTAAATTAACTGACTTTAGTTACAACTGGCCCTCGATTGCTTCACAATTTGGTTTGCGTTGTCAACTAATAACAACCTAACAAAAATTTCCTATTCCCTCGGAAAAAACACCGCGGTGCGAGAAATGGATCTTCTCGTGCATCGAAAATAACCGGGAAATCAGTAATCTTAGGCTATGAGTACATTAAAGTTATTTTCCAATCTGTAATAGATACTTTATCGGTGAGAAAGTGTACTCATATATCTTTAGGTACTGTTGCCACTATATTTTTATTATATTTTTAAAATATAATAATGCCGGCCTGTCAACATGCGATAATGCCATATCGCGTAAACTTAATGTTATCTGTGGTAGATTTTGTAAACGTCAGTATCATATAACAAGTATAGGGATCTCGGAAAGTAGGCATCAAGCACTTGTGTGTGCAAGGGGCTCTACTGGAAGTGCGACGATTGTTACAATAGTGATAACATTACCGATATAATAAAACCGAAACTTGATGAAATTTTTGAGATATTAAGGTCGAATTTAGAAAACTGGCAGAGGAAAAATTACTGCTGTAATGAATGAACGTAATACTCCTCCTGTTACCTATTCATCTAAAACAACTCAATCTCAATCAGCTGTTGTCGTTCAGCCTAAAAACACGAAACAGAAGAACTGTAAAACTAAAACTGATATTTTTGAAAAGATTAATCCCATTAGTGCTGAAATAAGTATAAGTAAAGTAAAACATATAAAAACGGTTGTATTGTGCTTGGTAAACAGAAGCTGATGTGCAGAAGTTTAAAAGCATTGCCAGTAAAGAAATTGGCTGATTATGAAGTAAGGGACTCGAAGCAGCTTCTGTCGAAGCAGCTTCTACCGAAGCTCAGACTTGTTGGTTTGACTAGTCACATCTCTACTGAAGATATTTGCAGTTATATTATTAATCAAAATGATCATTTGAGTCTGAAAAAGTCTGATTTATAAATTTTTGAGCTCAAACCTCTTAAAAATAATAGTTGTCAGGAGAATCGTATAAAAAAGTTATTGAAACCAGTACCTACTCTCCTTATGAACATTATATGATGGAATTGGCGTTACGTGTTGTTTTAATTGCAATGGCTTTTCCATACTTCAAAATCATGCAAAAAGCGGAAGTTGTGTGTCCTCGTTGTTTATTAAATCACAAACTTGAAGACTGTACAACTAGTACGTCAAATTTGAGTTGTAGTTGTAATAATCTAAAAGATAAATCCGTTGATATCGGTCATGCTGTTTAGGAATACAGAAAATGTGTTGCGTACAAAAATGCAACTGCTAAACTTAAGCGTTATTTATTCGGCCTGTCCCAATAGCAATCAATTTATTTAAATTCTGTTACTCTTCTACCTTATCAGCGCAATCGTAGGATATATGTTTAATATCAGAATGTTAGGGGATTGAATTCTAAGTTAAATTCGTTGTATAATAATGATTCTGCTTTCTTTTATGACATAATGTCTTTTACTGAAACCTGGCTTGAAATATCAATAATGATAAATTGTTTAACAATACATACAATATCTTTAGAACCGACAGAGATTTTATTAAAACAGGTAAAGTAAGAGGGAGTGGTATTTTAACACGTTGAGCCCCACCATTATAAGATGTTTTTGTGCTAAATTTTCCAAAAAAACTATTGAGGCATCACATTGATTCCGTGCGGTCTAAAAAACAAACATATTTTCTGTCATCAGTGTGATGACTCAGAAAATCCTGTCAAAACTTGTCTGCTATCTCGTCGTTTCTGAATGCTGTATCGTTATTACCCTGTTTAGTGTGCTACATCCATGTTAGAAGTGCTGAGTGTTAGGTATAATGGATTTTTACGAAAAAGAACAAGAAAAGTTGCAGTGATTATAGGCAGAAATTATATCCGACGAAGAAGCAATAAATGTAGATGAACCGAACTCGTCTCATTCTTCACTAGAAATTCCAATAAAAAAGAGGTCCAAAACTTCAAACCAAAAAAAGTTAGATTGGAAAAGTGTAGTGAGACAGACAAAACTGCGCTACTCAGTAGCACTTCATATATGTCAGAAGTTGGAGAATCTAGTGGTATTCAACAACAAATTGGTATAGATAATGCATCTAGTAAGGTAATACAACCATATTCTTCCATTTGTGCATTTATATGATGGTGTATTTCCTCTATAGAAGTGCCATATTAGAGAAACAATTGAAGAAGTGATTTCCACATTTGCATGGCGACCAGTTGACGGCTTCAGTTTGAAAACGTTTGATCTTAAATTTATATAAACATGAACCTTGCGAATTTTTATGCTCTTTTTGACAGGTGAAATAATATCTTACATAGTCGATCAAACAGTAAGTCAAAAGGCACATACTGTTAAATCTAAATCAAAACCCTGGACACCAACTAATATTGAGGAGATGAATCAATTTTTTGGAATAATTATGTTTACAGAGTTACTAAAAACGCCACAGTTACGTGATTATTGGAGCAACATTCGATAAGTGGACATTAAACTGTATAAACTTTGCATCCAAAATGGTTATACATATAACTTGAAAATTTATTGCGGAAAGGATGCTCAACAAGATGGCAATGCATCCTTCAATGTTGTCATCTCTCTTCTAGGTAGCTTATTAGATCATGATCGAACATTGTTTACGGATAATTACTACACAAGCGTAGCTCTCGCATATAAACTACTAAAGTGTAAAACTTACCTGGTTGGAACAATTCGGTCAAATCGTAAGATGAACTGTATTGAAGTAGTAAAAAAAACTAAAGAAAGATGAGATTTTTGCTCAGGAAAGTAATACAGGAATTGTAATGTTGAAATGGCTTAACACCAGAGATGTGCTGATGCTCACTACGAAGCATACAGATAAAACGAAGAAAGTCAGACAAAGAGGTAAAGATGTAGAAAACCAGTGGCAATTGTTAGTTATAATGAGTCGAAGAGTTTTATAGATTGTCAGATCAAATAAAAGCAGACTCTCATTGTTTGAGAAGAGGTGCCAAATGGTACCGCAAATTAGCGATGGGTTAATGTTTGGTTGCGCAATGGTGAATGCTTTAATGGTATATAAAGAAGTTACTTAAAACAATATTTTGATAACCGAGTTTTCAAAAAGCAAAAAACTATTAGATCTTGAAACACTGCCAAATTTGAGTAACACGAATATGAATGAAACTAGAGCTAATCACACATTGGTTGAAGCCAAGATGCATAGGTGTGTTATTCTAAGATGAAGGAAGTACGTGAAGGGAAGGAGGCTCAAAATAAATGTTGTAAATCTAAATATCAATGTACTATTTGTAAGAAAAATTACTGTTACTTGTTTCTTTGACCAACATGAGCTGTAGAAATATAAATACATACCTAACAAAAAACAGAGTAAATTTTTATTTGACACTTTTTTGATGAAAATTGTACATAACACAAAGCATTTTATTGATGAATTAATTAATTTTGTAACAAATAATTTCATAGCCATTGTTTCGTATTATTGATTGATTGATTGATGTCTTCTGGATCGCGTTCACTGGGTTTCAAAGTGATTAAGATAAAAAAGATGTTGATGATTAACACTTTATATTACTTAAATGTACAGATTGGATTACATCTAACCAGTAGAAAGTGGTTTTTGTTCCTGTTTACATTCACCTTCCTTAAAGGGATCCAGTTGGCGTCAACAGCCATTAACTTGCATTTTTATGAACCTACGTCAAAACAGCATACTGTGATGTACTTTTCGGACCGGGCTTTTTTAGATCCCATATAGTTCACATTACACCATGGGTATCAAACGTACTCACATTGTCCCAAATATATCTCAGTTACGTGGCATCACATTAATACCTCGCGGTATTGGTGAAGCATCGTATTGATGCCACCCGGGGCCCATCGTGTTAATAGCAATAAATGCCCGTTTTATAGTTACACAGTTAGATTTGTCCTCGTCTTTGTTCTCGAATATCGTTGATTTAGGAAGCACTGGTATCAAAGTTTCTGAAAATAAAGGTAAATTTTTATATGTTTTTGCCTGAATATTTCTCCGAATCAAACCACCACATTCTATGAAATATATATTTGATGCTTTTTGTTCCCTTGTTTCCCTTTTAACTTAAAATTTTATTCTAACTACAGACAGACTTGATCACAGTATTTTGTTAAGAAAACTTAGTTTAGATTCTCTACCAATTTGATTCAGCTATTTAAAAGTTATTTACTCGATTGTTTACAGTTTGTACAATGTTGTGGTCATAAGTCTGCCAAACTCTTATTAACGTCAGGAGTGCCTCAGGGTTCAGTGCTTGGCCCTCTGTTTTTTTTTTAATATATTATTTGTTAATTATGTGGTGGAATATCTGAGTGTGGACGACCTTAAAATTTTTAAATCTATCGGTACTTTTGATGATTGCAACTTACTTCAACAGAATCTTTCAGATGTTAATGAGTGGTGTGTTTTAAATAGATTACCATTAAATGTCGTTAAATGTAATCGTGTCCTTTTCCTGGAAGGTAACTTCTCTGATTTTTTGTTATACTATTAATTCTGTTCTTCGATGTTTTGCTCTCTATTACATTAGGTTCATATTGACAGCATTGAAAGAATACAACGTCGATTTCTTAAACATCTAGTTCTTAAAGGTGAAAGTTATTATCCTTGCATTGGATTTCTTAGCAGTGCACTTCGATCACGGGTTTTTTTGCCAACACTTGAGGACAGACAAAGGCATGCAGCTGTAGTTTTATTATGTAAACTAATTAATTATGGCATAATATGTCCTGAACTTCTTAATAAAATTGCATTTAATATACCACATGATGCAGGAATCCTTTTACTTTTCATCTTGAAACTCCAAAAAAATACACTGAAATTTTCTCCTTTGTTCAGAATGTATGACATTTACAACAAATTTCAGCATACTTTTGATATATTTAACTGCCAGGTACTCTCAGTAAATGTTTTTTTAAATTAATTTAGAATTATCATAATCTATTTAATTTACTTTATTTGCATTTTTTGTGTATGCATTATTTTTGTATTTGTATGCCTATTCTGTAATTAAAATGTTGAATAGTGAAATAAATAAATAAATAAATAAATAAAACAACAAAACTAATTAATTTTTTTGGTAAGATTTATTTCCAAGTAAAAAATTTGGAACTACAACCCGGATAGGCCACCTTACTACTATACATCAAATCGCAAATACTTTTTTTTTATAATAATGAAAAGAAGGATGTTTTCTATATTGTTATTTATTATTCATTAACGCCTTGTTAAAAAATTAAATTTAAATGAGACTTGAATTAATTAATTTTATAAAAACATTTCAAGAGAACATCGTATAAATAATTAATATGTAGAACAGCTTTGTATTTTTAAAACTGACAGAATATTGTTTTGTGAGTAATTAACATTTTTTTGTAAATGGAAATGTATATACTAAAAAATTAAAGAGAAAATATTGATAAATTTATATATTCTTCACCAACATTGGTTATTTTAATTTTATTTTGAAACCTATAAATTGCGATTTGAAATTGAATTAACAACATTAATTACGTTTTGAACAATTGCAATGTAGGTAATTAAGAAACTATAACTTAAGCTTATAAAATACAGGGTGTTCTATTTACAGCGAGAATGTTCTACTAATTGAACTATAAATTATAAACACCCTGTAACAATATATTTATTAGTCAACTAAATTTATTGTAATTATTTTTATCATAAAACATTTATTTTTTCTAAAACCTTATATTTTAAGAAGCATGAACATAACTCAATACACTCTGTATTTAAGTATAGGAAACCCTTATAAAAGTAAAGCTTAATTTTTTAGTAGAATTCAAAAATACAATCATATACAGGATGTTTTATTTAAAAAAAAAAACTTTGGTATACTACGTTGTTTTGGAGCACCGTGTATATTTAAAAATATTTTTAAAATGTAGTTTTTATTGACTTACACAATACAATCGTTTCTCCTTAAAACTCCGTGACGTCGGTCATGAATCACCCTATACATAATACAAGTATTCACGCAATACTCCACATTGCTTGATACTAACAAACGTGTAAAGGAGTATCGAAAGCGGGCGGCGACATAAAACATGTTACTCAAAAATAAAATGAACAGCGTAGTAACTAAACAATTTTAATAGAAAAAATGACACAAAACCGATATGTGGTAGAAATTCTTTAAATCATCTAATTTGGGACAAAATCACAATAGTGCCCACACGTTTTAGACAAAAGAAAATGAAAATTGCATTTTAGAAAAAGAATAAAAATTATAAAAATAAAATTTCTAACAACTTTTTTTTCTAATAACTTTTTTGTATAATTGATATTGATGGAGATATTGTTAAAACAATTAGTGTCGCGTGATTGTCATACCTTAATAATTACTTATTGGTTTAAAGAATATTTTTAACATTCAAAAGTGGTAACGACGTTAACACTGGTCACATACACACATTCTATTCTATTTTTATGTTTCAAAAATTAGAAAAAAATCTTGTTTGAACATGTAACGAAACATCACATCGAACCGAAAAATGTAGACTTTCACGATCGGTGTCAATATTTGTACTACGATTTTCCAAGTAATTGAGCCGTGATCTACTGAAAGTTCCCCCTCTTCTTCGAAACATTTCTGCGACAAACATCTTCAGTGGCGTGGTCGCCACTCTTCGACACTTAGAACGAGTTCAATGATCACGTTACTGAAGATATTTCGCGAAGTAGCAAACGAAACGTTTGGAACAAGAAAAGGAAGTTTTAACAGACCACGGCTCAATAGCTCAGAAAATCGTAGTATAAATATAACATCACATAAATATGCCTTGCATCACGGGCAACATAAATACTTATCTGCAACCTAATTGATATGCATTTTTTGCGATGTAGATATTTTGCTTTTAGTGGGCTTAGTGCTCTGTACTTTGAAAATATTTGATAGTTCTTTATTCATTACAAAATCACTTTCATCATGTTTTGTTGGTCTAATTGTTGTTTTAGTGAAGTTTTTGTGTCTTAATACATTTTGTTCCTGAAGCAAATGTTTCGCCGAGATGAATTAATTACACACGGTTTTGGTAACACTGAACTATTTATTGAGGTCATTCTGGACAATATTCACTATACAGGGTTGTCCATTAGTGCGGGATCGGAATCTCACGTCTAAACTAATAAAGATAGAAATTTGAAAATTTATATTTCCGCAGTTCTCTTTGAAACAAATGTACTTTGGAACATCGTATCATTTCCGATTATACCGGAAATGACTAATAAATCCGTTATTGTAATTGAAATACCCTACATATTTTTACACTTTTGGATTTCTTGCTTCTTAAGCATTAAAATTATATATAGGGTGTAAGAAGTTTGAACCAACGGTTTAAACGTTATTCAATTGTTTATTGCGAAAACCATAGTATGAACTAATAATATTTATTTAGAAAATGATGTTATTTCTATTTCTTGAAAATTTTAAATGGAACACCCTATATCTAACTTTCTAGTCAAATCTTCAATACAGGGTATTTCTGAAAGGTGTGTGCATGGCTTTACTAGAGGTTCTCTGGCTCAAATTAGACCGTTTGACACCAATTTACCTATAACCAAAAGGGCGCCAAAGGGCGTCAAACTTTCCAAAAAATATTGTATATTGGGAATAACTCGAAAACGGTTCGACGGATTTTGTTCCGCTTTCGTATGCTGGTTGTTTGCTTCCAAAGACGTTTTCCTGTGTATGGTAAAAATTTCTGATTCCAGGAAAAGTCGCTTTCATATGGGCACTGTGAAATAAATAATAATATTTTAACAACCGTCAACGATACGAAACCAAAATTATTCTGACAAATAAAACGAACAATTATAAAACTTTCTTCCTTTTTGTTAAATTGCGTTATTAGTTCAATCAGAAAAAAATTAAAATCATATCTCTGCAAAGCCCATCCATACGGTTAGAAATTCAAGTAGACTGCTAGTAGGCTATGCGATCATGTCAATCCGATTTGGGAACTGGTGCACTTTTGGTTATAGATAAATTGGTTGCTACGGTTAATTGAAGAAAAGTAAGTTTTGCCGGCAGCCGAAGAGTAGGGCGTGGGTGAGAAAAAGGATCCACCGCTTCTTCAGAACTGTCTTGATTTAATCCGAGGGCGCCATAGTCCTAATGCGTGGATACAAACCTGCTTCCGAACTAAAGAAACAGACGCAACAATCAACCGTAACAAATTAAAGGAGCAATAAATACAATAGAGAGAGAGAGACACAAGTAACCTACAAAACGTTATATTTAATAACACACCATAAAGAAGAAGGAACAGAGCACAATTTAAATATATTACTTACATCGTAAGTTAATTCTACGAAGCGTATTCGTTCGTACCCATATATATAGTCGTACACAAAAGAAGGAAAAAAATATAAGATTAATAGCAAGTTAATAATTTATGCGGTACACCACTGGCGTTATTTAATCTAGACAAGATGGCGACGTAACCACACCCGCACGATACGAAGGTGTATTTAGTGTTCGCAGTTGCAATATTTAGCGTTAAAAAGTATCGGAGAGTTAGGTGTTTCCCCAAAAGAGCGCTCTTCCGTGGTCTTACCCTTATACTCTAAAATCCCCAAGCAATGGTGGGTAAATGAAGCAAGTTCGCGCCTTTACGGTACACATTCGTTTACAGATTGGGCAAGTATATGCGCCACAACAAGTTAATTAATTATATTGTAGTGAATTAACAAAAAAAAATATAAATACGTGAACAAATACGTTTCGAGTTCCAAAGATTTAACTGCACTTAAGGTGCCAAGACAAGTTGTACTTATTTAGGTGTTACGCTTGAGACGTTTTCGGTAGCAGTGTGACGTCCCGGAGATGGTTTGTTTTCAGCGCAGAAGTATAATTAGAAAAATCTGACCTTATGTTGTAGATAGAGGTTTACGATGTTGACACACACAGGAGAAGATACAGATATGTGGTGTCGGTTCCAGCTGCGGCGACCCCTAATTTCGGTAGGATGTCCCGTACTTCAGCAATCTTAACAGCAAACCCCAAGTATGCGACACACGCAGCGACAAGACAAAAAAGGTAGAAAGAGATCCCACGATGAATTTAATCAGCCAGGTAATTGGTTTTGTTTAGGCCAAAAGAACCTTTAAAGCCGAGTAATTTTAATCCCGGAGTAACTCTAATCCCGGAGTAACTCGCCTTATCTGAAAATTATGCACGGTGTAACGTTGAAGAAGCCATGAAGAATATTTGTCGTACCTGAGTGCAATCGAGCGACCATTAGAAGAAATTAGTACACGCATCCGTCCTAAGATAAACTTCAGAAAATCGAGTAATCAATCCTTTCCCCAGCTAAAAATATACCGCTATACATTGAAAGTTTGCAGGGTCCTATACATACCACTAGAAAATTTGACGGAATTACGATTAAGCACTCAGATGAAGGCAAATTTGAATTTCACGTAACACGACGTGATAGTAGTTGTTACAAGGCGGAAATTGAAGATCAGCCGAAAATGTATTGGCCAATTAGGACAACGCGGAAGTTGAATTCTGGGAATTAAATCCCCAAAAATTTTCGTTAAGGAGCGAACACGGAGAAATGTCGCGTTTACACCTCGACTCCGTGTATTGTGTGTTGCCTAACTCACAGTGACCGTTACAAATTCCCCACACAAAACTTCAAGCCCGCGCAGAAGGATAAACATAATCCGCTGCACCATACATAATCCAGAAAATTAACATCCGTAGGTGTTCAGCAAAAAAAAAGGAATCTCCAACATGAGCGACATATAACCAAAGATACCCACCCCACACATATAAAAACCTAATGAAACCCAACCCCTAAGAGATAGACGGTTTGTTGAACTAAGAGTAGCTGATCTGATGAAATCTGTTCAAAACTCGCATGAAGCGTTTGGTGTATCCAGCAACAAAGTCAAGCAACGACCAAGAAAAAGAAAAGGATAACACCAAGAGATTGAACGCCCACAAAAACTCGCAATTAGCGATTTCCGAGAAGCAAGGTAAAGAAAACGTGGGTCATCCAACAGTATCTCAACCAACCTTACTAAACCCAGTCAACAGAAAATATTATTATAGTAAAGTTTGAAGTTTGGACAAGCGTCCAGGACAGAGCCCTAAAACCAATGAAACCCCAACCCAAATTAAAACAATACCACCCTGAATTACCCCAAAATAAGGTACCCTAGGAAAGGTTTAAGGTAAGATAGGAATAAGGATAAGGCTGAAACCCAAATACCAAGAGGTTAGGATAAACCCTAGGAAATTATTAAGATCGGGCATTTCCCTAGCGGCGTGCATGTCGAATGGGTGGCACCAGGCATCACTCCCACCAAGACCCTCGCGAAGGATGGAAACTCGCGTCATTGGGCCCCCAGTGAAAATCCACCCCCTCGCCATTCACGACCCTTAGTACTGAGCCTTCCCAAAATAAAGTCCTCCCACCCAGGAAAGGATTTAGTCTTGGGCCGATACTCCCGACACCACAAGACTAATGGATATGCAGTTAAAGAGTGCGACTCTGAAAACCGAGGATAAACCCCCAACCCTATAGCATAATGGAAGAATGAAAGGAAGGATCCCAAAATTTTGCCCAAAAATTTCCAAAAGTAAAAGACTGGAACAAGTCAACAGTTTGAGGTTCTGCAGTGGCTACGGCCAGTGATCCATTGACGGAGGTTAAGGGCGAACGGTTTACCCCTGCCCCAGATCTTGCTTGCCCTGTACGGCCCCTAAGGGTTGGTGTGCCTGGTAACGAAACAAGGGTACCAGAAACAGGAGCTCCGACTCCCCCTCACGCCAACACCCACTGAAACCCCAGCCAAAGCGGTACCTCTACGCAAGAAAGAAAGAAGGAACAGATGATAGCAAAGACAAGGAAAAAGGAAATACTCTATCCCTCCTCGAGAGGACAGAGAGCAACAAAAACGACGTTCACACAAGACAAGACACATTCAGGTGTCTGAATTCGGCTTTGAAAAGGATTGCCAAACTGGCGAAGACGTACACCAACGAGCCATATAGGAGAGGGCGTTCAATCCGTCACGGGATCGGGAAATCACGGTACTCCCACAACTACGTGAACTCATGAAACTAAGTCTCGAAGCTCGAAATCCAATTCAAGGTCAAATTTTGGTATTATTTACCTGAGAAGGTCCAATCCCTACGTGCCCAACCAACCTACCCATATCACATGGAATTCTAACGAATGTGAACCATTATGGTTCCAGCAAAAAAAAAAATTAAATATAACTATGAGCTAACTCAATTAGAACTGAGTCAGTATATCATTAAGCTCGCCGAAGCGGTTTGGTATCTCCCAGAAAAGAAAAAGAAAACCCAACAATCTTGATGCATTGTCAACAAGAGCAGGAGCACGCTCAACTTGAACTCAAGTCAACAGGCATCCCCAAAAAAAATAAAGCTTCTCAAACCAAAAACAAAAGAACCTGTATCTACGTATATACAGTTCTCGCAGAAAGAAAATAAAGATATACGGGAGAGCACCAAATAAATCAGAGATTTCGATGTAAATCGATCATAATGTCGTGTAGCTAATAGAGCCAGAAACCATCGATAATCTCATTAATAACCAACCTACAGTAAGGCAGAAATAAAAGAAATTTATTCAGCAACAATATAAGAGAAAATACGAACTTCTCCTTACTAGAAGGAAGATAGTCCGAGCAAATTCGTTAGAAACCCGTGAAAGAAAAAAAATAATACAGATATGATAAAATCAGCAAAAGTAAATAGTCAAGTAAAATAAGTCGTGTCCAAGTAGAAATCCAGTCATGAACCGTGTCTTCTAGCTGGCAGTACAAGCAAGTTTACGACGCTTTTTCCGTCTAGGATAAAGTAAAGAGTGATCTAAACAATTAGGCTCCAGCACAGCAAGTTCAGCATTAGCCTCTTCCGAATTCGAGAGAGGTTCTGGCTTAAGGTCTTTCACGTGCCACGTACCTAGTGACTTTCCTAAAGAATCAGCTAGTTCATACGTCCAGGGAGACACGACAGTTTTCACCGTGAACGGGCCTAAGAATTTAGGTGCGAGTTTCGCATTGAAATGCTTCGAAGCGTCGGATAGTTGGAAGTTACGACGCCACACCAGATCACCCACGTTATACTTGACATGTCGGCGGCGTAAGTTATACCTATTTCGTGTAGTTTCATAGGCTTTCCGAAGGCGTTGAAGTATATATTCCTGGATAGCCGCGTAACGTCGAGTAGACACATTATGATCAGGTTCTGAGTCAGTTGGTTCAAGACGTGATTTATTGAAGAGATTGCCAGAGATGACATGTTCACGACCAAATAGAGCAAAGTACGGGGTACATCCAGTCACTTCGTGTTTCGCCGAACGAACTGCACATCCAATGTGAGGGAGCTTCACATCCCATTTCCGCTGGTTGTCCTTAACATAAGACGCTATCATGGTCTTAAGAACGCGATTTATCCGTTCAGCCGGATTTGCTTGCGGATGGTATTTGGCAGTATATAGGATGGTGCAATGATAGTTCTCACACATTTGAGTGAATTCACGACTGCGGAACTGTACTCCGTTGTCAGAAATAAGGTACTGCGGCACTCCAAATAGTAAAACACCTGTTCTTCCAGGATTTTAGTAACCGCAGCAGCAGTAGCAACACGCATAGCAAAGAAAAGGGCAAATTTAGAGAAACAATCGGCAACCACAAACACGTAACAATTGCCTTTAGAAGAACGAGGAAGCGGCCCAACAATATCGCAACATAAAGTTTGCCACGGTCCCGTAGGACGAGCACGAGGAGCAAACATTCCAGGAGGAGCTGCTTGAGATACCTTATTGGAAGAGCAAGTAGAACAACGGCGGATATAGCGAGCCACGTCTGCACGTAATCGAGGCCAGTAATAATGTTGCAGAATTCTTGCGGTTGTCTTAGTTACTCCACCATGGCCAACAACTGGAGGATCATGGTTCTCCTGAATGATGCGTCTCCTTTGTTCAGCCGGAACGACTAACTTCCATTCATCATTCGGATCCACCATAGAAGTGGTAAAAGAACTAGTCACTCTGCGATATAAGATGTTATTATCGACAGACCAATGAGGCAACTTGTGAGGTGTTGTGAGTACACGATTCAGTAAGTTATTATACCATTTATTTGTAGTAGGTAAGTCAAGACCAAGAGAAGAAGGAACAGCTAAGGAATCAAGATGAGGAGAGGTGGTTTCAGCTTCATCACCAACAGCAGGAACAGCACGAGATAACGCATCTGGCACAACGTGGTCTTTGCCTTTCCTATGTCTGATGGTGAAGTCATACTCTTGGAGTTGTAAGGACCAACGAGCAAGACGACCAGACGGACTCTGCAAACGGTTAAGCCATACCAGCGAGTGATGGTCAGTAATGATGGTGAAGTGAGAGCCCTCAATATACGGTCTGAACTTAAGAATGGCGAATAAGACTGCAATACATTCTTTTTCCGTAGTACTATAGCGCCTCTCCGCTTTAGTTAAGGAGCGACTGATGTAACTGATAACCTTTTCCCCCTCAGGCGATTCCTGACTAAGGACAGCACCCACGCCAAAGTCCGAAGCGTCAGTTTGAACAACAAATGGCAGAGAAAAATTAGGACAAGTCAGGATAGGAGCAGAAACTAAGTGTTCTTTAAGAGAAACGAAAGCAGATTGACATTCCGGTGTCCACACAAACAAAGCATTTTTCCGAGTAAGAGCAGATAAAGGAGAAGTAAGAGAAGCGAAGTTCGGTATGAAACGGCGATACCAGCTAGCCATGCCAATCACGCGTCGCACTTCGGTGACCGTGGTCGGTATAGGAATGTTAAGTATGGCAGTCACCTTTTCTGGATCCACCAGCAACCCATTTTTATTCACAACGTAGCCCAAGTATTTCAACTCCGAACGACAGAAATGGCATTTTTCCTGATTTAATGTCAAACCGGCAGCAAATAATCGTTTCAGAACTTTTTCCAGTACTCGAAGATGTTCGTCGAAAGTTGGTGTCGCGATAACAATATCGTCCAGGTAGGCGAAGCAAAACGGTTCCAGCTCTGCACCGATAATTTGGTCGATCAGCCGCTGAAAGGTTGCAGGAGAATTATGCAGACCGAACGGCATTCTAGTAAATTGGAACAATCCACGATGAGGAACAGTAAAGGCAGTAAGCGGTTTGGATTCAGGAGTTAAAGGAATTTGCCAATAAGCAGAACGAATGTCCAAACTCGAGAGAAATCTAGCATCCCGTAAGCGATCCAAGATAGAAGTGATATACGGCAGAGGATAAGCGTTGCGTTCCGTGACCTGATTTAGCTTCCGATAGTCAATGCAAAACCGATAGGAGTTGTCTTTCTTCCTAACCAAGACCACAGGACTGGACCATGGACTGGTAGATGGCTCTACTACACCTAACTGTAGCATCTTGTCCAGTTCTTCATTGACAATCCGAGATAGTACTGGTGATAGAGGATAGTACCGTTGTTTAATTGGCTCAGCCTTGGTATGGATACTGTGTTGAACGAGCTGGGTACACCCTAGACCAGATGGCTGTAAAGAAAAGCTGGCAGAGATAACAGCCTCTAGCGAAGACTGTTGCGACCTTGATAAGTCGTCTTTGATGTTCAGCGCACTCGAATGAACCGCATGTCCAACCGCATCAGTACCAAAGGACCAATGACCCTTGCTGAAATCTGGTACGAAGGCCATCGCCTTCCAAAAGTCGATCCCCAATATCAACCCTTGAGAAATCTCAGGAACCACTAAGGTTTCTATTACCTTGGTTTTTCCCTCTAAAGTATAAGGAAGAGAAACAACACCCAAAATGGCACATTGTCCACCATTAGCCACGTTACAAAAAGTCGAAGTAGATTTTTTAAGGACACCTTAAGGGACTGAAGCAAATGCCAACCGATACTTCCTAGTATCGTCCTAGAAGATCCTGTATCCAGTAAGGCTTTAAAAGGTATGCCCAGCACTGATACGTTAAGAAAAGGTCGTTCATCACCACGAACGCTAGCAAAAATAAAGTTAAGTAACAATTGTTGAGAGTGGTCTAGATCAGTAAAAGAAGAATCCGAGGTTGAGAGAGAAGTAGAACCTACGACTCGGTCCGAGGGTTCTGACGTGCGTTTCCTGCGGCGAACATTGGGAGCAATTAGGCTTGGTAACACCTGCCTTTCCACAGCCAAAACAATGAAGGTTCTGTGGGTTTGGACAACGAGGAGAAACATGTCCCGTATTCCCGCAATTCCAGCAACGTACAGGTCCCCTGTAAGAGTTGAGAGGCCTAGAAGGAATAGTCGAAGAGACCGAAGAACAAGAAGAAGTATTCAAAGAAGAAGTTTCTGGAGCGACGTAAGCTAGGTTAGGTTCCAGCAAAGAAGTCACGCGTCTAGTAGGTGGTGGTTTGAAAGATTGGGTTAAGAATTGACTATGCTCAATCTTTTTCCCAAGCGACAATAGATGCGAGATGGTTGAGACATCATGAAGAGCCAAGGCCGTTTGGAAATATGGCGTTAGATTGCGCCTGATTATTCGGATCTGTTGTGGTTCCGATAATGGTTCACTCAACCGTGAGAAAAGGCTTTGCATAGTAGCCAAGTATATCCCAAACCCCTCATGAGCACCCATGGTTCGTGCCTTAATTTCGTCCAGCAATCGATCGTTGTAATCCACCGGAAGAAACTCCGATTGTAGTAAACGCACCACATCCTTCCACGAAGACAGCGATTGTCGATGAGCCCTGAAGAGAAGAAGAGCTTTTCCAGTTAAGAGTTCTGGAGCACCATGAAACAATTGCGTCAGAGAAATTCCCTAGCCGTGCTTAATTCCTCCAAGCGAGTAAGAAATTCAGAAAGAGATGTTTTACCATCCCCAGAAAAAGTTAAGTTTAGTTTCGCTGTAGCAACAGATTTAGAAAAGTAGGAAGCACTACAAGAGGCAACAGGTGTTGGTTCTGGTTCGACATCAGACTCCGATGATAGTTGGTCAGGTTCACCTTCGTCCTCAGTAACCGTTAATTTAGGACTAGAAGTAACAGCTTGACTGATCCCAAAAGTAGTATGCCGATGCTTCTTGATCATAGAATCAATAGTGTTATGAAGATCGGTAAGAGAAAGTAGAAGAGAATTCCTATTGGCAGCTTGTTCTGTCGAGGTGGCAACCATCAGCTTGCACCTGCGAATAGTATGAGTCCAAAGAGTAGAAAAACGAAGAAATTCCGAAGTTGTGCTGTCACCAGTGAAATTATCAACGAACGTACGAAGCTCCCCTAAAGAGACATTTACCGCAGTTACATCGGTTTCATACTCGATGCTGTATTTAATTTCGGATAAAGATTTTTCCGCTTCCAGCTGAAGAGCACTACGGACCAGTTTCCGAAGACCCTCCACCGAAACGTCAGCACTAAGTCCCTAGAAGCTAACTCGTATCGCAGTTCGTGTTGTTTAAGGCGATTGACCTCGAATTTCCACACTTTCGGCATTTTAAATAAAATCTCCTAGCTTCCAATACAAAAAAAAAAGAATAAACTCGAACCCACAACAACAAGTAAGAAAGAGAAAACAGTATTAAAATACTAACCCTAGAATAATAAAACAATTTTAAGTAAATGTCCTATTACTGATCAAACTGATAGTAATAAGGAAAGCAAGCAATAGCACTAAGTACTAGAGAGAGAGAAAATAAAAATTTCCAAAGAGAATCGAACGACAAGTAAAGAAAAATACTCGAGCAACCTTGACTGATAATCCGATTTCACAAAAAGAAAGAAACGAGAAGAAAATCGAGCCCCGAAGTTGGGATGCCAATTTCTTGCTACGGTTAATTGAAGAAAAGTAAGTTTTGCCGGCAGCCGAAGAGTAGGGCGTGGGTGAGAAAAAGGATCCACCGCTTCTTCAGAACTGTCTTGATTTAATCCGAGGGCGCCATAGTCCTAATGCGTGGATACAAACCTGCTTCCGAACTAAAGAAACAGACGCAACAATCAACCGTAACAAATTAAAGGAGCAATAAATACAATAGAGAGAGAGACACAAGTAACCTACAAAACGTTATATTTAATAACACACCATAAAGAAGAAGGAACAGAGCACAATTTAAATATATCCACTTACAACGTAAGTTAATTCTACGAAGCGTATTCGTTCGTACCCATATATATAGTCGTACACAAAAGAAGGAAAAAAATATAAGATTAATAGCAAGTTAATAATTTATGCGGTACGCCACTGGCGTTATTTAATCTAGACAAGATGGCGACGTAACCACACCCGCACAATACGAAGGTGTATTTAGTGTTCGCAGTTGCAATATTTAGCGTTAAAAAGTATCGGAGAGTTAGGTGTTTCCCCAAAAGAGCGCTCTTCCGTGGTCTTACCTTATACTCTAAAATCCCCAAGCAATGGTGGGTAAATGAAGCAAGTTCGCGCCTTTACGGTACACATTCGTTTACAGATTGGGCAAGTATATGCGCCACAACAAGTTAATTAATTATATTGTAGTGAATTAACAAAAAAATATAAATACGTGAACAAATACGTTTCGAGTTCCAAAGATTTAACTGCACTTAAGGTGCCAAGACAAGTTGTACTTATTTAGGTGTTACGCTTGAGACGTTTTCGGTAGCAGTGTGACGTCCCGGAGATGGTTTGTTTTCAGCGCAGAAGTATAATTAGAAAAATCTGACCTTATGTTGTAGATAGAGGTTTACGATGTTGACACACAGGAGAAGATACAGATATGTGGTGTCGGTTCCAGCTGCGGCGACCCCTAATTTCGGTAGGATGTCCCGTACTTCAGCAATCTTAACAGCAAACCCCAAGTATGCGACACACGCAGCGACAAGACAAAAAAGGTAGAAAGAGATCCCACGATGAATTTAATCAGCCAGGTAATTGGTTTTGTTTAGGCCAAAAGAACCTTTAAAGCCGAGTAATTTTAATCCCGGAGTAACTCTAATCCCGGAGTAACTCGCCTTATCTGAAAATTATGCACGGTGTAACGTTGAAGAAGCCATGAAGAATATTTGTCGTACCTAAGTGCAATCGAGCGACCATTAGAAGAAATTAGTACACGCATCCGTCCTAAGATAAACTTCAGAAAATCGAGTAATCAATCCTTTCCTCAGCTAAAAATATACCGCTATACATTGAAAGTTTGCAGGGTCCTATACATACCACTAGAAAATTTGACGGAATTACGATTAAGCACTCAGATGAAGGCAAATTTGAATTTCACGTAACACGACGTGATAGTAGTTGTTACAAGGCGGAAATTGAAGATCAGCCGAAAATGTATTGGCCAATTAGGACAACGCGGAAGTTGAATTCTGGGAATTAAATCCCCAAAAATTTTCGTTAAGGAGCGAACACGGAGAAATGTCGCGTTTACACCTCGACTCCGTGTATTGTGTGTTGCCTAACTCACAGTGACCGTTACATGGTGTCAAACGGTCTATTTTGAGCCAGAGAACGACTGGTAAAGCCATGTACACTCATTTCAGAAACACCCTGTATATATAAAAATGAATGTGTGTGTGTTTGTTTGTTCTCGAACTCCTCCTAAACCGTTAGTCCTATTGGAATGAAATTTTACTCACTTCTTCAGGTCGATCCAGAATAGGTCACAAACGTTTGATTTTCGTGATTGCCCTCGCGGTTCTACGGAAATCGCGAAAAACCCCGAAATTTAACACTTTTTAGTCGAAATGTATGGAGCCAAGGTAGGTAAAAGATGTACCTTTCCAACAAAAAAATTTTTTTTTGAATAGCAGTGATAACTGCTAACAATTCTTTTATTTGGCGTAGCGAAGCGCGCCGGGACAGCTAGTAGAGCATAAAATAAGCTATTGTTTGATGCAACTATGTATGGATTTATTTTAAAACGACTTAGAGAACAAGTTTTATTCCATGAAATAAATTTAAAATTAGAATTAATATAAAAGCAAGCCTTGAAAAACAATTGCTAAATTTCAAAAACTTAAAGAAAGATTCTGTCAAAAAGTGATCGTGATAATAGTGTGAAGATATAAATATCACATTTAAACAAATGCAAATAGTAGATAGACAGATAACGGGCATTAAGAGTTTATTCAAAAACATAAAAAATATTTTTTTACTTTTTTGTATTCGCCGCTCAAAAGAACTATTGACCCTGTAAATAATGTTGGCATGCCGCGTTAAAGGTAATCTTTCACGTAACCCCATAAAAACAGTCAAGCGGTATTAGATCAGGGGACCAAATTGGCCAATTTACTGTAGCTGCAAATCCTTTCCAACGTTATGGGAAATATTAATTTAACTACTACTGTGTTACTTCTCCAGCTCAATGTGAAGGAGGACTGTCATGATGTAGCTACATATCTCGAACAGTTTAATAAATCTAAATAATCTTCACCATTTAAATTATTGAATGACTAAATGTCCTTTTAAAACATGGCTTCATCCAAAAAAGGTATTGTTTGTGAAAAATAGCGAAATTGTTTTCCCAAGCTTGCCATAGTGTTATTTCAACTTTAATCATTCATTTTATGGAATAAAATTTGATTTTCTCTGAATGTTTTAAAATAAATGCATACATATTTATACCAAATAATGACTTATTTTATGCTCCAATTGACTACTAAGTTATATAAGGGTGTTCTATTTAAAATTCTCCAGAAAAAGCAATATTTGAAAATGTTTAAAAAAACAACTGAAAATTACAAAACGAACATGATTTGCTAAATGAAATTATTAGTTCATATTAGTAAAATTTGTTTTATAGTTTCAAGCTTTTAACAATTACACCACGTAAGATATTTTGGCAATAAACAATCGAATAACGCAAAAATCGTTGGTTCAAACCCTTACAACCCCACATAATTTTAATGCTCAAGAAACGACAAGCATAAAAGTGTAAAATACATAGGATGTTACTGTGTTCAAAGTGTTTTTGTTAAAAAAACCTTTTCAATATAAATTTTCAAAATTCTATCTTTATTAGTTTAGACGTCAGATTCCGATCCCGCACTAATGAACCACTCTGTACTACAGTGTGACAAATAAGGTTCATATAATATGGGATTTTTTGATTAAGAGCTTTATTCGAAATTTGGGTTGACTAAAAAATATTGGTTATGCAATACAATGCGTATTCTCCGCATTATCTGTCAAATTTGATTTTTTCCCAAATAATCAAAAGTCAGGTTCAAATTACCAAAATAGTCATTAGAAAAAGTTAAGACTTAATATCCGAACTGTATAATCTTTTTGGGATAAACTAAACATTTATATTAATTAGAAATTAATTTATTTGTACTGAATTATGGACAACTTCTATTAACACGTATTGGTTGAGATGTGATGCGTCACTTATTTTAATTAACCAACTCATTTTCTCTTCATCAAGGATCTGGCGTTAAAAACACTAACATATTATCGCCTTTAAAGTGCATTGATTTTCAGTTAGCTTTGAGTTTAATCTAATGTTAATTAATGTGTAATATTTTTAATTAATTTGTTGAAAGTTTTGAAAATTAAAGTTTAAGTTTAGATTTTAAACTTCTTATTTAAAGAGTACAACCTAAAAAAAACTTTTAACTGTTAATATTACGCATTCTAATACTGACATATTCTTTTTCATTTAGAATTTGAAAGAACCGCTTTTATTGTGCAACAACATTAGTTACAGGAATAGAACCGATGATTTTACTACTTCCATTTATTGAAAAGATGTAAATTCTCGAGAATTAAGTTTATTGCCTATCAGTTATTTTTTCAACGTGAATTTTTAAAATGACGATTTAATTTTAAAAATTATAATAATCTAAACATGTAAGTGACATTTGTAAGAGGCCAATTCGTGCAATTTCTTTGAGTTGTTCGACAGAAAAATTGCTTTCCTGAAAACTTTGGTGTTGAAAGGTACATAATTATCGAATTTGTTTAAATTATGTAAACATGTAAACAACATATTTTTTACACCATACGAATTATGATTACCAGTTTAATTAATATAAATGTAAGTATACACAGATGTCAAAAACGAACTTGCGCTTTAAGTGGATTGATTAAAATCTAATTACGCTAATGTATTACGTCACTAAGATAAATTAATTTTTATATTTTGCTTTAGAAAAGTATTAAGTAAAAGTGAAATTTCATGCAAGATTGTATTTATGACAGCGTCGGTAAATAAGTTAACGCTACATCAAAGAAACAACATTTTATGTACTAAAAACCTCTTAGTTAATAAATTCAAATAAATAAAGGAATGCAAGAAGACCTTATTTTTAGGTATTTTACTTTCGAAGTATTTCAAAAAGATTTGGGTACGCCAGTAATTGAAATTCTTGAAGGTTTTCAAGCAAAAATAATAAATTTTATAAATACATAGTTTAACAGTTTTTTTTTATTTTCAGTACATACCTAAGCAAACAATTTAATAAATACAAGAAAAGTGTTCGTTAGAATGAAATACTTTAAAATCACTTACTTCTGAAAGTTTGATCGCTAAGTTGTGTGTGATGAGAATTGAACAAGCCTCGTTTTAAATTATTTTAAATCAGATAGAACTTTAAATTCCCGAATGCAAAATTTAATTACTGTTGTATTTAAGAGTTTTTGATTTTAGTGACAACCGAATTGAAAAAAAGAAGTTAAATCAATCTTAACTTTCGGATAAAATAAAAAATTTTTTCATTTGTTAATGGCAAAATCTGTGAAAACTGCAACTCTAATGTAACTTAGATACTTGGTTGACTTTTATTGAAAGGCCATATGACTTAATAATGTAGAAAATAGAATGTATTTTATGACAAACATATAAATTAAATAAACCACTTAATTTGGAATACACCTCAAACACACAATAAATAACTATTACTATTAATTTAAAGTTAAAGATAGTAAAAAGTTAATAAGAGTTTGTAACTATAAATTAATTATAATTGAGGTTTAATTTAAGAACGTTTTCGCTATCTTCAAAACTTATTTATTTAGAGAATTTTCTTATGAACGTTTAAGTAAATGCGGAGTTAACTAAAATTCTTAACAACACTTTTAAGGAGGGGATTAAAATAAGTTTAACAAAGTTTTACAAACAACTACACTTTGACGCTCTGATTAAAATGACTGAATATTATGATATTATTTATAAAAGTTGAAATTAGTTCTTTAACTGCATACTAAGCGATAGCGTTTTACTTGCCATTCTTCACTTTCTGTAATATTTTACTTCACATCTTGTGCTTATAGGAAAAGAGAAATAGTTAAGAATACACTTGCATCCCATTATACAGGGTTTCTCACCGTAGCCGTTTGTTAGAAGTTTTTGGGGTTAAAAAAAATTAGAAGTTTGAAATTTTTGAACACTAACGTCTAATGCCAATAATTAATGCTGTGTTGTTCTTATGTTCTAATTACATTGACTTTCATTGCTTTTACATAATTATTTTATTTTAAAAACACAAACGATATTGTGGTTTCTGTCAAAAATAACAATAAAATATAAAATACGGATTAACCATAAAACCGTTGAAAATAGGTACAAATCGATGTAGAATTAAATTCTGCTTCCTACTATCTAAAAATATACAGAGTGTCTCATTTGAAGAAATGAATATTTTTTACTTTGAAAATAATCTAATCGCTCATTAAATTTTAAACACCCTGTATGCTATAAATCAATTGTCAATACGGATTTCAAAAATTCTTTTGTTTCAGTTTACCGCAGAAACGTTTATTACCAATGAAAAATAATAAAAGGTCCCAAGTAGGGAAAAATTTGTAAAAAGTTTCAAAAAATCAAAATATCTGAGAAACACTTGAAAATAGACATAGGGAAATATAATAAAACTCATCTTAAAATTTCCTCAGACATCCAAAAATAAAATAATATACAAGGATTTCCATTTAAAACAAGGAAGTTCATTGCGACTTCCAGTGTAATCGGAATTGGTTTGACCTTGAAAAGTTTTTTCTAACCCCAAAAAATTCTCACGCTTCTCTGTATAAGGTACCTGCGGCATTTAAGGCCCAGTTAATTTGATCCTACTTTTTTGCAAAATGTGACAGAGGCAAACATCAAAATACCAAAATTGTTTTAATTTGTACTTTGATGAACGATATTTTATGTGTGATGTAAGTTCTACAAGTGTGTGGAGTTTATAATCTGTTTTTCAAAAAGTTGCAGTTGGGCCTTATTTTCCGAAAGTTCGGTTAATAAGGCCCAGTGAAGAAATTGAGGTTGTATAATAAGGCCCACCTGGAAACAGGCAAAAAAAGATAAGTAGATCTTTTTTTTCCAAAAACAAAGAGTTCGCATCTCAATAAAGTATAGAATGAGTTTTCAGACTAAATGAAGTAACAGCATTAGGAAAAACATAATTTTATTTCTTTGAAACTTAAATTAACTGAACTTAACTTTGGTTTTCCAGACTAGAGAAGAAAATAAAATAATATTCACGTTTTTATAAAAAATACCATACTGAGACAATAGTTAAGAATTTTAAGCTTTAAACTAAATACAAAGCACGCACTTGAATATTTCCTTGTCTTTTTTTGTGAGGCCAACACACATTTCGTGACACCAAGAGCTGCAAATCACACATCGCCTCATGTCAAGTTGCTTTGTTTCGTCACACACAAAGCAATACCAAGACTCTTTTTCCTGGAGGATATTATTCTCTGCGTGCTTACCCACATTCGCTGATGTTGATGGAGTTGGATCCTCTCTTTTTTTTTGAAGCAGCAGGTTTGGGCTTAGGATTCTTAGTTATTGAAGTAGAAAAGAGATCTTTGGTTACGATCTGAGCCTTGTAATTGAGAGACTTTCTCTTTTGAGTTTTCCCTTTAAATTTGTGCAATTCTGGGGTGGGAAGCAGCTCTTTAAACGAAGTATTGAGATCTTTATCTTTTGTCTGTGTTTGCCCATGAACAGGTGCTTCAGAACAATTTCCAATCTTATCCGAAACTTTTCATAGGCAGCATTCTTCAGAATATTACTCAGTGCACTCAATGATACATCATCTGCTGAGTCGTTTGAATCGCAACCATGGAGATCAATAGGATGGTCGTTTCCATTATTGCGCCTAATGCCGTCATTCTCTTCGGTCTCCAATGGTTCCATTGCGAAAGGACGTTCGGTTGCTAGCGAAGGTGCGAAAGCTGATTCTGGGATAACAGTACGATCAAGTGAATATATGCCTGTTGCTTGGAAGCCGCTCAAAATATTTTCTGGTGTCATACATTTCGGCCAAACTCTAGAGAAAATTTTGCCAAAGCGATGTTTGTTCAGTTTACGATCAGGGTGTGCATCCCAATACCTGAGAAGTTCTTGGTCCCAGTGATGTTCGAAAGACCTGTAGACAGCTTTGTCCAACGGTTGAAGTTCATGGGTTGTATTAGAGGGTAAGCAGTATAGCCTTATATTTAGATCTTCTGCAACCGTGACGATGGAAATATCCAAATGGCAAGCAGCACCATCAAAAATAAGCAGGATTTTATTTGGCCCCTTGTAGCGATGTAGATGCGTTAGAAATTCAATGAAGAGTTGATTTGTCATGCTTCCTTTGTCAGCCATTCTGACCAAGGTACCTGCTGGTAGGTTATCTGTCCATTCGGGTTTCAAGCGCTTTCCTTTGAATAGGACCATAGGTGGGATACTATTTCCAAGAGCATTGCAGCAGCCAGCGATTGTCACATTTTCAGCATGTTCAGGTGCAACTAAGTGGATACGTCTGGCACCTTTTTGTCCAATGACCAGCTGTTGATGGTGAATAGTAAGTCGGCACCCCTTTTCGTCCATATTGAAAATATTTTGTGGGTTCTTATGTAAATCCATTTCCTCAAAGATTTGGGCCAGCTTATCAAAGTGATCTCCGACTATAAATTTATTCAATTTTTGAGCACGAGCTGGATTCATTAGCTGAGCCTTGCGACGCGCCAAGACGGGATTTCGTTTCAAGAACCCATATAGCCAATCCTTTCCAGCGATTTCCTTTGCAGCATTGAATGGATTTTGGATGTTGTTTTCACGACAGAATTTGAACGCAGAGCGACGTACCAGCATTGGTGTTAGAGACATTCCTATCTCGCACAGACGAATTATTCTTGCAGAAAACTCTTCTTCTTGGTATTTGGTTAATACACTGGATCGCCCAATTTTTTTATCCATAATTCCAGAAGCCAGGTGATTCCTTAGAGTTCTTCTGGGTACATTAAATCGTTGAGCAGCTTCTCTTTGAGACATTTCTCCGGCGTTTATTGCGTTAATTGCAGCTTTCAACTGCTCAGGAGTCCATGAAGCTCGCTTTAATTTTGGTGGCATCGTTGTCGAGAAACTACCCAAAAGATATAATAATACAAAAAGTCCTTTAGAATGACCTTCGCATGAAAAGATTTTCCACAAGGCACCCTGTTTTTGTCAACTGACTGCGGCTATAATTTTCCGTAAACGCAATAACGATAATGTGAAAGACACTCATCCGTCGTGTATTAAGGCCCGGGCCTTAATACACGACGATGGTGGGCCTTATTAGCCGAAAGGAGTTTTGAAAATGAAATCATAGAAATCATGAGTGTCTCTTACCTTATCGTTATTGCGTTTACGGAAAATTATAGCCAGACAAAAACAGGGTGCCTTGTGGAAGAATCTTGGAATCAAGATAAAGGAAGGTATTTTCCTTTGTTTCGAATTCAATTTTATACCACGCACATGTACACCTAGCGTCGTTCAGGTTCCAACTGACTACACCAACCACGTGCTTATTCTTCGGAATTTCTGCGTTGCCTGATCATGAACCGGCTGCCACCTATCACGCAATGTTGTCAGATTGTACGAGAAATCGCCATATTTTGAGTTATGACTAGTGGGCCTTCTTAGCCGCTGGGCCTTAAATGCCGCAGGTACCTTACGCTTAGCAGCGTCACTGTGTCAGTATGTTATCGTTTACAAAAAAGAAAATAACATTTTATAAAGAAATTTAGTACAAATGACATTACAGAGACAACCAAAACGGTACCATTAAAATACTACCCCTGGAAGGACCGCAGAACACTTCCTCGAAGTTCTAAATTTAAGCTGAATATAATTGCAGAACATTATATTTAACTTAATAATATGAAATACTTCATACAAAATCGCCCACAAAGATGTATGCTCTACTCATTGTTAGCAAGGCAAAATGTTCTACGAACAAAATACGTACCGTGTGTCTCTGGGAAGACACAACATAGGAATTTCACTATAGAAAAAAATTAGTTGATCCACTAAGGCTATGAAATTTTTGTATTAACGTATACGTTACAATTAATTGTTATTGCGTGTTTCTTATTGTAATATTCTCTAATTTAATTTTTGAAAATGAGTGTGTATACAATCCCTGAGAAAGTTCAAATGGTTAAGGAGGTATACAGAGATGAAAGCTATAGAAACACTTCAGCTTTGTTAGCAGGACTTTTTCCGAAATCAATGTACTTGGTGTTGTGCAATTTAACCATATTGGTATTCGACAACTAAGTATCGACTGTGGAGTAAATAGGTGTCGAGTTCATAAAATTTTAAAAAGCATAAGCCGATGCTGACAAAAGGCAAGAATTTTGTGAAACATTAATAGAGATACGCAATAATGATATGAATTTTGTTAAGAATATTTGCTTCACCGATGAATGTTCGTTCAATGTCAATGTAGTTTGTATCAGCATGATGGGTGTCTAGCACATAAAGCAAATCAAATAAAACAACTTTAACATGAAGCACTTCCTAGAGCCTGGATTGGAAGTTACTTGGCCACAAACATCACCAGGCTTGTCCCCCAACGACTTCTTTTTATGGCCTTAAATATCTTCGAAGGTTTATACCGACAGAACACACAACACAATTGAGTCTTTAATAGATAAAATTGTGGAAGTCTGATTCAATATACCAACAAATATGATTGCAAATGTGCAACGAAACTTCTATTTGGGGCACTGTTTAGCAGTAAATAGACAGCATTTTAACCAGTTGCTATAAGCCAAGCACTTCGCATGTAATACATATTAGCTTTCACTTCTGTATATCCACAAACAAATCGGTCCTTTTGAGGACCACTAACACATTTATAGAAAAGAATTTTTAATACGATGTAATTGAAACTTAAAACGACAACCACTTTTAATAAAAAACCGTATTTGAAATTACAATTGTTCTTGGATGGTTTTAAACTAACAATCTTGTTATCTTGTTTGTTGACTCCTGGATTCTAGTAAAACCTAAAATAGAAAGTTAAAGGGAAATAGCAAATTAAATAATTTAAAGCACAAACCTTTACGCTCTCATTATTCATAACATTAAAAACCTTAATCGGGCATTTTCTCAAAATCTTCATTAATCCTATGAGTTTATGATCAAGAAGCTAAAAATGTATAACACCTCCAATTCCCGGTTATACTTTACTTTTCTGATTCCAAATAAAGTCCTTAGAACACCAACTTCTGTTTATCGGTAGAGACCTGTGGTAGACACAAACTACTCGATCCATACTATTTGAAATATCTATAATAACAACTGTATTATGTCGAATAGTTTACACACAGGTCTACAATACAAGAAAACAAACGACTCATTTAACCTCAAATTCAATACGAACGGGTTTTATGCAAAAGTATTTCGTTATGCTTGCTTCAATAGCTATATTACCATATGAAAGCAACTGAACATTGATTAGAATTTTCGTAAAATACTAAATAGTTACTTTTTACAAACTTAAACAATAATATTTACATTTGAAGAAAGATTAGACATTCTACACTTGCTCTCTCTTTCTAACTTCAACAAAATGCCGTAACGTATTGAGTATATAACATCCGGAATTTTCATAGCAATAGCAGATCATATCAAATTTTTTCTATAGTAAAAATCCTATGTTGCGTCTTGCCAGAGATACACGGTATACGAATTATATATTTTTGAATGAATTAAACAATGTTACTTGATGTGAAATAATAACATCCTGCTGAACTTTCATTATTTTTATTTTTGAAATCAATATGCACAACGTTTCAATTGTTATCTGTAAACGTCATCAGTATTCACATGATGACGATTGCATATACTATAGCAATTGGAACGTTGTATATTACAGTAAAATTAGTTTAGTACAGTTGAAACTCGAATTCCACTAATTAGTTTAAGAAATCACTTAAAATTAATAGCTTGAAGTAGTTGAGAGCTTAGAAAACTATGTCCTTTAGTAACCCTGTAAAATTAGTTATAAAAATAATATTTACCCATGTCCGAGTGACTTTTGCGTCAAATGTAAGAATTGAGGTGAATCACCTTAATTAACAGGTTCCAATCCTTAAAAACACTGTAGAAGTGAATAGGTAGTAGTGTGAACGTGGTAAATTATCTTTTGATAGTGATGTAAAAACTCCATCACGTGAAAAGTAAACATTTAAAATTAAAAATCGATTCCGGGTTCAAAATCATCGGACCACGTTGTGCCAAATTACAATTAAGAAAAAAGCTAACCTAAAAATAACAATGGCGAATAAAACTGAAAATAACTCAATAATAAGAAAGATGCGGACTGATGTGTCGTATATGATGACCAGCTTAAATGTCTGCGTCGTTTGAGACTAATTTCGAGGCATTTCATGAAAATTTGGAAAATTTGTCATAATTAATTTGATTTTTATTGAAAGAAGAGCAGTATTTAATGAATATTTGAATGAAGTTTTAAATTTCGCATTATTAATCAGATAAAGAAAAATGAGTGATTACACAATTACTGAATACAAAGTAGAGATCATATTTAAGGTTTTCCACACGTTGACCAAATCATCCACACTTAATCATCTTAGTAGATTCATTTCAAAAATAAAAACAATGAAAGTTCAGCGGGATGTTATTATTTTACATATTCCTGCTTTAAGAGTCCTCAGTACCGTCCAATTCCCATGTAAAATTCCTATGTCACTCTCAAAAATACATTTTTTAATAAAAATAATTTTGGATTTCACTACCATAAACATTAATTTGTTATTAATTTGGTCGGATCTTTATTTTGAAAATAAAGTTTTCACTAATCGATATAACGATTTTAGCACAAAAGGGTACAGAATGCTCTTAACACACGGCGTCGTGACGGTATCTTTCGAAACCTCATCATCTTCTTTGACGTTGAAGATTTTATCTTCAATTGGAATGAAACAAATCTTCTTGACAGCTCCCAGAGTAGTACCATATTGAGTTTGCAACTCCACAACTCTAACAACACTATCAGGATCAAGATGTAGTTAAGTAATTCGGCCTATTTTCCAACATTGAGAGAGAATACTTTCATCATTTAATAACCATCTAGCCCAAAAATCTTTATTTACGTTTTAAAGATGTAATGGTCTAGAGTTTCATATACCTTCAATATGACAAGTTAACATTCGCATATCTTCAAGCGTTCAAATTTTGTTGTTTGTACTTTTTTGAAATGGGTTTTGAAGGATTTAATAGCACTCTCATTCATCTTTCCAAAATGTGAAGAGGCATAAACGCAATTTGAATTTTTTGTTCTACAAAATAATCTACAACAAAGTCAGAATTAACATTTACAATTGGACTCGCATACAATTGTTGGAGTTGTCAATCCGCCACTACCAAGTTAGTTGCATTGTCACAATATATTTTTTAAGTCAAACCTCGCATAGCGACAAATTGCTTTAAACAATTTAAAAATGAATTGGCTGTTAAATCGTTTATTAATTCAAGATGACATGCTTTGACACAAAACCACATAAAAATACAAATGTTTGATGAATTTTAGATTTCTAAATTTAGTTTCTTTATTTAAAAATGGGCCGGCAAAATCGAGACTAATAGAAAATAGTCGTGAGGATTTCATTTCATTTCATTTATTAATTGTTACGACATTAAATGTATACAATAAGTCAATCCATTAAACATTAAACAGTAAAATTACATATTAATTACATAAATTAATAATTAAAAACAAAAATACAATTAGCATTATATATGTATATGCAGGGTGTCCCACCACTAACGGCACGGAGTTTCACGTCCACGTCTTTTTTAATTTCAAATTTATTTGAACAGAATATCACGTAGGTTAATAAGGGCTACAAACTGAAAATATTTTTAAATATATAGGGTGGTTCAAAAACGAGTGAAGGGTCAAAGTTATGTTTTTGCTTATGGAACACTCTGTATTTGACGACGATTTCAATTTCTACGGAAAAAATAAGGGCCCGTTTTTTTGAGAATCTTTCAACTTAGCTATTACGGTTCTTCAGATATTTTGATTTTTTGATAAATGTGAGGTCTTTTTAAAAAAAAATATTCTCCGTTGCAAGATAAAATCAAAGAAAAAATTTATTGGTTTTCGACTAATATCTCATTTCTTCATCAACCACTCGAGTAAAAATTTTGGAATACTTCACAGGATGTTCAATAACGCAAGTGTCATTATGAATACATTCAAATTAGAGTATCTTGCTTATCTCAAATAGAACACCCTGTATTTTGCTGGCTCATCTCATAGAGAGAATAATTCTCTTTCATATGGTTAATTCATAGTTCTCTTTTATAGGGTTGCCTTACCCAAGTGCAATAGTTTTTGCGCTAATCACACTTTTATTATTAAAAACGATGTATTTACATTGAAATATAAGTACATAAACAGACTAGAATTTATAAAAGATGCTCCATATATATGTTTCCCATCTTGTTCAATACAAAGAGCAATTCGATGAAAATGCTTTACTTACATTCTTGAGAATGTTCGGTGTGATGGAGGCAAAATCATTTCCGATTCTTATTCTCATATCTTCTGGAGTGGTAGGTGGCGTATTATATACTATATTTTTAATGTAACCCCATTAAAAAAAATCAATAGGGTTAAATCTGGGGATCTAGCAGGCCAGTTCTGTTCACTCCCTCTGCTTACCCATCTATTTTAGAAATGTCTGTTAAGATAGTATCTCACGTCAATTGAAAAATGAACAGGTCTGCCGTCCATTTGGAACCACATCTTCCCTCGAACATAGAGCGGTACATGCTCGAGGAGTAACCATAAATCTCTCTGCAGAAAATCCAAAAATTTTCTCCCATTCAATGTCCCATCTAAGAAATACGATCCTACAACGTGATTGTCTCTGATACCTCCCCAAACGTTAATGCTCCATCGTTGTTGCCGATTCAAAATTCGAAACGAATGTTGGTTTTCTGTGTCAATAATGGAAATTATGTCTGTTTACTAATCTGTTATTGTAAAAAGTTGATTCGTCTGTAAATAATACGTATTTAAAGAATTCAAAATCATCTCCAACAATGTCGAGAACCCACAACGAAAAATCACAACGGGTAATGAAATCTCTCTCACTTAGGTGTTGTAGCATCTGTATACGATATGAATGATATCTGTTCTTCTTAAGGATTCGAGATACACCCATTCGACTCAATCCTAATTTATTAGAGATTCTTCTAGTGGTGGTAGTTGGATTTTCTGTGACAGACAATATAACACTCAACTCGTTCTCAGTATCATCAGTAACCGGCTTCGTTTTTTTTTTATTTTTTTGTACGCAACACTACCAGTAGCACAAAATCTTTGTAATAGTCTTTTGAATACGTATTTATTTGGATGTACTCAATTAGGATATTTGTGAGCATATACTCTTGATGCCAAAAGACAATTTTCGAGACATTCTCCAATACATAGTATCATGTCTATTTTTTCTTGGAGTAAGTACTGTTTCATTTTTTGAATAGGTATATCAACATTATGTATCGAATTAAGTAAGAACAATCAACATAAAACAATGATTAATATTAATGTCACATTCATTTGTTTATCTTTGAGTACACTTGTAACAAATCATACATACTAGATTGTGTTGGAAAATTTGATTTCAATGTAAATACATCGTTTATAATTATTTATTTAATCGTATGGTACATCTTAAATATTGTATTGTGATGTAAGTGTTATGTATGGTGGCCCAGAATATCAGTATAAACCTGTACAGTGTGGTGACGAAACCGTGTGCAATTGTGGATTGGTTCGTCTTGGCAAAGCATTTACTTCAAGGTTTTGGAAAACCACTAAAACCTAAACACGCAAATTTATAATTATAATTTATAATCATAAAAGTATAATTTGCGCAAAAACTACTGCACTTGGATAAGGGAACCCTAATACCATATAAAAGAGAATTATTTTCTCTATGGGATGGAAATACAGGGTGTTCTACTTGAGATAAGCAAGACATGTTATTATAAAAGTAAAACAAAATAGGAAAAGTAGCATTAAGATATTGTGTCCGTAGTGCAAAGTAAGAGAATGTGTTGAGTAGTAGATCAGATCAGATAATCATTAAAACAGCTACAATAACAGAATGATCCTAATATTAGTTTGAAATTTATTAATATTTGAAAACAAAATCACATTAAAGAAGCTATTGATTTTACAATTTAACGTAATGTTCTAAAATCAGTATTCATATTAAATTTAAATTTGAAATTTAATTTGTTGTACTAAACTCATTTTCGGTATCTTTTGTGTACCTATGCGTAATAAATGCAATTAGATTTGTGACTGCAAACGCTTAGTGCTAAACTCACTTCAAATTTGTAAATGAAATCATTTAATGACAGATCCAATTGAAGAAAATCTATTTAGAATAGGTAATGCAAAACTGATCTTGAGAGTGTCATTTATACAATAAATGAATAGTGATGTAATGAGATTGACCGATATACAGTAAAAATTAAACTATTCGTTCAAAATTTAACGTTTCAGTTTTAGTAAATAATAATTCAAATACAGAAATTTTATAAAACATTTATTTAAGTACATAGTAAACTATGATGATTTTGCAAAAATAATAATTACTTGACTTAATCAATTCATTTTTTATATGAATCAGAATTACGTGGGTTTTCATTTTCTCGAATTGGTATGAGGACTATGTAATAGTTCCATTTTTATATAACATCCATCAATAGATTTTATAAATTTATCACTACAAGTTAATAAAATTTATTTTCAAAATGACTAATCATATAAAAGTTTGTCAAAATTGAAATCACATTAATATTACAAAATGCACTAATGTCGTAAACACAACCAACACTTTAACAATATTTTACAATAATAGTTATTTCATCAATTCCAACAAAATAAGTTAATTGACTTTACAAGTACTAGTTCACACGTAATGGAAACAAACGTAATTGACCAGACATTTTATGCATCATTATTATTATATTGGTCAGGTTCAGATAGAATACTATTAAAATTCATTATTTATTAGAAATCCAATGAGCATCTCGAATGCAAAATAGCGCTTCAATTTAAAACGACACAAAAACAAAATTAATTTTTTTACACTGATTTAGAGTAAATTTTATTCGATCTCAGTTCAATATTAATAAACAATTTGAATTTTGATAATTGAAAAGTATTTTTAGAACAACCTACAATATTGTTAAATTTTAACAAAACGTTTTCAATGCCTTGAAGTTTATGTTTCCAGGCACGAATTTTTATACATTTATTGGAAATAAATTTCCTTTGATCACTCAAAAACACTGTACCTACACAAAATTTGTTAGGTCGCAACTTGTAACCCTTTAGTTATCAGCTACCTAAAATCTTTTCGAAATCATACTTCAAATGACGTTTTATGTGGTTATATAATAATAAAGAACAAATCCTCGAAATATCGAAAACGCCAAATTTTAAATGTCAGTGTAAAATATGCATTGCGAGTAAATCGTCATGTCAGCCGAAATTGACTTTATATTTTAATCCCGATATAAAATCAAGATATTTACAGAGTTTCAAGTGGTTCGATATTTCTCACTTGAATAAATTTACTACAATTAAAAAATGAGGATTATGCGGTGAAATTGAAAATGTGAACACCATAGATCCTATTTATTTGTCTATAAATTACAGTTAATCATTTACTTACAATTAATGCAGTATTGGGTATGAATTACTAACATAATAATAATAATAATATGATTTATTGTCCAACAGCTACAAAGCCAATTACAGGACAACAATAAATAATTCAGTTTTATATATACATATGTTATTAGAAGTAGTAAAATATTAATAATAGTAATAAAAGTAAAAGTAACTTAAGCTATGTTACTAAAAATTGCAAAATAAATAAATACATAAATCACTTAACAAGAATGACAATAATGATAATAATAACGAAAAACTGAAATTATACATTATATGTAATAGTTGATTGTTCAATAGTTTATACAACATAGACAAACTAATTCTACGTCTTCTTAGGTCAAGAGATAACAAATCGAATTTTCGATGACAAAATCCTCTTTCAGGATAAAATTTATATTTTTTAAACCAGAGATATTTTAAAAACTTCCTTTGAACTCTCTCAATTTTAATTTTGAAGTGATCATAATAAGGCAACCAAATTATTCGAGACGACTTCTGACTAAAGAAAAGTATAACGTTTTCAGTGTATCAATGTTAGAAAATTCCTTGCAAATTCGAATCATAAATCCAAGCATTTTAGTTGCAGAAGAAACTGTGTTTAATACATGGGTATTAAAAGCAATTCACTGTCAAAATAAATGGCAAGGTCTTTGGTTGCATAACAACGAGAAACAGTACGATCATCAATTGTATAGTTATGCAATAAAGACTTAAGTTTTCTGAGAACGTCATTATTTTGCACTTCTCGATATTTAAGTTAAGTTTGTTTAACTTGCACCATTTTAAGATAGTATTTATGTCATATTGTAATTTAATACAATCAATAACAGATTGACCAGTAGTAAAAACTTTTACATCATCTGCACAATCAATTCTATCACAAAGGTCATTTATAAACAACAAAAATAAGAGAGGACCCAGGTTTGAGCCTTGTGGTACACCAAATTTTGCTAAAAAACTTTTAGATATGTAATTATTACATACCACGTATTGTAAGTGATCTTGGAGGTATGATGACAGAAATGAAATTATTGAGCTGCAAAAATCATACAGTCTTAATTTTTCTAATAATATCCCATGGTCAATGCAGCATGTGGTTATCTAGTGCCTCAGCCGTAAAATGAGTAAAATAACACAGGTTAGTAAGTGTAGAGCGTTTGTCAACAAAACCATGTTGATGCGGTGATATAAAATATTTAATTTGATGATATATTTGGTTACACATGCATCTTTAGCAAAGTTTGACAATATGGATATAGGCCTATAATTAGTTATTTCTGCAGGGTCTCCCTTTTTGAGCACAGGACATATTCTACTAGTTTTCCAAGTTGTAGGAAAGGTACTCGTTTTTTAGACTCAGATTAAAAATGATAACTAATACAGCTCTACAAAAAAAAAAAAAATTGTTGCCCTGGATATCTTAGCAAATTTTGATGTTTTCAAGTGCCCAGATTACGAATTTATTCATGAAATTATTGGATGTGCTCTTGTTTTCATGATTATATTGCATATCTTATATTTTGATCAATTATCGGCTTGATTGCAATAAAAAAAATTTTTCCAGCTATGATTAGGGTTCTGCGCACCTTTTCGCGCATACAAATATCACGTGATCCCCGTGCTTAGGCCCATATCCAGCAGAACAGCTGATCTCAGTTATTCGACATATTGAAGTACTTAGACGTGCATCTGTATAAGTTGCCGTGTGTCAATACTTTGTTTCGTTTACTGAATTTTCATTCTAATATATTTTTCTTGTCTTTTAAAACATGAGTTCATCACGAAGAAAGTGTAAATATAGTACTGATTTGTTTTGTTATATTTGTGGGGTTTATATAACGAAAAACGAAAGAGAAAATCACAGACTTCGTCAAGGAGACTTATGCCGAATATTTCGGTTTTAAAATGGATAAATTAGATAAGGCATGGGTTCCTCATAAAGTCTGTAAGTCTTGTGTTGAGTCTTTACGGTTGTGGAGGAAAGGAGAACGTGCTGGATTAGATTTTGGTATTCCTATGATCTGGATGGAGCCTAAAAATTATTTCGATGATTGTTACTTTTGCGTAGTAGATGCGAAAGGTTTTAATCGAAACCAAACGTGGAAATATCCAGATTTACAGTCTACAAAATGTCCTGTTTTACACAATGAAAATCTTCAGCGGCCTATATACGTTTCAAAAGTAATTCGGATACCCTCAGAAACAATGATGTTGCCAAATTCACAGAAACCTGTACAGTCTACCAGTGGAAGTGAATGGGAGGGTGAAACATCTACGCCAAAGTTATTTTCTCAAAATGAACTCAGTGATTTAATACGTGATCTGAATTTATCAAAAAAGGATCGGAACTGTTAGCTTCAAGATTGAAAGAAAGAAATTTATTAGCACCGATGGTAACAATTACCACATATAGAACACGCGAAAGTGAGTTACTACAATACTTTAGTGAAAATGAGGAACTAGTGTACTGTAATGATGTCGCGAAGCTGCTTCTGGATATGGGCTCAAAGGAATGCAAACCTACTGAGTGGCGCCTATTTATTGACAGTTGTAAAAGAAGTTTAAAATGCGTCTTACTGCACAATGGAAATAAATATGCATCAATTCCGATTGCCCATTCTACAAAACTCAAAGAAGAATACGAAAATATAAAATTAGTTTTAGAAAAATTAATTACTCGGAGCATCAATGGTCGATCTGCGTGGATTTCAAAATGGTTAATTTTTTACTCGGTCAACAAAGTGGATACACGAAATACCCTTGCTTCATTTGCATGTGGGACAGTAGAGCAAAGCAACTTCATTGGAAACAAGATGTTTGGCCTGTAAGAAATTCTTTAACGGTCGGTAAAGCCAATGTAATCACGGAGCCGTTGGTAAGCAGAGACAAAATCATACTTCCACCATTACATATCAAGTTAGGAATGATGAAGCAATTTGTGAAAGCGTTGGACAAGGAAGGAGATTGTTTCAATTACATTTGTAGAAAATTTCCGAAGCTTAGTATGGAAAAGTTGAAAGGTGGAATATTTGATGGTCCTCAAATACGGCAATTGATGAAAGATACAGATTTTATCAAAGCTATGACTATTCCGGAAAGTGAAGCTTGGAAAAGTTTCGTGTTGGTAGTTGAAAATTTCCTAGGTAACCATAAAGCACCAAATTATGAAGAAATTGTGCGAAGTATGCTGACAAACTTTCAGACTCTTGGAGCAAATATGAGTATCAAGTTACACTATCTCCGCAATCATCTGGACAAATTTCCGGATAATCTAGAAAATTATAGTGAGGGACAGGGAGAGCGGTTCCACCAGGATCTAAAAGTGATGGAAGAAAGGTATCAGGGTCGATGGGATAGGCACATGATGGCAGATTATTGCTGATCCTTAAAAGAGATTGTCCGCTGGAAAATTATAAAAGAAAAGCTCTTAAAAGGCGTTTTATAGAAATATAACCTGTTTTCGACATTTTTCTTTCCTTTTACTCGATGTAAAATCCCTTATTTATCAAAACATAACTGACGTTATTAATATATATGTTGTTTTGTTTTAAGTTTTCTGATTCTTGTAACGCAAAATAAAAATAATTTTTTTAAATAAACCAGAGCAAATCTTACAAAATCATCGATATTTTCATGAATCGTGAGCATAAATATATCCAAAATCGATCTTATATCCTGGGCAACAAAACCACTGTAGACCAGTGTAATTGTTCAACAAATATCTGACGACAATCTCTGAGAAGAAAACTAGGGACTTGGTCATTTCCCGACGTTGGCTTACTTTTTAGTTCCAATATTGCAAAAGAAATGTCATCTCTGGATACAGATTTTACATTAACATTAGAAAAATTGCTAGTGTTACTGATGGCATTACGATAACCTGGAGTAGAATTGTGGAAAACACTACTGAAATAATCAGCGAAAGCATCAACTATTTTGTTTGGATCATTATAAGAGATACCGTGTTTATACATCTTACCGGGGATCCTAGAACTACACTTTTTAAATTTAACAAATGCCCAAGAGCTTTTGCTGTCATTATGGATAGAATTTTCTACTTCAGATAAAAATTGACGATAGGATGTTTTTATTTGAATTTTTACCAGAGATCTTAGTCTTAGATATTCTCTTAAATTTGCATCGCTATGATTGTTTTTGTGTTTATGATAAAAAACGTTCTTAAGTTTAATATTACTGAAAATTTCACGACTACATGTTATAACCCATCAAAACTATATATTTTACTTCGTTACCATGACAACTAAAATTTTTCCGGAAATATTTTGCTTATAGGGTACCCCGGCAAATTCTTAATAAGTGAAAATATTTCTGTCATGAAACATATGACGTTTTAGTGTTAAAATAATAAATATTATTTATCTTATTCTGGGCAAATAACAAAATACAAGAGTGAAACCCGTAAAACTACCTCCTTCTTAATATTTTCTTGGTTTTCATAACCAAAACGGGACATTTTTGCTTGCTCTTGAAACACACGTTGACAAATTGTTGGTTATCTGTCACAAAAAATTCTTAGCCAACTTACTTTTAATTTTATGTGACATACGATTAAGTACTTTATTGTCAAATTATGTTCATATTAATATTATTTTAAATTTATTTTGGTCGTGAAATTTTCTTACCGAATCCCCACGTGCATGAATTAATAGCAGGAAATTTTTTCCAGTGAACGAATTTTTTAATTTAAATTCGTTCACTGGAAAAAATTTCCGGCAATAATTCAAGCACTAGGGAGATTACAAGTGATAATTTTCTTTGTGAACCATTTTGGATATTTTTGCCTATTACTTTTCTTTTTAAAGCAAGGTACAAATTCATCAAACACATTGTATAACATGTTATAAAATACATCACACGCAACGTTAACATTGTTACAACTGTTCAATACTGACCAATCGATTAGATTTAGCGCCATTATATAGTAACACGAAATTGGCTTTTTTAAAGTTGTATCGTTTGTTACCCACAAAGACTGGAAAATTAGTATAAACATCAATTTGCAAATTAAATAGTATTTCCAATGCAGGGTGGAAAATATCTTCATCAATTAGTGGTTTAAGATCTCGATTTATTTCACAATTCAAACTTGCCAATACAAGATCAAGAAGTCGATCGTTGGTATTATAAGTGAAGTTCAGCTGGCGCAGATTTAGTACATCAGCATAATATAACAATAAAGTACTTAAGTTATCACTTTTATTAATTATATTAGGAATGTTAAAATCACCTAAGATTATTAAATGCTTCTTGTTTAGATAATACTGTACAAAATATTCAAAAAATGTTTCCAAGTCTGTAATTGACGGAGTACGTGGAATGTAGACAACAAATACATACAACGTTAAATATAAATAATTACAACGGCAACTTATTATTTCAAATAATGGTAGGATCTGTAAGAGTACGGACAAATCTAGAGCATCAGCTGGAATACATTCAATACGAATATCTACCAACAAAAAGTATCAGATTATGTTTATGGTAATATATATGTGATTTTATTCGTGTGGGAGTAGTTGGATATTTTCTAAATAAAATAGAATGAGACGAAGCCGGTTAAAAGTTATACTTTGTAAAACAGTTAGATATATTTAAAAACAAATTAACCGTTACTGAGTTTTGTAATTAAATTTTACAAATTACCTCAGAGAGCATTTTTCATACGTTCCTACACGTTTATTTTTTTACCAACGGCTCAAAATTCATTATTAAGCTGTGATTGTTAATTAATTGTTGTATTTAATATTGTCAAGTAAAACCTCAAAACAAACTTAATTTGCATTTTATCGATTACTTCTATTGAACATAACATTAATAATAATTGGGTTTTACTTAATACATGACATGAAATAACAAACAAATTCTCAATTGTACGGGTTTGTTGTTTGCTTTTCCTCGAACTGTTTTGAACGAAATTTGCTTTGCAATTATGTTTGATAATGTGGTACATGTTATTTAACTTTTATTGAATAATAACTAAGGATTGACCTAAAACTTACTCGAGCTTTGTTATTTAGGTTTCCGCTTAGAATATGTTTTCATAATTTGGGTAAAGGATTACTCTCACTAACTAAGCATTTCATATATCTAGCTTTTGACAAATAATTTAATTTATAATGATAAATATAAATCCTTGTCAATTTAAATAACAAATTCTATATTTTTAGTATTGCTTTTTGAATGTCTTATATCTTAAACAAAATTTTAATTTAACCAACATACTGTTGTTAATTATATTTTTCAATATAAGTTTCTGAGACGAGTCAACAAAATCTGTAATTGTAAAATGAAAAAAAGTGATGCATATATCTTCAAGTTCTACAACCGAACCGATTAGTTTTATAGAAAAAAATCTTCAATTCAAATTTATACAAAATACAAGTTACAATGTATTAATTGTTTTTACTACTCAGATAAAAAAAATAAAACTTGTCATCCAGCCGTTTTCACTTTTTCCTAAACTCCAGTTCACTGGCATGGAGGAAGCAATTGCTGTGTTTGTAGGCCAACTGCATTTCCTCCCAGAAGAACTATTAAACACTCTTTTTTTTATCATTTTCATTAAAGCCGAATGTACAATTTTGCCCCTTCTGCACTAAAACATTGTCACCTTTCGAACATTTCTAAAAAAAATTCTTGTTTGAAAACCCTCTAACTTCTGCAGACAATTTCTAACTTGAATTTATGTGAAATTTGAGCGGGAACCACAAAGATTGGTTGGAATGCACTCAGATATTATCGGGTGCCTCTTCTGTAAGCTCTCGAACCAGGGCCTTCCAGGTATGTCGTTTTCGAAAGGGTTTGAATTTTTGCTTTCTTTAAATAATAGCTGGACACTATCTAGAAATTGATCCCTGGTAACAGGAAAACCTGCTTTTGCAACATGAAGCATCTACTTCACCAAGGACGTTTCTTCTTTTTCGTCAAAATAGTTTTGGGTCCCATTTTCATTTTAACTGGGTTTTTTCCAGTATGTTTATATAATAATGTTGTTCGGGGTACATGTTCAATTTTAGCAGCAGTTGAAATTGCCATACCATTTTTAATGACTTCTAGGGCTTTCAGCATATTCTGGGTATCATAAGATGTTTTTTATTATCTGTGCTGACGAAAACAAATTCATCGATTATTACAGACAGAAAATATTTCTTAAAGTGCGATATCTCTTTTAATTTAGTTATAACGAGGAAATAAACAATCTAAAAAATATTACTGATTATACAGGGTGTTAAATAACTTTGTCCCTAACCAATATTAAAATACTTGTCTTCTCGATGTCGATAACTTTTATTATTTTTTTACCGTCTTTACGATAAACCAACACATTTTTGGTAAGAAAAGTTTCCGTAATTTTTGTAATATAAAGTTACGTCAAAACGTTTGCAGAGCGCTTAAATTATACAATCAACTTGCCATTAACAATAAGTGTTGCGATACCTAGGTGTAACGTATTTGTATAGTGAAGGAATGAATAATCAATTCATTATATCTAATATTGTTAAATAAAAATTGTAGTTGTATGGAAATTTAATCATAATAACCGTTGAAACAACGAATTACACAGAAAGTTCCTTTCAAGTAAATTTTTATGTAAGATAACAATGAGGTTTTTATATAAACGAAATATAATACATACATATTTTACTGAATAATTAAAATTACAATTTTTAGTACTCACCGTATTCTTCACTACCATAATGTTATTGTTTTCTAGCTCACAACGGGTTATATTACCAACAATTAAAATTCATCATAATGAAACAAAATTTTGTTTATTTTGAACTCCATTTACATGCTCATTTAAAATGTATTTATAAACACAACATTTATACAATATTTAATTATTTAGCATTGAAAGATTAATTGAACCTCTAATCTCATCCTACTTGATATAAAATGTTTGTATTCATTATGTAACAGTAGAAGATACGAATTAGAAACGATCTTCGCTCATCTGTTTAATGTACGAAAATAATAGTCGACGTAGTTCTACTTTTCAATTGTGGGGTATTTGACCTGAAAAGTTACGCAAAATTTGTTTTCCATTTTTTTCAACTCTACTTTTGATTTTAATCTCAGTACACTAATTTATACATATAATTTATTATTATTTTACAAAAAAAAAGTTCACAACCAATGAACCAGGGTTCGAAACCCGGTGTCTAACATATTTTCGTTTTGCAGTTTAAACTATAATGAGAAATACGAGGATATATTGAAAAATTCTTAGCCTACTATAGAACCAAACAAAATTTCAATGTCAAAATATTTTATTACTTAACATATTCTCCTCTTAATTGGATACATTTATTACAGCAAACCTGCAATGTCTCTAGACCTTTCAAAAAAAATGTTTCTTCTTGCTCTGCAAACCAGACCTCCACAGCTTCTATTACCTCCTTGTTGGAAGAAAATGTACGACCTTTTAAACTTTTTTTCAGTTGAGGAAAGCGGTGATACTCGGACGGAGCCAAATGGGATGAATAAGGGGGGTGTTCTAGTAATTCAAACCCTAAATCACGAATTTTTTGAATGGCAACATGAGATTTGTGTGCAGGGGCGTTGTCCTGCAAAAACAAAACACCTTTGGATAGCTTTTCGCATCTGTTCTCTTTAATATTTTCCCGTCGAGTGGTCAGTAATGTCGAATAGTAATCTCCAGTTATTGTTCTATCCTTATCCAAAAAATCAATCATGATTACTCCATGGCAATCCCAAAAAACTGAAGCAAGAACTTTTCCAGCAGATTTTTGGACACAAAACTTCTTAGGTCTTGGAGAACCAGAGTGTCGCCATTCCATCGATTGTTGCTATGTTTCTGGATCGTAGAAATGTACCCAAGTCTCATCCATAGTAACAATTCGGTTTAAGAAGTCTACATCGTTTTCAAATCGAGCACAGATCGAACGCGATGCTTCTATCCTTGTACGGTTTTGGTCAACATTCACACATTAGGGGATCCATTTTGCAGCAATTTTTTTCATGTCCAAATTGACGTGATCCATATGATGAACGCGTTCGTATGAAATATTCAGTGCTTCAGATATCCGTTTTATCCCAATTCGACGGTCTGATAAAATCATGTCATGAACTGCGTCGATATTTTCGGGGACTGACACAGAAACTGGCCTTCCCAGTTTGACGGTCGCATACGAAGGACATTGATCACCAAGGGTATTAAGCATATCTTCGTAAAACTGCTTACCTCTTAACCCTTTAAATGCAGGTACTTGATGATGGCTCGATACTCCAATTTTCACAATTTCGGTGGACATCTTTTTTCATTTAATTTATTGCGTGACCCTCGTTGACTTTTTTGACGTCAAACTTTACACTGACACTTCTAATAAGTTATTGTTCGTTGCTATGGTAACGCAATATTTTATTTATGCCAGGAACTGGTCTAAGCTAACTAGATATAAATACATCCTCGTATACTTTCTTACATTCAATCTGAGAAATCTGATTCGGATGAAGATGAAGAGGAGGAAGATGAAGAAAAAGAGTTTCTGGATTCGCTGTTTAGCAGATTTAGTGCTTCTTTACTGAATGTCATCTTCTTGCTTTGCTTCTTCTTATTGCTTGAGATGAAGGGATCTGAGGTCAATAGCAGCCTCTTTATCACATCTCCATTGCAAGAAACTCCTGACGATTTCTTGGAAAACCCATCTCTGTATTTCCGGAAATATTTGTTCCTTGCCTCTGCTGCTTTCTCTGACAGTGGTCCAATGGGAACAAGTGACTGTTGTACTATTTCTGGACCATGGATAAGAATCTTGTGTTTTACGACAGTAATCAGCAAACTTTTCGATATTGATTGCGATGCCACTTGCTATCACTTAAAGAATGGTTTTCAAATTTGACAAGAGAAGGTAATCTAACGCTGTCATGCGAGATGATAATTCAAGATTGGAGAAAAATCTTCTGGATGTGTTGCCATCGTTAGTAGTTCCAAAGCCCTGTATAGGAATATCCACGAGTAATCCAAGTTCTTTTTTGAAGTTATCTTGAAATATTTTCTCGCGTGCCACTTTCCTAGTGGAAGTTTGTAGGATAAGTGTAACATGGTTTAAAAAAAACGTATGCGTGCATGTAGTATCGTTGAAATCTTTAGAAGTGAGCTGGCATAAATAACAGCGCATTGTTGAGGCGGTGTCTGTGATGGCATCACATACCTTACCATCGATCATAGTAAGAAGCAAGGCATGCTTTATCTTTCCTAGATCAGGAGCAGGTAAAACGGTCAAGTTCAAACTTTCAATTTGGTTTTGAATGTATAAAACTTCTTCGTTTGTTACATCTGTAGTCTCATGAACAAACTGAATTCTGATTGGTCTGTAGAACTTGGGAGATGATGGAGAAGGATTTTGCCATATAACTCTCTGTGTTCTTCTACTCACAAGACAAATAGGTACCATTGAACTTTAAAAAATGTTAGCATCACTTCCTTCTTCATTTTTAAATGATTGTTTGAACTGATTTTGTTGAGAGCCGTCACACCCCCGACTGCTAATCAACTTCAAATAATCTTTCTCCTTTTGCGTAATGCTATTGATCACATCACTGAGATAATCACACAATTTTAATGCAGTGTGATCTAAAAGATCCTGCAATTTTACTTCAGCTGAAGTTTCCGCCACCGTTATGGGCGCAGGGTAACATTCTTTTTTTGCACGTTGCAGTAGAGAATAACATGGGTAGCTGTCTTTGTTGACACCTCTAATAGTATTATACTAATAAATGTAGAGAATGCTTGAGTGATGTTAGAGGCTGCTTGGTTTGATCTTTATTTTTCCTAAGAGTTTTACGCATTTTTTCTGCTCGCATAGGAGATTGTGTCATTTCCTTTATTAGATTTGGGGCACTCGGGTTTTCAGATGAACAAAGACTCATTTGAGCAGCGAACACCAAAGTCTTTGGAGATATTTTTCCACGGATATCTTTTGTCTTTTTCCGTTTACTGCTTTTGCTCAGTTTACCAAAGGGTTTTTTGGTCGACCCGCATGCACACGAGACCCAGATGGACTTGAGGATGAAGATTGTAAGACCTTGAACTCAATGCATTGATTCAACTAGTTCTTATTCATAGTAAAGAAAGACTTTTCATTTCTCTTAGCACTATTCCATCTTACTTTGAATCAGTATTTGAAGAGTTTCAGTTTCTGCTTGATGTCATCTTCATCACAAGCACTCAATGTTTCAATTAAATAGTTGATGAGGAACTGTACTTTTGAATCCAAATTACTTTCAGTACAGTCTATTATTTGTTTGCTCAAGTACGAATTCGTCAGCTTTCTTCCATCGGATGCCATTTGAAAATAAATATTTTTATTTATCTACAAAATTTCAAAAATATAGGTAATAAACATTCTGTGCCTGAGAGTCATTGAAATCTAAAATATGAATATATTATGTAAGGGCTTTTCTTTATATTTTGGAAGTTCGCACATTTTCGCAACTTTTTCTTTTTGATGCTACTAGTACGAAAATTTATAAGTTTAAGTCCAACAAACTTAAAAAAATGGAAAAAAATTGGACCAGAAACATCCAAGTTCAGGCATAAATAGCGGGAGTTATGTATTCTAAGTAACTGAAATATGCAACTTTGTTATCTTATTCTAAGTAGCCGCAGGTACATTGATATCAACCGATGTTATAAATACATGCGTTAGAAAGATAAGCTTCAGTTCGTAATAAGTTTAAGTTAGCTTTAATATTGCTGCACTTATAATTGACTCCGTCAATTCTTGTGATTTTAATAAAAGTTTTTAAAAACAAGTTTTGACGTATAAATATCAAAACTGGCGCAGTCGGTAGGATTTGTCGAAAAGCAAATATTATACGCTTTTTGAATTTTTAAATTCTTAATCGACGATCCAAAACAACGTTCCACAACGGAGTAATCCCGCTGAAGAACGAAAATAACGTGGAAAATCAGTAGAAGCCGATTTCACCGATATCCAGAGAGAAGCCTTTCCAAACATCGAAAAGCCGTATCCTGACCCAGCATCCAGCGACGCAGATCTCACGGGCTAACATCGCCACGGTTTGACCTGCTTCGACATCAACTCCTGGTGCTACAGCTGACTATCGCAGTCACCGTCTATTGAAGACATGAACTTAATGTAAGTTTTAAAGTGATTATATAAAATTTAAACAAAAATAAATTCATAAATTCACTTATAATCAAAAACCGTACTAACGTAGAATTAATTTAATTATAAGTTCATATTAAATCGTTGTAAGCAAGACGTTTGGTGTATTGATTATCAATACTTAATCTCCAAACATACTAACGATTTATGAGTAGGACCCTGAATTAGGCCCCACTAATAATAATAACAATATAATAATAAAACAAAGAAACTTTAAAATAAAATTTGTGCGAATAGATGTAATTAACGCTGGATTCGTCTGAATCGGATCTCGAATTAGAACCAATAGTCTTAAGTAAACGTCCTTTGGAAAATACCAATTCCTTAGAAGATTTGACTAATTTGTTTGAAAATTTAAAAGTTAATTTTGAGATGTCTACATCAAATGAAAATTTACAAACCCAACCGGCAATGACTGGTTACCCTATCGGATTTCACACTTCATTACTTAATGAAATCCCTGTATTCTCAGGGAATCCCTCGGAATTATCAGAGTATGTAAGAGCAGTTGAAGATATTTTCAACCAATTTTGGCAAATACAACAACCACATGCTTATATAAATAAACTTTTGTTGTCCGCCGCCCGTAATCGTCTTAAAGGTGCAGCTTTAGAAGTTGTTACCGGACAAATTTTCCATTCATGGGAAGCCCTTAAAACTTTACTTATCGAAAATTTTGGTGACCAAAGGTCCGAATTAAATTTAAAAATAGATTTATCCCGTCTCAGACAATATAATAAAAATCACCAATTGATTTCTACAATAGATGTAGATCCTTACTTGCTATTCTAAATTCGAAAATTGCCCTTAGTAACGATACCCAAATGATCAAAGATCATAAACTAATTGAGTCAAAAACTTAACCCTCACTGCTTATACCAGCGGATTAACAGAACCATTAGGGTCTTTCATTAGAAGTCGAGCACCCCAAACTTTAGAAAACGCGTTAGCTTTCGTAAAAAGTGAACTAGACATTAGATACTTTCAAAACCTAAACAGTAAAATACCACAACAACCAACTATAAACTTTTACAATCCACCTATCAGACAAACGTCAAATTCACAGAGACAACCACATCAAACGTATTACCACCCTCAACAACAGTTTCAACAAAGTCCATCGAGGTTTATAACCCAACAACAACCAGTTCAAAGACTTCCTAATATTCCACCACAAAATTTTCCCGGATTTAAACCAAATTATGCCAAGCCCGGTCAAAATGTTTTTAAACCACAGAGAAACTTTCAACCCAGTTTTAGACCTGAACCAATGGAAACCTCCACTATGGCAAAACGTCCTGCATCTCAACAATTGTCGAGACCAAGACCACTACAATTTACCCCAACTTTTCAAAACAACAACGCACAACAACCAACATTCCGAAATCCCAATCAACAATTATATTATACTGATTTAGTTGATTCAGAATACCCGCACACGAATAACCCTAACGTTGAATACCAAACCTTTGAAAATTTAATAATAATAATAATAATAATAATTTATTTAACGGGAAACCCCATACGAATTTACAATAAATTAACATTCTTAATAATCATAATAATCAATAAGAAAAAAAAAAAAAGAATAAGAAATTATACAATGATAATATATGTAAATATATAAAAAATAAAGAGAAAGAAAAAAAAATATATATACCGAACATAAAAAAAAAAGTTCCATTTAGTAGAGCAATTAACACATGTTAATATGAGAACGTAATATGTAATTTGCGTTTGAAGGTGTTCAGAGCTGAATCGAAAAGATTAAAAGACGGTTCCTTCATATGTCGATTTGCTAAGGATAACATTCTGCAAATGGGATCATTATATGAAATGTTAGTTCTACATGATTTAATTTGAAATAAAGGTGTAGATCTTGTTAATCCTCTTCTTGGCACATTAAAATCTATACTCTGCAGTAGACCAGGACTGTCAATGAAACCATTAAGCAGGCGATGAAGAAAAATTAGATCAGCAATAATCCTACGGTCTTTGAGACTGTGTAATTTCATTAAATTGCGAATTGGTTGGTATACTCCTTGTGTATGTGGTTTGTCTAGTCGAAATTCAATCAAACGTAAAAACTTGTTCTGAATCTTCTCGAGCATATTAGAATTGCTAGCGGTATAAGGAGACCAAATCACTGATGCGTATTCAAGATGACTACGTACTAATGTACAGTAAAGTGTTCTTAAACAATTAATGCTAAGGTCATTACTAAAGCGTAGGACAAGGCCTAGTTTCCTAGAGGCTTTACAGTAAATATCATATATGTGCGGGTTGAATGATAAACGCCTGTCGAATGTCACACCTAAGTCTCTTACTTCCTCCTTTTTTCTAAAGCATGATTATATATAGTATATGAATAGTTTATAATTGTCTTGCCTCTAAAAATGAAATAGATGTACATTTATCAACATTTAAAGCAAGATTGTTCTGGCACGACCAGTGGTAAATTCGATCAACATCACATTGTAAATTAAAACAGTCTTGCCTATCATTAATAACTTTGAACAGTTTTAGATCGTCTGCAAATATTGCAAGTTCGCCACTTTGAAGAGTATTATTTATGTCATTTATAAACAGTAAGAAAAGAATGGGCCCACAATGTGATCCTTGAGGAACTCCTGAAAGAACGTCAATCGGGGAAGAAACAAAGTTTCTAATTCGCACAATTTTAGCGCGTTTAGTACTGAAGAAGGTCACTATCAATTTCGACGAATGCCTTTCGGTCTCAAAAATGCCCCTGCAACTTTTCAGAGAATGATGAATACAGCATTGACTGGCCTCACTCCGACTCAATGCTTAGTATACTTAGACGATATAATAATTTTGGAACGTCTCTTCACGAACACATCCATCGTTTAAAAACGTTTTTCAACGATGCCGTGAAGCTAACGTCAAAATTCAATTAGACAAATCTGAATTTTTAAAGAAAAACGTAACTTATTTAGGACACATTTTAGGACCCGACGGAATAAAACCCGATCCCTCAAAAACGCAGCAATTAAAAATTTTCCTATTCCAAATTCAAAATCAGAAATAAAATCATATTTAGGTTTATTAGGCTATTACCGTAAATTCATAGCAGATTTTGCAAAATTACCAAACCTATGACTCAGTGTTTAAAAAGGATGAGAAAGTTATTCACGACGAAAAATTTATAGAATCATTTGAACATACAAAAACTATCTTGACCAATGAACCATTACTTCAATACCCTGACTTTTCCAAACCGTTTGAACTGACAACAAACGCATCAAAATTTGCCTTAGGTGCCGTTCTATCTCAAAACCAAAAACCCGTATGTTATGCCTCCCGTACTCTTAACGAGACCGAGCAACGATATTCCACAATAGAAAGAGAACTGTTAGCTATAATATGGGCAACAAAACAATTTAGACCTTACCTGTTTGGCACAAGATTTATCTTATACACCGATCACAGACCGCTAGTTTGGCTCAGAAACCTGAAAGAACCTAACTCAAAATTAACACGATGGTCTCTTAAACTCGAAGAATACAATTTTGAAATACGTTATCGACCTGGAAAAGAAAATAAAGTAGCGGATGCTTTGTCTCGAATTTCACTAAACCCTCTTTCTATTAACGACACTAGACAAGACTCTCTACAAACACCTGAACCTCAACCTGGACCCTCCAGCATAATGCCCGAATGCGGAGAACCACCTAACATAGAAGACCTCTTTGACATACCGTTGATTAACTTAGATGAACCTATTCAACATATGACTACCCAAAATACTTCAAATGTAAATGACAATCAATCATTAGTCGATACAATACATACCCAACTTGAATCAACTACAGCAATAGGTATTACTGACAAACCCCTACAATACTTCAAACACCAAATCGAATTCATAAAAACTAGCATACCTAAGAAAATAGAAGTTCTCAGTTTTGACGACAATCAGTTAATCAAACTATATATCGATCCCTCAACCGTAAACGACAAATTTAATGAATTACTGATAGATTTTTGTTTACCCAACACTAAATATTATTGTTACTTTCCCGACGAAGACCTTTATAAAGATTTCTCAAATTTCATAATCCCAATTTCTAACGAAAATACGCCCAAGTTTTTCAGAAGCACATCACAAGTTACTTACGTAACTAATAAGGACGAACGATTATACCAAATTTCAAACTATCACGATGGAAAAACCAACCACCGTGGTATTCGGGAAACCGAAGAGCATTTAAAACGACAATACTATTGGAAAAACATTTCAAAAGACATCGAACATTTTATTAATAATTGCCAAACTTGCAAAAACAGAAATATGTCCGTCATCCAATTAAACAACCCATACAACTGACCCCAACCTTCAACAAACCGTTCCAAAATATACACATAGACATTTTCGAAATAGACAGACAAAAGTTTTTAACCATAATTGACGCATTTTCAAAATATACACAAGCATATCCCTTAAAATCAAGAAACACAATTGACATATTGGATCAACTCGTCAACTTTATCTCTACGTTTGGAGCCCCAAACGCTATTGTGGCTGACAACGAGTTTGACACTTCATCAATAAAAATTTATTAGAACAACATAAGATATTCATTCATATTACAACGCCTTATAACCATAATTCTAACTCTCCTGTCGAGCGTGTTCACTCTACTCTGATTGAACACTACCGAATTTTGAAAGAACGATATCCGGTTGAGTCACCAACAAAATTAATTCAGTATTCTATTATTGCTTATAATAATTCAATACACTCTAATTTGAGTTACACTCCTCATGAAATATTGTTTGGACATACCGAAGCTAGAAACCCCTTTGACATTGATTTTAATAAACACTTTCTCGAAACCTACGTTAATAACCACCAAGAAAAACTACACAAACTTTACGAACAATTGACAGAATCTCAAATGTCCACCAAAGAAAATCAAAACACCAAAATCAATAGCAAGAGAAATCCCCACATTTTCAAGGTTAACGACAAGGTATTCGTACGAAACTCCCGAGCTAGCAGAAGTAAATGTCAGCAACGATTTGTAGGTCCATTCACTATAACAAAATTACTAAACACGAAACGTGTTACTTAAAATGGGTAAACTCTGATCAAACAATTAAAAGGCACTTAAACGAATTATTACCATTCACAGACTCATCCTCATCTGTTATCGAACTATCGCCTCCTACGCCGAAGTTACCATAACAGACATCAAAGACAACCCAGGACTATACCCCTTGTCAAAAGGTAAAGCCCTCCTACAAGTAAGCACATGGACCCTGTATAAAGTATTTGATTATTCTCCTACAATAATTAGCTATTTAGATTTAAAAGACAGCATATTAAAAGTAGTTAGATTACTTAATGATAAGTTCTTTGACGTACAATATAATAATAGGACAGTATGCCAAAATTACGATTGCAGTAAGATATCTTTCGAACAGGATCACATTCCTTTTAGCTATAATAACCAGTTACAAATATTACAAAATTACTTAAACGAAGCCGATAGATTACTAGATCAACTATTTCCCCAAGAAATTTCGAGAAAAAAAAGATCATTAATAGACGGACTCGGAAGTGTAATAAAATTTATAACAGGAAACCTAGACTCTTCTGACGGCCTTAAATTTCAAACCCAAATAGAAACATTATCAAAATCCACCAATCAACAGAAAACTATTTTACTTGAACAGGCACAAATTTTAGATACCTCCATCAAAATATTCTCAGAAAATATAGAAAAAATCACCATAAATCAAAAGACGCTAAACAAGAACCTAAACGATTTAATCCTCAACACTAAATTAAAAGTTAACGAAATATTGGGTACTCTTTCAACTAACGCTCTACTAGATCAATCAATTCAGTCTCTTCAATTATTCATTAATGCTTGGTCTAATCTCGAAACTTCCTTAACCTTTGCACAAAACCAACAGTTACACATATCTCTTATTGACAACAATGACCTCCTAACTACTCTAACGAACGTATCTCAACAACTTATTGAACTCCAACTACATACCCAAAAACACTGTCATTGCCTTATCCAGTAAATACCCTAACATTATCGTTTTACGAACCCATTATTCAATTAAGGATATACCAAAACTTGCAACATTCACTTTCATATACGAAATACCCTTAGTAGAAACCTCCGCAGACTACCAATACATACAATTAATACCATTTCCAGCATATAATGGAAACAATTACTTCCAAATGACTTTACCCACATACCAAAATATTCTCTTCAAGACCGATGCAAGTATTCCACTTGAAGCTAACCACTGCCGACAACTTCAAAATCATTTCTTTTGTAAACAACCTTATCATTTTTCTATACCGAACGAAAAACTCTGTGAAACACAGTTATTAGCGTTTACAGCAAACCAAACCTGCCAACCGTATTTTTCCATTTAAGTAACTACAAAATTTCACAAATAGATAAATCATCATGGATTTTAAGTACACCCGAAAGTACGATAATTGACTTACAATGTCCATTTTCAAGATCTCGAAAAACTATATTAGGTTCCTCCCTGATTCAAATCACTAATGGTTGTTCTGTTATCATAAATGAATTGCATACTTTATTTACTCTTGATGTCATTATTAAAAAGAAGTAAATCAAATTTCAATAAATAAACTACAAATTCCTGTTCGCCAAAGTGATGTTATACATTCAAACATCTCAAAATTGACTTAACCCATGTTAATATGCATATGTTACGAGAAAATCAAATCGAACTGCAAAAACAAAGAAACATTTTGTCTAATGTGTCGCCTGTAAATACGCATCTACCTGTAATATCAATCATCTTAACTGTTACAGTAATAATTTTAAGCATTGTAATAATTATATGTATTTTTAAATGTAAACGTAACTCCTTGATTTATAAATTACGAAAATTGCTTTTAAATAACGAAGACGATGAAACCGTTAAAGATAATCCTATTCATTTAATATAATTTTATCTTAAGAAAAATATTATGTAACATTAATATTTTTCATTCTTGCAATGGAGGAGTTATGTATTCTAAGTAACTGAAATATGCAACTTTGTTATCTTATTCTAAGTAGCCGCAGGTACATTGATATCAACCGATGTTATAAATACATGCGTTAGAAAGATAAGCCTCAGTTCGTAATAAGTTTAAGTTAGCTTTAATATTGTTGCACTTATAATTGACTCCGTCAATTCTTGTGATTTTAATAAAAGTTTTTAAAAACAAGTTTTGACGTATAAATATCAAAACTCGGGCACTTCTAGTTAAGGTATCAAAAACTGTTTTTACATAGTTAGTATCTACAGGGTGTCCGGAAATTATGAGCAAAAACTCGAAGGGTGATTCTACTTAAAAAATTAATGCCACAAATTCCTATAACATTTTTCTAAAAATTCAAAATAACGGAGTTACACGGCCTCAAAGCTTTATTTAAAAAATCAAGCTTTTCTAATACAATTTTTTCTCGTGTACCGATTCTCTTCAAATTTGGCACACTTACCAATAATGTTCGTTTGTATTTTTGTTCCTAATTTGACGTAAATTCCCAAAGCTAAAGGACTTAAACTGCCCTTGACCTTTGGATAATGATCCATACCTTTTTGTTCGATTTTTTCTAAATTTTGGTGACACACAATTAAAGAACATCAAAAAATCTTCAAAAAACGTCTTCTTCTTATATCACGATAAAATGAGCTGTTTTCGAGAAAAACGCTTTTTAAAAGTTGCTTGTACTGAATGAATATCAACTCACTTCAGCTCATTTTCAACATTAACAAAGCATGCTTTGGAAACAACTGCGAGTTGCTTTGTAAACAATTAATTTTGACAGATAATAAGTTGTTGCAAGTTTCTTATTGAATTGTTGTGATTAATAATAAGATAAGATGAATCATAATAATTATTCTAACGTCGAACTACGTGACATGCATTATTATTATGGTTTAGCTAGCGGCAATGCAATTGCAGCAAGACGTTTGTATGTTGAAGCATTTCCGAATAGAAGGATACCACAATTGCAAATGTTCAGTACTATCCGTCGAAGACTTGGAGAATTTGGATCATTTAAAACTAGACATTATGATGCAGGTCGTCCGCAAAGAACTCGAACTCCAGGAGCAGAAGTTCGTGTTTTGAATTCAATCGAGGATAATCCTAACACAAGCGTAAGATTAATTGCTACTCAGGAAAATATTCCGAAGAGCGAAATTTTAAAAGAACAACTCCTACATCCCTACCATTACCAAAAGGTTCAAGCCCAACTCTTGAAGATCATGTGGCTCGTGTGAATGTCTGCAATAGCATTAGAAATCTCCATAATGGCGATCGAAATTTTGTACTTTCAATTCTTTTCACGGATGAAGCTGGCTTTAAACATGATTTCTTAATCAATCTTCATAATGAGCATTATTGGTCTGATGAGAATCCTGACTTGGCGATACAATGCGGTTTCCAAAATAAGTTTTCTGTTAACGTGTGGGCCGGAATTTTAAGAGACCACCTAATTGGGTCACATTTCTTTCTACATAGACTCAATGGTGAGATTTACTTGGATTTTTTGAGAAACCAATTGCCCATTCTATTGGAGGATGTACCCCACCGAATAAGACATGTAATGTGGCTGCTGGAAGACGGCGCATTTTTCCGGAGAAATGGATAGGACGCAGTGGGTTCGTGCAGTGGGCTCCCAGATCGCCTGATTTGAATCCAATGGATTTCTTCTTTTGAGGTTAGCTCAAATCTCTTGTATACAGGACTCCAGTGCATAACGTTGAAGAGCTGAGGGAAAGAATTGATAACTGTGAGGTTATTAAACAAGAACAGGGAATATTTGCTAGAGTTCGTCAGAATTTCCTGAGAAGAATTAATTTATGCATTGAGGTGAAAGGATATCACTTTGAAAATTTGTTATGAAGATATGTATTAAACTGTTGTCAATTGTAGTTATTTATTAAAACAGATTATCTCATTAAGTAGTATGTATTTCCAACAATATCAGTTTAAGCCCTTCAGCTTTGGAGAATTTACGTCAAATTGGAAACAAAATTACAAACGAACATTGTTGGTAAGTGTGCCAAATTTGAAATGAATCGGTACACGAAAAAATATTTTATTAAAAAAGCTTGATTTAAAAAATCAAGCTTTGAGGCTGTGTAACTCCGTTATGTTGGATATTTCGGAAAAATGTTATAGAAACTTGTGGCATTAATTTTTTAAGTAGAATCACCCCTTGAGTTTTTTGCTCATAATTTCCGGACTTAAATTCGTATTGAAATAATTATAATACTTATTATCAAAGCGTGAATTGTTTATTCGGTTTTGACTGTAGTGATTTTTTTGTTTTGGAATAAGTAAATCGATCTAGTAATTTTTTTTCACAAAAACGTTCAATTTTAAATTTTAACGTCAGAAACTCATCCTGTGGATTTCGTTAAAGTTTCAGTTCAAAATAATTCGCCTTCTCAGCCCACCCTAATTGGTATTTATTGATCTCTCGTTATATGGTTCTTTTAAATTATTATAAACCTGCTACATTTTACAACTTCTTTGTGGTAGTAAATATATCATAGAAATATACCTTCTATATTTTATTTCTAATAAGTAATTGAGTATCAAACATTAAAATTTTATCATAAAATTTTACTTCTATATAGTATACACAAATACTTCTGCCACTTTTTTTAAGATACGTAACTTAACTTTTGTATATGATGTAGACTGCATACTTTCGATTGGTATAAAATAGAATTTATTGGTTCCTAAAATTTAAGACACAGAAATTGAGTATAAGAAAAACGGAAGTTTGGTGATTTAAAGTTTTTTGACGGAATCGTGTAAAACACAAAAGTCTGAGTAAAGCCTATTTGAGATTTTTGAAAGATGGTGTGATTTATGAGAAAAATTGATTGGAGAACACTAAAATGTTATGTATTTCTTAAATAGAACGTGTTTTGGAAAAACTGTCGAATGAATTGAATCTCAAAGCGATGCTTTATTTTTCACAACTATGTATTTAATATGTTGAGAAAAATTGTTCAACCTTCATTCTAATTTTCTTTCAAAAGTTCAACGGATGTTGTTATTGAAAAGATTAAAAGGTGTTAATATCATTTACTTTTTGAACTACTTTTTTTGTATTCTGAATCTGTTACAATTCTGTTCTTTAATACGATTTAGTTGTGAGTAGTATTCGGATAAATTTTTTTTTATTTGAATAGATTATGTGTATACTTTTAGTAAAAAAGTTATTTGATTTTTTGTAGTTTGTATTGTGTCAGATGGACTTTCAATACGTCTTTATCAGTTAGTTGAACAACCGATGTTCGCCTTTAGACAGATGGCAAAGAATTATTATTATTAGAAAATAATACTTTTAATTTATAAGCATCATTATACATATAAACCTTTTATGTGTATATTTTAAGGGGTTGCGAAAGTGTTTGTTTCCCCAGAATTGTGTAAAGTACTATTTCTGTATTTTTTTAATTTTCTTTGTTTTTGTTTGTGTCCTTTCTTTAATTGTAAACGTATTAAAAATTAATGTTTTCCTAAAAGATGTTTAATTTTATCACAATACTCAATTAGTCAAGTGCATTAACAATTTCCCTTTAGATCTTCAGTAAGCTAAGCAATTAATTTTTTATTTGAAATATCTAGTAACAACAATCTGTAGCATACAAATTTAGCAATTAATTTTCAGGAGACTATTTGAAGTTACCTCAACAGCCCAAAGCGGCTGACAACGGTCTATGTAATCTTGATCGAAACCCCTACTTAATTATTACAGATTTGTTTGACAACCTCTTCTACATCTTCATATTAGAAGTTCTTAATTCTACTTCTGTCTTACTATGAACATTAATCCAAGTTAGAGCAGCAGCTTTTCTAAGACGCGAATTTTTTTTCCTTGCGTAATAGTAATTTAATTGGCAATTTATTTCATATTTAATCAGGTTTTAATAGAAATCGTCTATAATTTATATAAGTTCTTAAGAAATAGAATTATGATTCAATAATAACAAGCAATATAATAACAGGCTGAAGTTACATTGGGATTGGGTTGTACACACGTGACAAAAGTGACGCGCATCATTTTAACGATAAACTCAGTAAAAATTAAATCGTAATATTTTAATACAGTTTAATCATTTTGATACATAATCACAGAGTATAGAATTCTTTCAGAGGAACAACTTAACGTCGGTGCGTTTGGTCTTTGCAAGACAACGACAGCCATCTTTAAAATCTAGAAACTCAGGGTAGTATTTAGAAATTTTATTTATAACAATAAAAAAATTCGGCATGATCAAATTACCGAATAAACCCAAGGATTTTCTATCATATGCTTTTAAATGACAAAATATTGCACTATCGTCTAAAGTTTGTAATTTGAATAAAACCCCTCTGACATACTCTTAAAACATGGCGGCTACCAATGTGGAGATGGAATGCGAGTATCTTCCCCCTCCAGGTGAGTGAATGATATCTGTGCTCGGTGACATAGTTAATGATTAAAGACTAATCACAAAGTTACGAACGGAACATTACAAAACAAATTAAACACTGGATGAATAGTTTTTTTTGAAAAATTGAGGGCTTCCCGTCGTCAATCTCAAACACCACATTAAAGAGAAAGTTTTGCTCTATCAGGCCCTTTTGACCGTTTTTTCATACTAAAAAATAAGCATTTGCCGCTGCCAATATTAAATACCATGTTAAAGAAAAGCATTTTCTCTATAAGGTCCAATGACCGTTTTTAATCGACTTAGTTTTTTTTATTTTAATAGGGTATGAAGTTCGCGTTATATTACATACAACTTTTTGCGACTATTTAGCGGATTTACGCCCATAGTTATAATAGAGATTTGTTAGTCGGATAAGTCTCCTTCTTCCATGAATCGGTTATAGAAGATAATGGTTTCAAGACACAGGATCTTAGCCCTGACGGTTCAACATTAGTAGCTCGTTTTTAGTATCTTGTCAAGTGGTGCTCAGAATGCCTTCATTCAAAACCTGGAAATCTGATCCTGCATTTGACATTCTTTTCAGTTCAAATTTGGTTTATTATATATTATTATAATTAATAATAAAAAACAATATAATAAATTACGTTTGTAATTGAACGCAAACTTTAAGCCTCATTGAAATCGAAAAAAGCAAAAGTATGAAAAGCAGTTAAAAGGTACTGATAGAGGAAAACCTCCTCTTTAACGTAGTATTTCAAAAAGTATATAACTGAAAGTTCAATTTACTAAAGTAGATAATTATGTAATAGAACGCAAACCTAAAGCCTCATTAAAATCTAAAAAAAGCTAAAGTATGAAAAACAGCTAAAAGAGCTTAATTGAAGAAAGCCTCTTCTTTAACGTGAGAACAAAAATTAACTCAAAGTTTACTTTATTAAAATACGTATGTAATTGAACGGAAACTTTAAGCCTCATTAAAATTGGAATAAAAGCAAAAGTATGAAAAACTGTCAAAGGGACCTGATAAAAGAAAGACTCTTATTTAACTTGGTGTTTGAGATTAGCGGCGGCAGGTCTTTAATTCCCAAAAAAAAATAAATTCAAACTTCAATTTAGTACGTATGTATAATAGAATGCAAACATTAAGCCTCATTAAAAGTAGGCGCAAGCTATTCGCAACGGACTGCACGGACAGGACGGACACATTCCACACGCTGGTTTGGAAACTATACAGTCTTACCTTATCCAGCGTAGATGCATTACGAATATTAAAAAAATAATTTGGAGAAACTGGAAATTATAAAGAGTTGCATAATTTAAAACATGTCCATTAATGATTCTCCGAGTAGGTTAATACTATTAACGGCAAAACGCCGTTTCCGGTTTTTTACGAATTTCTCGATTCTCCAATTCTTCCAATATACTTGAAATTAGAATTACATCGTCTTTTCTGAACTCATTTTTATAAATAAAAATGCAAATTGCGATTATTGCGAATACGGATAATGCGGTAAGTTGCACTGTAGTATGCGACTACCTAACAGAAAATCCGTTCCGTCCGTGCTGTGCGATGAGTCTACCTAAAAATCGAAGAAAACCAACAGAATGAAAAATGGCAAAAAAAGATAGAGGTCCTGAATTTAAAAAAAAAGTAAATAAATTCAAAGTTTGATTTAGTAAAGTACGTATGTCATAGAACGCAGACTTTAAGCCTCTTTAAAATCGACAAAAATCAAAAGTATGAAAAACAGACAAAATGGTCTGATTGAGGAAACCCTCCTCTTTAATATGGGGTTTGGGTTAGGAACAAAACGTATATTCTCATTTTCCGATAAAATGATATTTACACGCAAGAAATGCATGCAAAGATGACTGAAAATGACCGAGTGTGAGAAACCGGCGGAATAGTGGGGGTACCCGTCCGCTAGCGCCGTTTAAGAAGGCTGTGATTTATATAAGCGGGCTGCGTACGGGTAATCCCATAACTCCTCCGTCTTCTCACACTTGGTCATTTTCAGTCATATGCATGCATTTTTTGCGTGTTAAATATCATTTTATCAGAAAATAAGAATATACGTTCTGTTCCTTTCTTTACAATTGTTTTTTTATTTGTGTCAATCGGATTGCTTTAAACAATTTAAATTGCAATTTTGCATAAACTAATTGCCAGAAAATTGCAGGGTTTTGCGTACTCTAAGAACTTATCATTACCTCCTATTTCCTGAAAGATTTATGCTAGATCTCAAAAAATTACGGATCTACGAATTTTGAAAAAAAAACAATTATTTCACTTTTTCCGAATTTTCTCGGAATATTTTTATTCGATTGAGTCGAATTGGTGCTCATTTTATTCATATTTATATCCTCTACAACTTTTTTGTTTTCTGAAAATTAAGAAATGAACGGGTATTTTTTAATTATACTAAAAATTTTATCGTGCTGTTTATCATTAATTACTCATAACTTAATGAAAAATAATTGTATTTCCTTATTGTAGGTAATATTTATAATTGAAAAGATTTTAATTTGAAAGTGAGTTTAAGAAAGTAGTTCAACTTCGTGCTCAATTAAGCGAGTTCTTTCACTTTATATAAAGTTTGGTTTTCCGTTATGCAAGATATTGTTTACAAATTTTGGCGTTATTAAATTTTAACGATTAAATACTTGTAGAATTAAATTTTATATTACACAAATTTTACCATCTACCTTATTGAATTATTTGATAAGTAAATAAATTATTTGTGCGTAAAAATGACTGGATGCACGTGAATATATTTAATCAAACTACAAAATATTAATCTAGCTACCTAAATATTTTTTATTTATTTATTTATTCGTATGGTACATTACACAAATATTGTATTGTGATGTAAGTGTTATGTATGGTGCCCCAGAAGATCAGTATAAACCTGTATAGTGTGGTGACGTAACCGTGTGCAATAGTGGATTGGTTCGTCTTGGCAAAGCATTTACTTAAAGGTTTAGGAAAGTCACTAAAACCTAAACATGCCAACCCTTACCCACCCTAGTGTTCACATGTAAAAATATTAATTAAGTGTGTAAACATTACAGAAGGTAAATAAGAACATAAAATATAACAGCACAGCCATTGCATGACGACATATAATGGACCGGTCCAAGCACCAGTCATGACAATGACAAAAAAATAGTAGGTTAAAAAAATAGCAAAACAAAATAATTGAAAAACAGATAATCAAGACAAGAATTCAAAAAACTGCTGAACTTCAGATGTCCTTCAGATTTGTAAGCTATAATATTGCTTCATCCGTTAAATTATGAATGTTTGGAAACCCTCCTATAAACTTCGTTAATTGACAATCCTCTACAATATGTGTAACGGTCTCTGGTTCGTTCCCACAGTCACAATTTGGAATAAAAATCGCACCCCATTTGAACAACATAGAGTTGCATTTTGAATGGTCTGTTCTTATGCGATTTACTTTTAACCAAATTTTTCTTTTTGATCAAAGCCCGGGACTTCTAGTGTTGGATCATCAATGAGATGTTTATTGAAAACATCAACTCCAGACCATAATTTTTTCTACTTTTCAACTTCAGAAAAAGCCGTACTTAAGTAGTCTTGCAACCATATAGGACTTCGAGATTTAAATCTTTTAGCAGAAGGGTTGTCAATGTCATTCTGAATTGGCAACTTTTTCTTAAGTTGGCATTTATCCCATTCTCGTTTTAACGCAGCTTCTCGTCGAATGTTCTATGGAGTAATTGCAAAGAACAGGAAGCCAATCGAGAGGAGTAGATTTAATGGTTCCACTAATTATACGCATAGTGCAATTCAACTGGGCATTTATTTTTTTTGTATGATAACTATTCAACCAGACAGAAGCACAATATTCTGCTGTAGAATAAATAATGCCAATGCTGCTGTACGAAGTGTCTTTGCATCTGCTCCCCAAGTTGTTCCTGCTAATTTTTGAATGATATTATTTCTTGTTTTCATTTTTTGTTTGACTTTTTCTAAATGATCTTTGTAAATTCAAAACCTATCTAAAGTTACTCCCAGATAAACTGGGTTAAAATTATGGTTTAACTTTGTATTATTAAAGATAACATTAAGTTTTATACTTTTTCTCTATTACTTAAATGAAAACAAGAAACCTCTGTCTTTTTAAGATTGGGGCATAATCGCCATTTTTTGAAATAATTTTCCATAATAAGCAAATCTTGAGATAGTTTATTTTCAATTTCGAAAAATCTGAATGTTGAAATGAAATTGCCATATCATCGGCGTAGACGAATTTTCGACATTGTAATGAAGGAAGATCAGAAATATATACATTAAAAAGAATAGGTGCAAGAACCGATCCCTGTGGAAGACCATTATTTAAAAATCTAAATTTACTGCTTTTATCTCCTACAAAAACTCTAAACATCCGATTAGACAACATATTTCCAATAAAAGAAGTAATTTTGGAACAAGGAATGACGTTAAACAATTTAAAAAGTAAACCTTCTTTCCACACGGTATCGTATGCAGCAGTTAAATCTAAAAAGGCAACTCCAGTTTTAAGTTTTTTCTGAAATCCAGCTTCGATATGTGTTGTTAATGCCAATACTTCATCAACAACTTCTACCGGATCGAAATCCTGCTTGTTCAATTGGTAATTTCTCTTCTTTGAAAAAACCTTATAAATTACACTTAACAAACAAGAAATTCGGTCTGTAGGACATTTGTTTTTCTTTAAAATTGCCATGACTTTACATTTCTTTAAATCTGTTGGTAACTTACCTGTATTTATATTATTGAGAAACATAAGTAGCCACTTCAAAGAATAATTTCCCAAATTTTTCAGAAATTCTGGATGTATTCCATCAATCCCAGCAGCTTTCTTTAATTTGGTCTTTTTTACTGCATGTTTTAACTCTTCTACAGTAAAATGTCTGGATATATCTTCTGAGATAGGTGTAGATTTTCTATTCTTTTGTAGACACTTTTTCATCTTTGTGATAGTCGATTTGTCCATTTTTACTGAGTTTCAAACATTAACCAACCGAAAAGCAATAGAATTTGGAAAAATTTTTATATTTGTTTTAGAAGATTGAGTTGTAGAACCTAATTTATTTAAAAGTGCCTATTTTTTACGACAAGAATGTACGAAATTCATATTTTCCATTAATGAATTCCATTTCTGTTTTCTTCCATTATTTAGAGATGACAGTATAGCATTCCTATTATCTTTATTTGGATTTTCTAGATATGATTCATATTAATATTCCTGTCAAAAACCACGTGGAATGGATTTTTTTGCTGCACATTTAACAGCACCTACGAACCTAAAATAATTAAAATGATGGTTTTTTGTATATTTTCGTATTAAATATTTTCTTTGACGTATGTTGCTATTGCATGAATCGGGCGATCAATAAAGTCTACTAATTGAAAACCTTTCACTATACCTTTATTGAGTATAGTTGTCTCATCTCCATAGTGTGTTTCCTGTAAAAGTAAAATATCAACCCTATTCCTGAAACAAAGATTAGACAAGAAATCTGATTTGTCCTTACTCAACCCCTCAACATTAATTTGTATAATATTTGTAGTGTGCCCTATATTAGATTGTGTTTTGTGAAATTGTGTTTTACATTTTTTCGTTATTATCCGGGAGGGTCTTGATGACCAGGTCCGGAAACCAAAGCGGTGATTCTCAGGAACAACATGTTTGTTTTTCTTGTTGACCATGAAGTACTTAATATTTTAATAAGTAGAGATGAGACAGAATTTATCACTTTCCATGTATACTTTCATGCACTTGTTGCATCTATAAAGTATAAAAGTTTTCTTATTATTGATTCAGGCAAATTCATTTTTTGATCTCATTTTAATTTGTTTTTAATTTTTTTTTGATAACTAGCAGCTTATAAGAGTAATAAATTTAATAACTTATGTTTGTATTTATCGGGTACATTAGGGATTACTTCGAGAAGCTTTTAATTATGTAGAGAAGGATTTGATTACTTTTTGTAATTTTTAAGCTAAAACATAATCATTTTACAACCTTTTTTCTAAAAATGAATGTCAGTACAGTAACAATTTCAGGGCAACATCGGAAATGTTAAAAATATTTTTCTGTTAGATACTGGAATCTATTTGGATGGCGAGTGATGTCACGAGACTGAATTACATTGCGGTATACGCATTGAGCACTACGCAGTCCTTGGTTGTTGAAATCAGTAAAAAAACGAAAATCTGTTTATCTTAAAACTTTATAAAATGAAATTACGTTTGTATGCACATAAAAAATACTTTATACTGACACTTCTTACAACGATAGTTATAAAACGAATGTAATTTTCAACTCTAAATGTCTTATAGCCGATATAACGTTTTTACGTCTTTCTCATTTCTTTCTTTATACTTTTTTTGATCGTTCTAAAGTATAACAAGTATTTATTATTATAAAGTTTAGATTATCTTTTTAGACGGAGATAGTGATACTGCAACGATATATTAAAAATGTATACAAAAAGAGCATATTTTTTTGGTTTTAAAATTATCAATTTTCTTGCAATATAGACAATAATTAAACTTTGGTCTAGAGCTTCTAAAGCTAAGTTCTTTTATAGCAAAAGGTATAAAAATGAAATACAGCTTGTGTTAACGTTCGTTAGTTCCTTTTACTGTATCTACAGTATATATGGCTTATTTTGAAATTAACTTTGCAGTGCAACACGTGTTCTTAAACCTAATTGTTTTACTAAATTTAAATTTTAATTTTGAAATTGCGTTTTTCTTTTATTTATCTAAATATTTGTATAAAACATTTAATATTGGATTTTTGTTTTACATTTTTATTCTGAGTAAGGTTTTTATTGCGACTTTACATTGGATTTAGAATGTAACACTATTCAAATCTGTTCACAAAACATAATGGATTACTAGTAGAAAACGTCGTCATATATTACAACGAGATATGCTGAAAGGTGGTCTACAAATGTTTAAATACCCTTAAGGTAGTGTGACATATCTATTTCAAACATTTTTTTCTATTTTATTAGTACTTAATCTAAATTTCAATAAATGTGTTATGGAAGTTACTGGGTAGCGAATCCATTACCGCACAATATTTTTTATCAGTACATTTATTTCTTTTTAGTTTTAAAACTTGCTTTTTTTATGTGAAAGATTTAGAAATGCATTGCCAATTTTCTTATAGTTTTGGAAAAACCGTACACACAACTCAGATACACCAAGTAAACGAATAAAGACACAAACGCTTATGAAGTAAAGCCCATTTCAACCTAAAAAAATAACAAACTACAATTACAATTTTTACCAAAAACATGATTATCAAAGTGAAAAATATACTATCTTAAGATCATTTTACCTTTCCCCGAAAAGCTTTTAGTGACTGCACAAACACAACAATGCAAGTGAAACGCGTGGAATACACATAAGCAAATATACTAATAAATAATATTTGATTAACAAAAAAAAAGTCTGTCTATTCACATTTAAATCACCCGAAAATTAATGAACCTGACAATTGAAAATAATTGTTTTAAGTTACAGAGTTATTAATAATATTTTGACTCCACCTACAGCCCTTATTATGAGAAATAGAAAAAAACTTTAAATACGAAAGTTTTAGGTTTTCACATAGTATCTTTTGGTAATAGAGAAATAAAAAATCGACTTCACAATATTGAAAAAATTAATTGAGTCATATTATAATAATTTTTACAATGTTGTAAAGTCGATTTTTTTCCTCTATTACAAAAAAATACTACGTGAAAAACTTTTATATTTAAAGTTTTTTCTATAACTCATAATAAGGGTTGTAGGTGGGAGTCAAAATATCATAAATAACCCTGTACGTGTCTATTCGGTAAAATGTTCGTTTAGAACGGTTCGTTGCATACCGATTATCGATATCGTTTTGATAACGATCAGCTGAACGATTGTCGGTAAATTCCTATTTTGTTACGTCCACAGAGGGGTATTTTGCAAATCTAAGGACTGAGGGCGAAGAAACATTAACATTGAAAAACTTGCATAACTTTTAAACCGCTAAATAAATTTTCAAAAAAATTTAGTTTTGGATAGATTATTTATTATATAAAAATTAAGAAAAAACAAAAATCAATCAGATTTATCGCCATAAAAATTTTGAGCTTGTCGGGAATGGTCTCCATCATGGCTTTTATGGTGGTGCTCGACACTTTCTTGGTCGCAACGGTCCACATTTTTCTAAAACTTTCAATCGATTTTGTAGCCTTTTTGTCTGCTTCAAGCTTCTTTTTACCAAAGCCCAGTACCGCTCGATTGGGCGAAGCTCAGGGCAATTTGGTGGGTTAGCCTCCCTGGGTACAAAATCGACATGATTCTCTTCGTACCATTTTTTTGTCTGCTTACTGTAATGGCACGAAGCTAAATCCGGCCAAAAAAATGTGGATACCTTATGTTTACTCAGAAAAGGCCGCAATCTTTTTTGGAGACACTCCTTCGTGTAAATATCGGAGTTAATTGTTCCATTTGTTATGAAAGATTGGCTTCTTTCACCGCAGCTACAAATCGCCTGCCAAACGAGATATTTTTTTGGAAACTTGGACTTTTTTAGTTCTAAACTTCTTAGGGACATTTCCTCGTCCACAGGACCTGACCAGGTAGTTGAGAAAAATCGGCGAGGACGTAAATCTCATCGTTCATCACGCAACATTGACGTTTTTGGAAAAAAATCTGCTCTCAACTTTCTGGCTCGTTTCTTGGCTTCAATGTTTTTTCCGCATTACGATCTGGAGTTGTTTGAACTTTGTAGGACTTAAATCCACTCTTATTTTTATTTTTCGAATTGTCTTTTCGACAAGTCGACTTTTGCAGCTAATTTCCGGTTCGATATCAGCGGATTCTTAACCATCGCCGATATTGCCTTTTGCACCTTTTTGGTGAATGAAAACCCTCTAGTCGTCCACTTTCTGGTTTCCGTGTTATGGTAAAGTCTTCCTTGTACCGCTTGATGACTTTTGCTGCCACTTGCCTGCAAACTTTGCCTCCTTTGCAATGCGAACGACTGACCATTGTGGATTCTCAAAAATGTTTTAATGATTAATCTATGTACTTCCACTACTTTTGCCATTGTGAACACAATTTGACTCAAATAAAAATAACAATTTGACGACATACTCTGACAACTATTTCAAAGCCTACTATATCAAAATTTTGTAAAAAAATTATATGGTATAAAAGTTATGTAAGTTTTTCAATGTTAATGTTTTTTCGCCCTCAGTCCTTAGCTGACCATAATTCTTTATGTATTCTAACCTGCTTAAAAGCATTTAAATTGTTGCCTAGGGATAGTAATTGAGTTATTGGGCGATGTAATAGCAACTGACACCGGTATAACTGCATTTTCCATTTTTACCATAAATGATGTTGAGGGTGACCTTTGGAGTTTTTACGATTCCGCTGGTTTTCCAATCCCTTCGGGTAATGAGAATGTCAGAGCATATGTATGTGTCTAGTCCTTAATAATAAACAGGTAGTTAGGGGTATCGAGGTACTTACTAAAGTGAGAACACCACACCATAATCGAAAAGATATTGTCTAACAAGAGGAACACAGTAAATAAAAACAAGAAGTCGTTTATTACTTATTTAATAACAATAAGATTTCATATTAAATTAAGTTAAAAAGTAAACAGTATAAGAGAGTCTATTTTCTTCTCTATTTTCAAAAGTTTTAAATAAAGAAACTGTCTCAGGTAAAAATTGTTTGAATTTTTTAATGCCTTTAGGCCTTGACAATGATATTACAGGATCAGATGTTAAAAGTAACCTATTAAACACGTCTAAATTGCATTCCTCACTAGAGAATTTTCTGGCAAAGTTTTGCCTATATAATTTGAAGTGTTTATTGCGTGCTTCTGCTGCTTCCTCTGACATTGCGTTTTTTATAACTGTTGCACTATGCAGCAGTATTTTGTGAACTGTAGGTGTCATTGAACACCATTCATATAGCTGTACATATAATCTTGCCGTTTCCATGGCGTAAACATTATATTTTTCTGGGTCGACATCAAGCCCACTTAATATTGCTTCTTGTCTAACTTTAAACCTATAAATTAGGTTGCAATTGATCCCCGTTATTTTTGAAGGTATTTCAGGATTTTGGAAAAATCGGCGGCTCGTATTGCCGTCATTTGTGTTACCAAATACAGCCTTTGGTATATTGACAAGCAGACCTAACTGAAGCTTGAATTTTTTTTGTATATCCGCTTTTGTTTCTTCTTCAAGATCATTGTGTGCCTTGTTCTTTTTTATAATACGCCCTTTTTTAACGAGAAGTTTGTACGCTAAGTGTAATAGACTTTCGAACATTGTAACTCGTGCGTGTAGTATTGAGAGCCCGAAGTTTAGTGATTCTGGATTTACGATTTTTTCAGTATTTAATTTGTTAAAGTCAGAAGACGTCTCATTACATATGTAACACCTTAAGGTGGATTTATTATCCGTTGCCGCGTTACACAGTTTTCCGTCAACCATAGTCAAGATTAACTCGTTTTTTATTTTAAAATCAATTTTATTTACCTTTATTATCAAATACTCGGGAATTTCTGATGTTGCACGTTTAACGTGAGCAATCTCTTCTTTTGTAATGTCATTAGATTCCTTCAGAAATCTTATCCCTATTGGGCGGCACAGTCTTGGTGAAGAAGGCGTTGGATTTTCCCATATGACGCTTTTATTGACAGTATAAACTAATGTTAGTGGCACTTAAGAGCTTTGGAAAATGTATTTATCAGAATCAGCTTGGTTTGTATACTTTTGCCAAAACTGCGTCTGCTGCGAGCCATCACATTTCCACTTTCTTATAAGTGTGAGATCATTCGTTTGTTTTCTGGGAGAGTATTCAGCACATCAAAACAATGACATAACGAATTTTTTACATGTGTAAGTGCTTCTAGGTTTAATTCAGCACAAGTTGCTGTAACCCGAAACGCCTCCTTTTCTGGATAGGAATCCTCTTTGGTTTTTTGAACCAAACAATAACAAGGGTATAGCTTTTTATTAGTTGATCGTATGACTTCATATTGCACTCTTGTAAGATCGGCTTCTACAATCATCTTGAAGGCATCGAAAGGGCTAAGTTTATTAATGTCAGGATCTGTTTGTTGTAGTGCCTTCTTGTATTTGGTAGCTCGCTTCGGCCATGAGTCAAAGTCTTTGAGTACTTTTGAAGCATCACGTCTATCGTCTTGGTAATACTTGCTTTGAGTCGCATACGATAAAGTGGTTAGATCATTATCGCGAAAATCTTCTGTTTTACTTCGTTTGCTTCGATTGCTTGAATTTTCAAAAGTTTTTTTAGGACGACCCGTGCGAATAATCGTTTTTGTCACAATAGGTAACTCAAAGGTTCCTTGTAGCCATTGACTGTTCTTTGCAAGAAACCTGGTTGTAATCGGGCTGGCGTTCTTCCATCTTCTTTTAAACTCCGATTTCAAATAGGAAAACTTGCGTTTTATTTCCACAACTTGTTGAAGTGGAAATTCTTCCGGGTTGATTAATTTAGTCTCAACTATATGTAGTTTCTTAATTCTTCAATCGAATATTACTCAAAAATGATAGCAGTAATAAAAAAACTTTTCCTACAAAAGTTTCTTATTTTTTTAAGATCTTTTTAACAATACCAAATTTGACATACGGTGCCGTTTAAAATTCTCAAGTTCATAACCATCTACTTGGGATCCCGACTTTTCCGGGAAATAATAATATTCCATTTGATTTTTTACTACGGCTTTAGTGATACGACTAACCGTTTTAAAAAAAAAATTACTGATACGGTTAGTCTCATTCACCCGGTAGTGTGGTGACAAAACCGTGTGCAATAGTGGATTGGTTTGTCTTGGCAAAGCATTTGCTTCAAGGTTTAGGAAAACCACTGAAACCCTTGCCAACTCTTACCCACTTTAGTATTTATATGTAACAATATATTTTAAGTGTGTAAACATTGTAGAAGGTAAATAAGAACAGCACAGTCATGGCTGGACGACATATAATGGACCAGTCCAAGCGCCAGTCACGACAATATCGAAAAAATATATAAAGTTAAAGAAATAGCAAACAAAATAATGGACAAACAGATAATTAGGACAGAGAATAAAAATATTGCTTAACTTCAGGTGTCCTTCCAATTAGTAAACCATAATACAACTTTGTCCGTTAAATTATGAATGTTTACAAACTCTCCTTTCAATTTTTTTAATTGACAATCCTCCACAATATATGCAATGGTCTCTGCTTTGTTTTCACACTCACAATTTGGATTAGAAATCGCAATTAGAAAGTACGTATGTCATAGAACTCAAATTTTAAGTCTCATTAAAATAAAAAAAAATCGAAAGAATGAAAAACAGACTAAATGATCTGAGAGAGGAAAGCGTCCTCTTTAACTTGGTTATTGAGATTGGAAGCGGCAAGTCCTTAATTATTCAAAAATAAAATAAAGTCAAAGTTTAATTTGGTAGAGTACGTAAGTAATAAAATCCAAATTTAAGCCACATTAAAATCGAAAAGAAGAAAAAATATGAAAAGCGGTCTCAAGGGGCTGATACAGGAAAACCTTCTATTTAACATGGTGTTTGAGATTAGAAGCGGCAAGTCCTTAATTATTTAAAAATGAAATAAAGTTCAACATAACATACGTAAGTAAGGGAATGCAAAGATTAAGCCTAATTAAAATCGAAAAAGCAAAAGTATGAAAAATGTCCAAAAGGGCTTGACAACTACTACAAAAATCATATATATATATTAGCAAATTTGCCGACAGGTATGTAAAGCAGTTACATAGTCTATTCTTCAATAATTATAGCCAACCTAACAGTTGGCAAGTATAAAAATTTCGAATCGCCTGCAGTAAAGTACGCAAGAGGTTGTACAATAGCAAACAAACACTGAGAATCACCCGACAGCTGTTTCGTCCTTTTGGGACTCATCGGGAATGAGAGAACTCGAGTGTAAGTTTACTATTGTACAAACGCGCGCTGTCGACTATATGCCCTACTGGAGGGATCACAATATTTCAACGATAATTATTGAAGAATCGACTATGTAACTGCTTTACATACCTGTCGGCAAATTTGCTAACATTTACGTACGTGAACGCTTTCACGAGTCGACACTAGATGTCGAAAACATTATCGTTTAAATATATATATATACGTAGAAAATGTATTTTTACACGTATGCGCATGAATGTAGGTTTTTTATGGTGATTATCATAGTGTGAAAATTCCATTTTTATCCCTAGTACTTAAATTGTTGCATCAAAATTAATGGATATTTTATTATCGACGTAACTTGTGTCATTTTCGCTTATATTCACCGTATTTGAAAACTAATTTTTTTTATGATTATTTTATAATTCCTGATTTTCATTATTTTATTTTAATTTCCTAGAAAAAATGGTAAGTACTTTGAGTTGAAGTAAAAAAATAAGTTCACACACAAAAAATCAATCCAAATTGTATTAGAAGTATTTGAAATTATTTGAGTATATGTAAAATCAAGAAAAATGTGTTCTTCAATAATAAATTGCACAAATTTATTAGTTTCAAACATTTTTGGTTATAACCGAACTTATATGTTTTGTTAATTGATTACCTAATTCACAATGAATTAGCAGTACGAAAAGCCAAACATTATTCCCTAAAAACGATTAATTGATCATTTGTATATGACCACTTGTAGTTGGCCGTACACATTTGTTTTTGTACAGAGCTTTTTAAGTACATTTTTAATTTTCAGCAATAAATAGCGCAAAATTTCTAGATAAATTATGTTTAAAATCGTCAACTGGGTACCGCCAACTTCACGGTTCTTTTTATTTCACAAACAAAACGTGTCGCTTTAAATTACAACTCATTCTCAAATATATTCTTAACCTATTATTTTAGAAAATATCTTCTTACTTATTGTATGGTTTGCATAATTTAAGTATATATGCCAAATAGAAGTTTATTTATATTTGTAACACAAATGACAAAGCGTATTTAACAAAATAAATGACGCCTTTGTTAATTTAACAACTTTATTAAACTTCCCAAATTAATTTCATCGCGCCAATTTGTAAGTTGTTGACGTTCACATTTACAAATTTGAATAAATTAACGCAGTTTTTATTTTTGTATTTTCTAAGGAAAAAGTTAAAGCATATGATGTTTTTTTAATTGTGTAACAATTTTTTTTTGTTATGGTGTTGGTAATTTGCTCCTTTAACCACAAAGTGTTTTTTTAATTGTACATTTATGGTTTATTATTTTTCTTAAAATAAATTCAATTACATAACTTTTGTTATTAACCTATTCACTTTATCTGAAATTGTTTGTTATTAATTATAACTATACTAGAATAAACCCCAAAAAATTTTTGGGCAAAATTTGTTAATTTGAATAATTTTTAATTACCAATGTTTTTTAAATTAATTAATTACCTAATTAGAGTGTATTTTAAGTAGCGAAACCATATTTTTAACCTTCTAAATCGATTTGCCTATCATTTGGTATGTTTTCAACTCAATCCGACATTTCGTTCTCTACATCTCGGCTTTTATATATAAGCCTACGATATTAACAATTATACTGTAAAAATTAGTTACGTTACAGTTCACAAAATTATTTCAAACTTTCCAAGTTCAAAAGTCATAAATTGAAAGAGAAAATTATACAGTACTATAATCAAAATTGAACAACTTCAACTATTAAACACAGTTATCAATTAAAAAAGAAATACTATTTGCAATCTGTAGAGATGTACAAACAGTGACATATTAAATGACCCTCTTTAAAGCAACCAACAATATGTCAACATTGTTGTATTTTTCTATACGTCGTGAAGCTTAAGTTCATTCAAATCATAATTATTGTAATCTTTCATGTGACGTTTTGCGTTATCGCAAATGAGGTTTTTCAGTGCACTCTGCTCTGAAAAGGGTGCGTTTTCGGAGAAGTAGTATCGGTAGTACTATACCTATAGAAAAATGGTGATAAATAAATTTCATCTTCTTTATAAATGGAATTATGTATTATTGATATTTGCATTTCTTTTAATTCCCTAAAATCTACGAGGGTCGTCCACAAAGTAACCTCCGTTTTGAAATAAAAATTAAACCAGTTGAGATACAAAAATTTTATTATATACATCTTAAAACTACAGCTTTTCTCTACTTTTCTATATAATCGCCAAACAAATTCAGGCACTTATCATATCTTCTAACAGTCTTTGAAATGCCGTCTGCAAAAAATTCTGCCGCCTGGGAACGTACCCAATCTGTTACGGCGTTTTGAAGCGCTTCGTCACTCTCAAATCGCTGTGATGCAAGCCACCGCTTCATGTATGGAAACAGGTGAAAATCACTAGGTGCCAAGTCCGGGCTGTAGGGCGGGTGGTTAAAAACGTCCCATTTAAATTTGTCCAAAAGTTCACTTGTTCTTAAGGCTGTGCGAGGGCGAGCGTTGTCATGAACAAACACAACGCCCGATGTTAAAAGTCCACGACGCTTTCCAAACAACTGCAACCATCAATTTTCTCAATGAAAACGTTTGACGGGTTTTCTTTGGCTTTGGCAGTATGCCCCCATTGCATTGACTGCTGTTTAGTCTTAGCATTCACATAGACTACCCAAGTCTCATCTCCGATAACGATTCTGTTCAGAAATCCTTCTCCTTCAACATCATACCAAGAAAGAAAATCTATAGCAGAGCTAATCCTTTTTATTTTGTGGTCGTCGGTGAGCATTTTCGGTATCCAACAAGCACAAAAGTTGTGGTAGCCTAGTTTTTCAGTCACTATCTCATGTACAAGGCTCCGAGATATTTCAGGGAAATTATTATCAGTCACAAGAGATGGCCTACCGCTCCTGTACTCATCGTGAACATTTGTTATTCCATTTTTTAAAAAGCGAACCCACTGACGGACTACACTTTCACTCATAATGTCTGGGCCATAGACCGCACACAATTCACGATGAATTTCAGCTGCTGAATAATTTTTCTTCCACAGAAATCGTATTACGCCACGCACTTCACACTTGGCGGGATTTTCTATCGCAGCGCTCATGTTTCTAGATTATAAAAAGAGAACGCGCAAACGTACATTGCTCCCTCTTGCACAGCTAGAAGCGCACTGAACGGCCGCGCCCACCAATGTCAGAATGGCGGCGCTACCCCCACTATTTTTTACGCTACACCCAAACGGCGGTTACTTTGTGGACGACCTTCGTAATTTGGGCTTTTCCACGAACACAACCTGAAGCCATATAAAAAATAATTTAAATGTAATTTTTTCGCACCACCACACGCGATTTTTACATAACTGCTGTGTGATAATAACTTGTCCACTTTAATAACAAATAAATGTTTAAATAAATTAATGCATTTTCCGATTATTTCTTTTTGTCACCAAATATCCATTTTAACATGATCATTATTAACGTTTCCCTTAAATTACATCAATGATAACATTCTATAATATTCTACTAATCCCCTGAGGAGAATTGTTTGTTGCTTTAAAGAGGGTAATTTAATATGTCACTGCTTGTACAAGGTGGCCAACTAAAAATGGACGACGGCCATATCTCGGTAACCATTAGTCCTAGAAAAAATTATTGAAAAATAGATCAAGAGAAATTGCCAAAAATTATTTCTGAGTTCAACAAATGGCTGCCAGGTGGCGCCATTCTCATAACAATCAAAAAATGGGATTTTTCTAAGAAATATGCATGTTAAAAGATATTTCAAATAAAGCCATTCTGATTATTAGAAAATTTGCAATTTTTTTGTTTGAGGTATTTTCATCAGCCTCATGAAATAAAGTGGCGGGGGAATGTCAAATTATTTTTTTAAATACCAATAACTCCTGTTTGACTCAATAAAATTAAACGTGTAAGGTCTCCTATCTCTTGCTTGATGAATCACCAATAATTTCAATAGGGTCTTGGTAAGAGATTGACAATTTTCTGCGTATGAATGACTACTGCGCTACCTAGTGGCCATTCCAGAGACTAAAAATTTAATTTTTGAGATTACGTTTCGAGTATTTTAACTAAAACATTATAATTTATAATTTGGAAGTTTTTTCATTACAAGTTTCGAAAAAACGACATAGCCGCCAAGCTGATGGTCCTTGTTTTATTAATATCTCCGGCTAGAGAAAAGTTAGTACGGTTTGCACTAACTGATTGAAAATTTCATCGTCCATCGAACCATGTAAATGAAAATATAACATCCCATTTAAATTTTTTATAATAATGCGCAATAATTGTTGTAACGTCATATAGTGCCATCTAGCTGATGCTAAAAGAGTGATTCAGACATAGTTTTTTTGGAAATGATTTAGAAAAAAAAGATCTTTCCAACAAGACCTTACGCGTTTAATTTTGTTTCGTTAAACGGAAGTTTTTGGCATTTGAAATTAATAATGCTTGACTTTCCGCCACAATTTATTACATGAGACAGAGCAAAATACCTATAACAAAAAAAATTGAAATTTTCTAATAATCAGAATGGCATTATTTGAAATATCTCTAAACGTGTATATTCTTTAAAAAATTTCGTTTTCTGATTGGCTATGAGAATTGCGCCGCCTGGCGCACTAATTTTTTAAGAACATCTTGATAAAGGCTGACCTCAGCCACTCAAAACTTGAAACTAATAAAAGTACTGTATTTTAGTTTATTGTCCAACGCCCAACCGTTAAAAATTTACAACTACATTATACAAATTACGAAGTTTTACCATCACTTAATGCACTATAATTGTCGTCGCCGACATAAATCGCGTTGCCGCGTTGTTGATTCGTAACATTCACCGTCGGGACAATGATTAATTAATTTCGTGATTTCCATGCACTTCCAGTGCTTAGGTAAAAACAGAGCTTTTGTGAGATATCTACTGACATCTCTTCTGCAGGTGCATAGAGAAGACTGACTATACCTTCTTGAAGGTCTAATGAAGCGGTAGCAAATGTCGATGTGCTTACTTCTGTTGTGATTCACAAGATTCTTTGCTAGACTATTGCTCCTTGGTTATCATTATACAACGATACGCTATCTTTCTTTTCAATTTGTTTAAGAATTTTGAAAGGTATATGGCTTCTTTGGCAGCTTCACCAAGTCTCATATATTTCACCTCATTTAACGACAAGGCCACTGACTGCTGTTTCTTTGCATCCTATGGTTTTCCGCTTAATTTAAAACAGATGTCCGTGTAAACGTGTAAGACCTTCTGTTTGTGGAGTCACAATCCCAGTCCACGAATCAGTGAGGAATCTTCTTCAAATTTTTAATGAAGCCTCATGTCTGATGTACCACCAGACTCTTTTAGCTGCATTCCAATACGAGCGGTTATAGCAGCGGTCCAGGTAACTATAAGCAAATGCGATGTCCGGTCTTATGGCAACCGACTAGTAGTTCAGCCCGCCTGTAAGGCATTATTTTCCCCTTGTCGCTTATATCCCTCTCTGGTTCACACAACTTCGTGCCAGGGTTCAAAGGAGTGATTCTTTACAATCAGCGATGCAAAACTTATTTAACAGCTCCTCTACGTGTCTACGTTGTCGTAACGTGGCTTGTCCGAGATCTCAAAGCTTAAAATTCCATTCCAATTGCAATAGCATAACTTCCGTTGGGTGACAAAATGAAAATGTCCTCTACATACATTACGATATACGGGTAATTCTCCTTTGGATTATCGTATACACGCATGGATAAGCATTTGTTGGAACTACTCCAATCATCTTGAGTACGTTGCTAAGGTTTGTATACCAATATCGGTTATTTTGCAGAAGTCAATACAGTGATTTCTTCAACAAACACACCATATCACCCGACTTGAACTTTTTCAACCATCTTCTAGCCTTGGCATTATGCTTGAACTTGAGCTTTTTCGGAGAATATTTTCAGGAGGTTTGGTGGTTCCATGTAGGCCTTTTTCTCCAAAATCTCGTTTATACTTCATTCATCTTCAAGACGAAGCAATTGTGTAAGAGGTTTTATATTCACGATTTGCTTTATAAATAGATGTTGACACACTCCCGTTTACTGGGCAACATTTTGCACAATATAATTAATGGTATCCATGGGATACATCATATTTTTCTGTTCAACTCCTAAATTTTTTCTTGCTTCGCTTTTGCGGAGGGGTTAGCATATGTACAGAAAGATTATTGTACGCCTTCATTTTCCTACACGGGGTGCTACATTCTTGTAAGAGCTACCGCCCAAGCGCTGTATAACCAAGGAATGTACAAAACACGTGTTGATCATGCTTTAATGTTTGTTTACATTGAAATTGAATAAAGTATAGATATGCGCAACTAACGTTGTATTGTATTCAGCCACCACCATTTTACTGAAACTTAGTCTAGCAATTTGAGAAAACGTCTGATTGAAGTGGACTCCTGGTTTCTGAAGAAACCCTTCAGCCACAAGACATGACTTTCTCCTTTCTACAATTCAATTTTAATTTACTCTTTCACTCCTTTTAGTTTTTTCACAAAGTTTTAATTTTGATTATTAAGGAAACCTCGTCGGCAATGGCTTCAAACCATTCCTCGCATTGTTCGCTATTAATAGCTTTATGCAAAGGCTTCTCACGCAAAATTTAAATCTTATCTTCACATATGTCGTTTTTCTCTGAGGTGTCAGACTTAATGAAACGTGAAGGCGCTTTCTTGGTCTACCTAAAAATCCTAACAATTTTTGGCCGACCCGCTTTTGTGTTGACATGATTTGTTGACTGGGCGTGTTGCTGATTTCTGGTAAATTGTTGTTTGGTATGATTTCTACGTATGTTACAGAATCACTAGCTTCTTCAGGACCAAATTCTTCGTAACATATACTTTTCCCAAATAACGTTGCAGCAGGTCTCAAACTTTCCTTCATATGACATCCATAGGCTATACGCTTTAGACACACTTTTGATACTGCGTATGTTTTACTATTTAGCGGTTTTAATTAGTTTTTCATACTTGCCTGGGCCCATAACCTGTTGGGAGGCAACAGTGTATTTATGTATACTTATGTATACTATACAAGTAATTTATAAATGTTACCAATCACCTCAATTAACTTAAAATTTTTAGTTGTAATTTAATGTGAAACAGAGAGTACTTATTAGTTTCTCAATTTGGCGACTAACAACTCGTTTTGGAAATGCAAATTTGTGTAAATCCTAAAATGTCACTTTGTGGCATATTTTAACCACAGTTACAAACAATACGTTTTCATTAATTAACTATGTTTATGTTAATCTTATTGCTTAGTTTAAAAAATTTAATTGTTTATCTTTATTTACCTACATGTAATCACATGGTGCTGAAATTACTATAGTGTAAACATTTACAAGAAAACAATAAAAACGCGCACCTACTTTTTATTATTTAGTATTCAGTACACTAAATTTTTGCATAAAAATAATTACGGTTCATTTACAACAAAAACAAGTAATTCAAATTCAACCGCATTTATATTAACGTAAACAAAAGAATAAAAACACACGCGTAAATGGTATATTTAACAACAGCAATCATATTAAGATTTTAATTTAAACTTTTGCAAATTCCATTATTTTCGGTGTTGTTTAATTAAAAAGTATTAACGTACCAAAATTAAATCCTACATATGTATATAATAACATTAAAACATTTATCTGTGTGTTATATTTGTAGTTTAGTTGAAAAACAATTGTTATTTTTGTTTTTGATTTATATCAATAATAATTGTAATCAGTTTTTAAAAATAAATATTTATGTGACAAATCAAAACATGGTGTCAGGTGTCTACAAAGAAGAATACTAACTAAAAACTCATAACATGTGAAAGTAAAAACCAGGATAAGCAGATAAAATAGTTAAAAAGAAAATGAAAAATTTTAAAGATTAAGTTTAAACAAGTAGAAAAAGCGTTTAAGGATTATTGCACACCACGTAGTAATGAAATATACAACCGGTATAAATTTTTCATTCGTACCAAAAATAATGATGAAACATATCACAGTTCTATCAAAGATCTTAAAATATTGGCAAAACAGTGCAATTTTCAAGATCAAGAAGAATATCTAATACGTGACAGACTAATTTTAGATATTCAAGATGTGGGTTTACAAGAACCTTTATTAGGAGAATGGATTTCGTAAGAAGTTATCAACTGTCGCGGCGCTGAAGAACATAACTGAAGTGGCCACATTGGGTCTGGGAAAAAACCGTCATCGAAAGTACGCGTTGGTGGTGTCCATTGACGTGAAAAACGCATTCAACAGCGTTAATAGGCAATGTATAGTGGACCGGTTAGAAACCACTAATATTCACCCTTTCATCTTACATACCTTGTGCGACTACCTCACAGGTTGCAAAAGAGAAGTCACACAAAGCTCCATTCTTGGCTCTTTACTGTGGAACGTATCATACGATGAAGTTCTAAACCTTCCTTACTCTACGGGAGTTACTGCCATAGCCTATGCGGACGACTTGACACTTGTCACCATTGGCAGGACTCTACATGCGGCTATACTGAACACACAATTGGCTTATAAACAAATACAAGAATGGATGACTCAAAGAAGGCTGCAATTGGTGCCAGAAAAATCTAAGGCCATCTCTCTAACCGGAAGGAGGAGTTTACCTCCAGTTTCACTTATTCTAGATAACAGCGTTATACCTTTCGACAAATCATTTAAGATCCTTGGTATAGAAATAGACAAAAGCCTAAATTACATTAAACACTTCGAATACATATCAACAAAGGCCAAAAAACAGACTAGAAATCCTCAGGCTGATGGCAAACACACACGGACCAAAAAGTAGGAACAGGAGGCTTCTTGCACACTCAGTACTCATAACAATAAGAGCAAAAATGATAAACCACCAGGATGGCATAGACAAATGGCAACAAAGGTGGAATAACAGTACGTATTGAACTAAAACACTTATTCCAGACATAAGAATATGGTTTTCAAGAAAACACGGCGAAATAAACTACCATCTCACGCAATTTCTGTCTGGACATGGGGAAGTGGGAACCTTCCTATATAAGATAGGTAAAAGAGACAATACGGATTACCTAGACTGTGGACTTTTAGACGATGAGGAACATCTCATCTTTTCATGCCCAAGGTGGTATGGAGAGCGGTGTCATCTGATCTATGTTTACATTTTACATTTTATAATATTATATAGAATATATTATTTTTGACATAAATTGACTCAATGTTTTTATATTTTAATTCACATTTGAACTTACTTATGTACGCCTATCTCAATAATAAGTTTACTCTTAACATACCACATTTTATACTCTTATACTTCTGCCTTCATATGCTTATATTATTATATTATATTGTATATCAATGTGACAGTATCGTAGAAGCATGATCTTGCGAGCGATTCCTGCGATACCGCTATTTCTGTAACTTTGGAATAAAAAAAAGGTTGTTGATTAAAAACTTAACACTGTCACGATTTCCTCTACTGCTACAGTTCGTATCTAACGCAAACGCTAATACTAAAAAAGGTGCAATTCCCAAACAAAAGACGTCGAATAAACAAGAAAGTCCTCAAATACAGAAGCCCGTAATTACAGAAAGAAAATCATCCCGCGTGGATAATGACGGATTTGTGGAAGTTACTAGAAAAAAATCACTAAGAGTAAAATCAATTGAAGGATCAGGCGATAATCTTAACATAAAAGCAGCTAAAAGATATTCACATTTACATGTCTATAATTTAGATCCTGAGGTAACACCGGAACAAATAAAAATATACTTACAAAACAAAAATGTTAATGACGTTAAATGTGAAAGTCTAAAGTCTAGACGACCAGATGAATATAGTTCCTTTAAAGTTTCAGTACAAACTGAACAATTTGATGAATTAAAAAATCCAGAGATTTGGCCTAAAGGTGCGCGAATGAATAATTTTTTATTTCGTCTTGCGATACAAAAATCGATAAATTAACAAAAATTGCCCACTTAAATGCGCAATGCATCAAAAATAAACTAGACGTTATTGAAGTTTTTCTTGAAACTCAAGAAATAGATATTTTGTGCATTACCGAAACTTGGATTACAAATGATGAAGTCAATAATTTAGTAATACCATACTTTAAAATTTCTAGTTACTACTCCCGAAGTAATTATCGACAAGGGGTGTCCTCATATTAGTAAAACATTGCTATACTGCAGTAAATTTACCGGAACTTGTTGATCTGTCATCAGAAAAAGATTTCGAATGCTCAGCTATCAAACTTTCTATTTCTAATGAGGATTTATTTGTTATATGTATTTACAGAGCACCAATATCTGATGCAAATGTATTTTTGCAAAACTTGAAGAATGTCTTTTGATATTAAGCAGTAGAAGAAGAGTATCGAAAATCATTATATGTGGTGACTTTAATATAAACTGGTTTGCTAAATATGGAAATAGTATTAAATTACATGACCTTACAAATTCCTTTTGTTTGTCAAGTGTGTTTAATGAAGCTACGAGAATAACGCCAACATCCGAATCAGCAATTGACTATATATTTACTAATTTCAACAACACTATAGTAGATAGGAAGATTATACACTGTGGGATTTCTGATCACAGTTCTCAAGTAATATTCTTTCCTTTGGCTTTATCTAAAAAGTTAGATTCCGTTAATGTACGATCCTTTTCGAAAAAGAATACGTTTGTCACAAATAATGTTAATAAACAGTTTTATAATTTTATTAACACCATTAAGTTTCACTTTGAAACTAGCTTCAACTTTGTTAAAATAAATACTGATAAGAAAAAAAAACACCAGAAATCAAAAAGTTGTCTGTAAAATTAAGAGAATTATTTATCGGGAATAATACCAGACACAAATTACAAAGACTTTAAAAAATACTACTAACAAACATTAAGAAAAGCCAAACAGAATGCTGTAATTAATGCTATTGATCGCTCTTCTAATAAAGTAAAAAAAGAGTGGGAACTTATTGACAAATCTATCACATACAAAAACACTACTACACAGGATTCACCAGGCATGATACTAAACAATATTGAATGTTCTGATAAAACAATAATATCTAATACTTTTAATAAGTACTTCACTGAGTCACCTACTATATTACCGTATCAAAACTACACAAATGAAAACAGAACTAGTAATTCAGTTTGTGATAAGACTATCTACTTGTTCCCAACCAGTGAAGAAGAAATAAGAATCGTAATATGTGCATTAAGAAATAGTAATTCGTGTGGTAGTGATGGCATTTCGTCAAATGTCATTAAATTCTGTGTTGATGAACTTGTGGTACCTCTGAATTTAATTATTAATAATTGTTTTGTGAATAGTGAGTTTCCTGATGTTTTAAAAATTGCTAAGATAGTTTGTATACATAAAAAGGTGATCCTAAAATTGTGCATAACTATAGACCTATTGCTCTGCTGTCGGTTTTTTCAAAAATAATTGAAAAAAACTTGCTAAACGTATAATCAACTTTTGGATTCACATAAACTAATAACAACTACTCAACATGGTTTTAGGGAGAAACGATCAACAATTACTGCACTAGTCTCAATACTAGATGTCGTATACAAAAATCTAGATCAAAATAATTCTGTTGCAGCTGTTTTTGTAGATCTAACAAAAGCATTTGATTTAGTGAATCATAAACTGCTTTCAAAAAATTAGACTGTCTGGGAATTAGAGGAAACTGTAAACTTCTACTTAGTAGTTACTTGACAAATAGGACTCAATATGTTAATTATATGGAACATAACTCAAACATTTTAGATGTGCATGTAGGTGTTCCACAAGAAAGTGTGTTAGGCCCTCTTCTATTTTTAATTTATGTTAATGATCTAAGTAATTATTTATCTTGTCACCATTTCCTGTTTGCTGACGATTTAACGCTACTTTCCTGTGAAAAGGAGGAGAGAGAAATGTGCGATAAATTGAAAAGCATGTTACAATCATTATTAAATTTTCTAAATTGCAATGCACTCGTTCTAAATGCATCTAAAACTTCCTTAATGCAATTTTACTCGAAAAACAGTTTTTATGATAATAGTAAACTAATCAGGATAGATAATAAAACATTAAATCAAGTGCCTTCATTTAAACTTCTTGGCTGCTATATCGACATGTCACTAAACTGGAAAACCCACATTTCTTATATATCAAAAAAATTTCATCATATTGCTACGCGCTAAAACGTCTCTCACATATATCAAATATTGACGCAACAAAAATGTTCTACCATGCCAATGTGGAGTCAATAATGCGATATGCTATTATTTTATGGGGTGGGTCAAACAATAGCAGTCGAGTTTTTGTATTACAAAAAGGGCAATACGTTGCATTTTTAACATGACCATTAAAGATTCTTGTAAATCAGTATTTATTAAACATAAAATATTAACAGTTCCATCAATATATATTTATGAAATACTAAAATTTGTAAAAACCAATATTGAGAACTTCAAATTTCAAAACAATTACCACGACTATAACACCAGATATGGACATGATCTCGAATATAGCAGTCATAATCTTGTTCTATACGAATCAAACCCATACTACAAAGGTAGTATTCTTTATAACAAATTACCTTTAGATCTAAAGACTTTGCCTACTAAAATGTTTTTAAAATCAATCAAGAGCACATTACAAAATAGCGCATTCTATTCTGTTAATTATTCTGTTAATGAATACTTACAATATCAATTCTAATGTACTTTGTTTGACGTTTTCTATATCTGTTATCAGGTCTTTAAGAAAATAAAATGTTATTATTATTATTATTATTATTATTATTATTATTATTATTATTATTATTCACTACACAACCAAATGCTGGCATTACGGTACATTACAAATCAATTAAACGCATAAACTATATTAAAATCCTATAACTCAATGATAAAATCAATCTAATTATACGCAAATTTGCCCTACAGTGGCCATTTTTAAAGGTCTTTGACAGCTATTTGACAGCGCATTGAAATGCCGTATGGTCAAAACGAACTAAAAACTAAAGGTTATGTAAAATTAAATTATAAAGTAAAAAACAAGAAGGTAGGGTTAAAATTTCTTGTTGTTGATGTTGAAAGTAAGCCAATTTTAGGGCTTAATGCGTGTATTAAATTAAACCTGATAAAAAGAGTAAATGAATTAACGTTTGGCAATAAAACAATTTGTGTTCAAGAAAATAAAAAGTTTATTGAAGAAAATAAAGATTTGTTTTATGGAATAGGTCAAGTCCCCTTTGAGTATTCAATTAAGTTAAAACCAGACTATGTACCATATACAAGTTCTGCCAGATGGAATAAAAAATAAATTACAATTAACATTAGATGAAATGGAGAGAAACAGTACAATAAAAAAAGTAGATAATCCCACAAAATGGGTTAACAACATTGTAATTGTAGAAAAACCAAATGGAAAACTGAGGGTCTGTTTAGATCCACTACATTTAAATAAAAATATATGTCAGGAACAATATCCAATACCTACAATAGAAGAAATAGCTATTAAACTAAGAAATAAATCAGTGTTCAGTGTGATTGATATGAAGGATGGATTCTACCACATACCGTTAGATCAGAAAAATAGAGGATTGTATACATTTATAAGTCCTTTTGGTAAATATAGATTTTTTAAGATTACCTTTTGAGTTAAATGTAAGTCCAGAGGTTTTCAACGAATCAACGAAAAAATATTTGGGAATTTAGTTTGATGACTATATACTAGCAGGAAAGGACGAAAATGAACATGAAATTTTAATTCAAAAGTTTTTAAGCAGAGCCAGAGAATTCAATATAAAATTCAATCCTGAAAATTGCAGTCAAAATAAATAAAGTTAAATATATTGGAAATGAATTTTCAGAGAAGGAATAAAACCTGATCAATCATATGTAGAGAGTTTAAAATGGATGAACTAATAACAAAAGGATTGTGGAGTTTTAGCATGATAAATTACCTTATTAAATTTATACCGAAACTGTCTGGGGTCAGTGCCCTTAGAAAAATTAGAAAACAAGCTGTTGAATTTAGTTGGGAAAAGAAAAGCATTTGTGTTATAAAAATACCATTGCAAATTTACCTGCATTAAAAATTTATAATCCTTCAAATCAATTACGGTACAAGCAGATGCCAGTAAATCAGGAATGGGAGCTTGTACAAAACAGACCAGTTGCCTTTTGCTCAAGAAGAACAGATACAGAGACAAGATATGGCACACAAATTAGAGAAAGAATATTTAGCAATATCATTCTGTTTAAACAAGTTCCATCATTTCATATATGGAAAACAAATAATTGTACAGTCAGATCACAAGCCATTGGTGCAAATGCAACAAAAATGATCTTTGTAAATTAACAGCAAGATTAAAAATGATGATACTGAAAACTTTCAAATATAATTGTACAATTGAATACTTACCAGGAAGGAAATGTATGGATTTGATGGAATTATATTTATTTAGACAAACTAGTAATACCAGAGACATTAAGACTGTATATGCTACATCAGTTGCATAAGGCTCATTTTGGAATGGAAAAACAAAGAGGAGAGCTCGTAACATATTTTATTGGCGGGGTTATCAGAAGATACTGAAAATACATATCGACATGCAGAGTGTGTGAAAAATTCAGCCGTGCAAATTTAAAAGAACCACTAATACAGCAAAAAATACCAAAATTTCCATTTTGTAAAGTAGGGTCAGATATTTTAGAATACAAAGAAACATTGTATTTAGTTGTTGTGGATTATTTTAGCAATTGAATTGAATTAAAGAAACTAAAAATAAAACCATGTCAACATAATTAAGAAATTAAAAGAATTTTTTCAAAGTTTGTATCTGATAATAATCCTTACAAAAGTTGGGTGTTTAAAACATTTGCCACCGAAATTGATATGGAACTTTTATTTATAAGTCCAAAACATTCCCCGTTTAACGAAATGGCAGAAAAAACTGTTAGAATTTATAAGAATATCATTAAAAAAATTAGAAGAGACGGAAACAGAATTGTGGAAGTGCATGTTGGAATATCGTGTAACACCATTATGCGGATTAAATGTTTCTCCGTCAGAATTATTAAATAATCGATTGCTAAGAACTACATTACCTACAACAACTAATCAACTAACATCAAATATGCCAGAAGAAAATAAAAACTCAGACAGTTATAGAAGATTTAAAACGAAAGAATAAGAAAAATAAAGACCAAGTGTTAATAAAAAGAGAACCATTTCAAATTGGACACAAGGTGAAATAATAGTAAGAAATTCAAAATTACTTAAAAAACACCAAATAAGAATAAATTTAATGATAATGAATTCCAAAATGAAGGTCAAATTGAAAATGATAAGGAAAGTATAAATTTAAATAAACAAGGTAGAATTGTAGAGAATAGTGATTTAGAACGTAAGATTTCAAAAAACCATGTAATAATAAAATCTCCAATTGAAAGTGATTATCAGGATTTACCAATCAAAGGAAAGGAACACCAACTGCAGCGTCTATTTAACCAACAGAAAAACACCAAAAACTGCACCAAAAACTTTACTGACAGTGTTTCAACAGCTAAGCTGTCATCATCACGATACCAATACTAAAATTAAAAACAATGGAGCTTATCACGCATCGTTAAACTTAATTTTACATAACTTAAATAATTCCGAAAACCTAATGGACCGTTATCATCATAATTCATAAGCAAATTTGTTTTTAAAATTTCTAAACTTTCATAAGAATCAAGTTCGTTTTATTATCTCACTCTTAATTAATTCAATTCCCTACTCTATATTTCAAGGACCTATATGTGCGATGATATTACATGAGTACGGCTCTTTAAAACGAGTTTTAATAGGTCTCTTGGTTTGCCTTATATATACTTGGTTTTATTTATTTATTTATTCGTATGGTACATTATACAAATATTGTATTGTGATTTTTATTTAAATGTAGTGGATCTAAACAGACCCTTAGTTTTCCATTTGGTTTTCTACAATTACAATGTTGTTAACCCATTTTGTGGATCTTCTACTTTTTTTTATTATACTGTTTCTTCCATTTACTAATGTTAATTTTTAATTTATTTTTATTGCATCTGGCAGAACTTGTTTATGGTACATAGTCTGGTTTTAACTTAATTGAATACTCAAAGGGGACTTACCTATTCCATAAAACAAATCTTTATTTTCTTCAATAAACTTTCTATTTTCTTGAACACAATTTGTTTTATTGCCAAACGTTAATTATTTTCTTTTTATCAGTTTAATTTAATACACGCATTAAGCCCTAAAATTGGCTTACTTTCAACATCAACAACAAGAAATTTTAACCCTACCTTCTTGTTTTTACTTTATAATTTAATTTTATAACCTTTTAGTTTTTAGTTCGTTTTGACCATACTGCATTTCAATGCGCTGTCAGATAGCTGTCAAAGACCTTTAAAAAGGGCAAACTTGCGTATAATTAGATGGATTTTATCATTGAGTTATAGGATTTTAATATAGTTTATGCCCTTAATTGATTTGTAATGTACCGTAATGCCAGCATTTGGTTGTGTAGTGAACTGTAGCAGTAGAGGAAATCGTGACAGTGTTAAGTTTTTTTGAATCCCTATTATTTGTAATTTTAAACATAAATTGAGGTAAAATACTCTTTCACACATTCTATAATAACTTAAATATAACGACCACTAAAAATACAAAAAAATCAACATAAATTACTCACATTCTAATGAAAACAAAGGTTTGTTTGCCCTACAGACGCCATTTTGGCAAAAGCGTTGAAATGCCTTATAAGTTATGATTAAAAACTGAATTGATTCTTATGAAAGTTTAGAAATTTTTAAAACAGAAATTTGCTTATGAATTATGATGATAACGGTCCATTAGGATTTTGGAATTATTTAAGCTTATCTAAGAATCAATTAAGTTTAACGATGCGTGATAAGCAGATAGTATATATAAGCTTCCCGTTGTTTTTAATTTTAGTATCGGTATCGCTGATGATGACAACTTAGCTGTTGAAACACGTGACCGAGTAAAGTTTTTGGTGCAGTTTTGGTGTTTTTCTGTTGGATATCAGGATGTAATTAAAACTAAAAGTGGTCGCACCATTGTAAGACCAATCAGATTCAGTTTTTGTTAACAGATTCAATGTTTTTTTTACGTATTTTCAAAAACGAAAGATGTGTTATATTTGTAATTTATAGTTAGTTGAAAAACAATTAATATTGTTGATTTTGATTTTGTATAATTGTAATCAGTTTTTAAAAATAAATATTTATGTTACATATCAAAACAATCTGCATTCGCTTAACATTATTGTTGGAAGACCAAAAATCATATAGTGATCTTAATTTGTCATAATAACGAAACATTCTTTTTAATAGTTGTTATATTAATACTGTGGCTGGTTCTAAAAGAACCAATGTCAAAAACACATGTATTGGGACATTGAAAACCCAAGAAGAATGTAGATACCAAGAATATAAAAAGGAAATAGCTTTTATAACAAAGGCTAAGGCAGGAGTCAAAACGTCACTTTGATATTAATTTACTTTTATTTAAAAAATGTTGACTGTGACGTTTTTCGAAACTGTTATACTCTACCAGCTTCGTTGGCCGTGAAAGCCGATTTGAGATAAGAGGATGCTGGCTGAATTTGAGTTCGTTTATTGATGCTTGCCGAAAGTAGAGTACTATAAATACTAATATTACTTACTACCTAGTATAAATTTTACATTTCTTTATTTATATTACGAGGATGTATTGATATCTAGTTAGCCTAGACCAGTTCCTTGCATAAACAAAATATTGCGTTACCATAGCAACGAACAATAACTTATTAGAAGTGTCAGTGTAAAGTTTGACGTCAAAAAAGTAAACCAGAGTCACGCAATAAATTAAATGAAAAAAGATGTCCACCGAAATTGTGAAAATTGGAGTATCGAGCCATCATCAAGTACCTGTATTTAAAAGGGTTAAGAGGTAAGCAGATTTACGAAGATATGCTTAATACCCTTGGTGATCAATGTCCTTCGTATGCGACCGTCAAACTTGGAAGGCCAGTTTCTGTGTCAGTCCCCGAAAATATCGACGCAGTTCATGACATGATTTTATCAGACCGTCGAATTGGGCTAAAACGGATATCTGAAGCACTGAATATTTCATACGAACGCGTTCATCATATGGTTCACGTCAATTTGGACATGAGAAAAATTGCTGCAAAATGGATCCCCAAATGTTTGAATGTTGACCAAAAGCGTGCAAGGGTAGAAGCATCGCGTTCGATCTGTGCTCGATTTGAAAACGATGTAGACTTCTTAAACCGAATTGTTACTATGGATGAGACTTGGGTACATTTCTACGATCCAGAAACAAAGCAACAATCGATGGAATAGCGACACTCTGGTTCTCCAAGAATCCAAAAATCTGCTAGAAAAGTTCTTCCTTCAGTTTTTTGGGATTGCCATGGAGTAAGTCATGATTGATTTTTGGATAAGGGTAGAACAATAACTGGAGATTACTATTCGACATTACTGACCACTCTACGGGAAAATATTAAAGAGAAAAGACGCGGAAAGCTATCCAAAGGTGTTTTGTTTTTGCAGGACAACGCCCCTGCACACAAATCTCATGTTGCCATGCAAAAATTCGTGATTTAGGGTTTGAATTACTAGAACACCCCCCTTATTCACCCGATTTGGCTCCGTCCGACTATCACCTCTTTCCTCAACTGAAAAAAAGTTTAAAAGGTCGTACATTTTCTTCCAACAAGGAGGTAATAGAAGCTGTGGAGGTCTGGTTTGCAGAGCAAGAAGAAACATTTTTTGAAAGGTCTAGAGACGTTGCAGGTTCGCTGTAATAAATGTATTCAATTAAGAGGAGAATATGTTGAGTAATAAAAATTTTGACATTGAAATTTTGTTTGGTTCTATAGTAGGCTAAGAATTTTTCAATATATCCTCGTATGTGTTTATTTGCCTTTTTGAGGCGATTTTTTGTTTAGGGGTTGGAGTTCCGGGACACCCCGGTTTATAAAAAGGACTTTAGACATTAAACTTTAAAAATATTCTTATCAATTTATTGTAAACCCCGAGTGTTAAAATTTATTTAAAATAATTTTTACGCGTCTGTTCTTTACTTCAATTAATGCCAATCAAAAAATTATCAATAAAACTCACATTCAAAACATCATATAAATATTCAAAATAATTGTAATTAACAAAACGTTTTCCCTGTCACTTGGTTTTAATAAAACCCTTCTAACTAATCATAGATTTAAAATTGACATTTAACCCTTTCAGTATTACGGACGTTTTACACGTGATGTATTACGACGCTTATTCGGTGCTTTAGAGCATGCATAACGCATTCATTACATGCGGTTAATAATAAAAGAATTGCAGTTATTCGTAATGAGGTTAAGTACTTGTTTAATACGTTTTAATTCAAGTATTATTTGATTTTAATAAAATTAGAACTTTAATCTATTAAACGCGACACAACCTTTAATTCATACATCAAAGTTTTATTATAAAAGTTTAGTTAAGAAAAATTTCTTTTTAAAAATTACTCTATAAATAAAAAAAGTGACATACGGATTTAAATCTTATTACAGAGAACTTCGGTTGTTCATAGTATAAAATAATTGAAATTCTCCCGAAGTTTCTAATCATGTTTCTTAAATCAACTGTTCCTTTTAGTAAGTTCGTTTAACTCAATTATGTAATTATAACGCAGCTATTTTTTCTGGTTACTTCTTACAACTAATTTTACTTTTAATTAAATTATAAATACTTGATGGTTTGTTAGTCTTATTTTACTATAAAAGTTTTTAGTAAAAGTAAGGTGCGACATACGTTTTTAATTATTAATTTGTGAAAATTACAAAGATTTGTCATGTTTGTTCTTTCTTAATTTGTAACCCAAATTTTAACTGAAGATTTTTTCTAGACTTGTAATGGGAAAGAGTGCTTTATTATCATTTTTAATTATCTGTCACAATTCTGTGTATATTTTGTACGCTGCTTTGTGTAAATGCAAACATGCCAAGATAATTTATGTGTCCAAAACTGTACAATAAAATACACATTTATTTGTATCTAATTTCACTTCTTATCGGCATAAGCGCAAAAAAAATATAATATAGTAGACTAGAATTATGATTTACCGAGAAACAATAATCACGTAAAATTAATTATTTTAACAATATCTTCAAGAATATCCATTACACAAAGGAGTTATAAAATAATAGTTTTTCCATTATTTATTTGAACAATTTTTTCCTCAACGCACGTTTTTTTTTTATTGAGGATAAATAATCTCCTGCAAACATGATATCTTAAAAACTTATGTCCAATTTAATAAAATTTACTAACTCAATGTGTTTTACAGCACCTAAACATTTATTTGAATTTGAGCGTAATTCATCGAATTAAAGTGCCACTTTAAAGAAATGCATTTTCAATTTTTAAAGTAATTTGAAAAATACTCCTTATACAGATTTTTTTCAAACAAAAGTTGGTTTTGATTTAACGTTTTTGTTACCAAACGTGCCAATCTAGCCATACGGCTGTAATTATGTAGGTTTACGTTGACGTATTATCATTTAAGGTTTCACTTTTGCAAAATGGAATTTCCGGTAAGCTGACAAATGTATTCGACGTAGAATTTCACGGGGAGTACAACGAAACGAGACCAGTCAGCCTCCGCCGACGATGCGTTTCAAATTTATGAATTTTTGAAATTGGCATTGAAAACACGTTACACATATATTTTTACTTAACCTAACATAACCTTTTTTTAGGTGGTTAAAATATGTTTTTATGCACAGCTGAGTTTTACCATAGATAGTGTGGGATTCCATCAGGAAATAAATACCCACTAAGAACACTCCTCCGTTTACACTTTATACACATTGAATCGGTTACACATCTATCATGTGTATGAATTAGTCTCTTGTTTTATTATAGTTGTATAATTTTTGTTTACTTTTTATCGTTCTTATGCCTTTCTTTCAACTTTCATTATTTTTCTTAGAAGCTGTTTACCATGCTTCCAGTTTCCTATTTTCTATCATCCCCTCCAACAATTCCTCCAACTTTAGTCTACCTTTATATGTGTCTATGGAATTTCTTTCCAGCGCTGACACTTTATAATAGTATGAGTTACTCATCTATTTCTCATCTGCTGTTTTTCCAATTTTCATTTAGTCATGTAGTAGTATCATTCTTTGAATTCTCATTTACCCAGTTTATTAGATTTGGAATCAACTCTCTAGTCCATTGACCTTTACCGTGTGGATCTTCCCATCTACTTCGCCAAAGACTGAGAGTTTCTTGCCGCAATCTTTTTTTATCTCCATTTTTATAACGTTCCAGATTTTTTTCATTTTAGCTCTTTCAAGCACCATTAAATTTGCTGAGGAGTACCCTGTAATGACATGTAGTGCTTCTCCTGACGTCGTTCTATATGCCGATGCTACGCAAATCAGCATTTTCATTTGTGTTTTTAGTACCAGTTTTTTAAATGCGGGTGCCTGCATGGCCTCTTTCCACACTAATGCTCCATATAATAAAATTGAGCTGAATACACCATTTATCGTCAGTCTCTTCTGGAAGGAAGGTCCTCCTATATTTGGCAAAATTCTATTTAGAGAGGCAATTTTCTTTTCGCATTTAGATACCGCATATTTTACATGCTGTCTCGGATTTTTGTTGTCACCAAAGATTGAACCTAATAACTCATTGTTCTGTGTTGTTCTACTTTAACATTATTTATGTTCAATAATATTCCTGTTTTTTTCTTGGTCCCTTAACAACTAGTAATTCCGTATTTTACCTGCCAATTCTAATTTATTATGTTTCAGCCAGTTGTTTATTAATTCAATGGTTGCGCGGACGGCCTTAGTAACTTCTTCGGGAGTGTCTCCTTCTAGAATAATAGCATATCGTCTGCGTAAGCGATAGTTCTAACTCAGTTGGGAAGATCCAGCTTAAGGACCCGTCATATACAACGTTCCACAGAGTCGGTCCTAAAACCGATCCTTGTGGGACTCCTGCTTTACAAAAAGTTTATTACGTTTTCCAACCATTATTTTTCTGTTTTTAGATAATTGTCTATTATATTTACGATTCTCAATTCTGCTATAATTTTACATCGCGGACCTGTGTTGAATGCGTTGCGGATGTCCATCACTACGAGAGCTACCCATTTATATTTGCTACCATTTAATGTTGTTTATACTTTATTGACCGCCATTAAAGTGGAATGACTTTTCCTAAAGTCATACCGGTTGCTTGCACTAACCTACAAAAAATATTTTTTCATATACTTTTCCGATTATATCAATGAGGCATAAGTCTAAAACTGTTCGATTTTTAAAGGTTTTTATTAGGTTTAGGTATTAGTGTGAATTTTGCATCTTTCCATCGACTTGGAAATATTTGGTTCTTAATAAGGTCATTAAACAAATCCAATAATTCGTTATAGTTTATTTTTGAATTGTTGTTTTTTTTAAAGAAAGAAATTGATTAAAACAAATTATACGTGAAAAAAAAAGTTTGTTTTTAAATTTTCATTATGAGTGTAACTTTTTTAAGAAAGAAATTGTAATAACTGTAATCTTTCAACCAACATCTTTACCCCCGATCACATGAAAACGACTTAAATTGATTAAAACAAATTTTACGTGAACAAAAAAAATTTAAATTGTTATGAATTTAATTTTTTAAAAAAAGAAATTGTAATAACTGTTACCTACCAACCAACACCGTTCACCCCCAATCACATGTAATGACCCCCCGAACACGTGAAAATAACTAAAATTTATTAAAACGAATATTACTTAAAACAATAGTTTGTTTTTGAATGATTATTATGATTTTTATATAGCAAAGTAGGAAGGTGGGCAGTTGGGCAATTTGTTTGAACAACGATACTGACGCCATCTATGTTCTAAACATTTTAATAAAGCTGCCCATAGCTTTTCAATGCAATTTTCGGTTAAGGGGGGCGATGGTTTCCATTGACTTATTCTTTTGAAAATTAGTATGTACACTAATTCAAATGTGCTGAATCTAATAGTGCTATTTAAAAAAATAAAGAAAGAAATTGTAATAACGGTAACCTACCAACCAACACCGTTTCCCCCGATCACACGAAAACATATATTTTTTAGTGTTTCCCATATACTATGACGCTAATTTAATGAATAACTTTTTAAGGTTCGTTTAAGATTTTTCGCAGAGTGCGTGTCTTGCACGCTGCTTCCAAGGTCATCGAAACCGGAAAAAGCTCAAGATAGTTATTATATGATTAATTTAATGATTTTTGCACAGACCTTTATTTTTAAGATAATAAAAAACTACACCATTACTTCAGCATGCCTAAATTAGTCTTTACCATAATTTTCAGAAAAATCGGTCAACGAAAACCATTCAGGGCCAATGGTTCTGTACCCTAACCCAATTTTCTAAAATTCATAACTTTTTGAACGGATTGTCAGCGGAGGCTGCAAACCGATCTCGTTGGACTCTCCGTGGAATTCTACTTCGGAAACATGTGTTAGATAACACAATTTTCCATTTCACAAAGGTGAAGGATACAACACATAAATTCTGAAAGAATCAAACGCTTAAAGTTTTATTCTGATATTATGTAATCATGGGTAATCACTTTTCAATTGTGATGTGTGAAATTTGTACTTATCAGTGACTTTTGAAAACCTGTCAAACTTTATGGATTTAATGTTGTGTAATTGCTTATTTAAACTCTCAAAGTTTCTTTTAAAAGTGACAGTTGTTCTAATTTGTTTCCTTCATTTTAATTATTGCATTTTTAAGCAAATGTAATTTATGATGTTTCAAATGATCAATATAAACCTACAGACAGTGTTATCGAAACAATGTGTTACATGAAAAAAGAAGTTAACAACAATTTTGAATTAGAAACGTAACATAAATAGAGATTGCACCGTAGCTCAGAGGGAGGAGGTGGCTCGCAAGATAATTTGCCTTCGTGAAATGATAACGACGAAGTAAATGGTTGGCAAAGTCACAATCGATAAATTCCAGAGGGCGCCAAATAAGTTCACGACGTTAAATAGCTTCTAACCCTTCTCCACTGAAAGCCTGTCCATGGGGGTACTTTCCAAATGACTTACCTTAAGAAACAAAAGTTAACACAACACGCACAAGAAAAAAATCAAATATAAATTAAAAAGGCTCGTTACAAAGTAAAATTAATAACATTTATTGCATTTCAAACATTATAAAAACAAAAAAACTTATCAGATAAGCAAAGTATATACGTGATTGACACCAGTAAAAATAAATCTAATTGATCCCGTAATCACTATTTATCTTTAACAAATCAACTATCTAATTAGATGATAACTATGTTACGCTCGAAGAATGCGAAACAAAACAGACCTTGCGCGTCTTGTATTAATTAATTAAATCTACGCTCACAAAAATTTAATCAGCGAATTAAAAACGCACCGTAAGTTTAAATACGTAAACAGTTTGCCACCGTTTATAATTTACATGATGAGTTTGAAAGCCTTATTTAATTGTTAATTTTTTGCTCTTTTGTATCTATTTTTTTAAATATTGTCCGGATTGACCCCTATGCTTGGGATGAACATACGCAAGGCTTTATTTTCCATTATAATTCATGTTAGCTTATATATTAAGTTGGGTTGGATCCGGACAAGAAAAAAAAATATTTTTAGACTACAACAAATTATACCAAATAGAAACATCATTGATTTTAAAAATATTTATTCTAATACTGGCATCCACACAAAAATTCTGAAAAAAATGCTAACAAAAAATATAATTCTATAAAAATAGGTTTTCAAAATCAATAAATTCTAATAATTTTGAAAAACTTTAACATAAAAGATACCTAAATCTAGAACAATGCATAACAAATTATTCAATTTCTATCTTATTCAGTTTTACCAATTCGGGAAATTGGTATCTGTTTTGTTTAAAAGTTTTTACGATTTGAAGGATCTTAAAACTTGAACACCATCAACAATACTTTCATCTTTATTAGATGGATGAGTAAAATAAACTCCCATTTTTCACTTTCTTGTTTTCTAAGAAATTTGACAAGATACATATTTTGTGTTTTATCAATCACTTCTGCAACACAGACAACATAATATTTATCAACATTTTTTGGTTTTGCGAAATAAATTTAACAACGTCAAAAGTGTTAACGTCTATGGAAATGTCAGTCTTATCGGCTTCACTTGCCTCAGGGTCACTCTCAGTCACGGCTTCTTCTTATGTTTCTTCCTCATCGCTGTCTTCATTGTGAACTAAGTCCTGTTGAAAAACTATTATACAATATGTCCCCCTAAGTTGGAATAATATGAAAAACTTTTTTATTATTAATTTTAGGAAAAATAGTTATTCTTTATGAAAAGTTCTGCATGTTCTAAAATCTAAAATAAAGTCAACAAAAATCAAATTTTTTTAGTCGTATACGAGGTTTGTCAAAAAATATGAATTTTACTCAAGAGTAAAGTACCTTTAAATTTAACAATATTGGAAAATGTTATTAAAAAAAGTTGAGCAGAATTAAAAACTACGTTTAAATATGCAATTGCAACCATTTACATTGATAACATTATTATATTTATTGAACATTTTTGGAAAATAAAAGTTCAACACCCTGTAGAAATAAAATGACTCACAGCATCGTAAAAGTGTATTATAATATTTTAGTCAAATTATTATAAATAATAATAAATAATCACAAGAGATAAATGTTCATTCAAAATAGAAATATTATTAAAAAACAAAATAAACTTAATTTTTAATGTAAATAGATGTAATTGCATATTTGAACGTAGTTTTTATTTCTGATCAACTTTTTGATAACATTTTCTGATATTGTAAAATTTAAAGGTAGATTACTCTTGAGTAAAATTCATTTTTTTGACAAACCTCGTATACGACTGAAAAAATTGATATTTGATGACTGTATTTTAGATTTTAGAACATGCAGAACTTTTATGAAGAATAACTTTTTTTCTAAAATTAATAATAAAAAAGTTTTTCATATGATTCCAACTTAGGGGGACATATTGTATATAATATTGTATAGACTTTCACTTGTTGTTGCTTTGTTCTACGTTTGGTTCAAATCATTTAATGTTATCCCTTTGCCCGCTGATATCTGCAATTTTTTGCCTCGTACTTAACGAAGAAATTCTTCAAGAGTTTTTCTGGTTTCCTGTTTTTCTGTTTCTGCTGTATTTGGTATTCGTTTTAAACCGATATCAACATTGAGTGGAACAATGCCACAAGTTTGAAAACCAGATTTTCAAAGTTTATAACATTTTCAATAGCTTGTTTAGAAACCATAGGAAACTTAGATTTTGGAATACAACCTTTGTTTTTACTTTTCCATTGCATGAGACTCTTTCGCCAAGACTTCTTGAAAGGAGCAAAAAAGCCACGTCCAGCGGTTGAAGCAAGTGGGTTGCATTTCGTGGTAATAACACCAAATTAATATCATTTGCCGGCAAGCCTCAAGCACATAGATAGAAACATGGCTTGCCAATTCATCACCTAGGAATTTTTGTGGCAATGTTTGGAAGTAAAGCAATGGAATTTTTTTAAACCAGTCTTCATACGTTGCCATGTCAAATCAACCCGACATTGTCCAATTATTATACTGTTCTCGCGGGTCCTCCTTCTGTCGTTGTTGGATATAGATGTACTGCTTTATAAACAACATATAGAGGTTAATGGGCCCCCGACGCACTAATGGCTATCATAATTGATGTACTACTTTTGCTTGAATCCATGATTCTTTCTACTCTTTTAGATCCTCGATGACATAAAAGTTTCACTCTGCTATCATACTTGTTGATATTAGATGGAGGAACATCTTTCAGACTGTCATTAAAGTTATTAAAGTAGTCTATTAGGGTTTCTCTTGTAATATTTGTTCTTGGTCGTTTTATATTTTGCGCCATACGTTCAGTTAACACTTTTTTATGGTTTTGCCTTTTCTATCCAAATAATTTTTGACTAACCATCGCATATCGTGACGTGTCAGAGGAAAACCCCATTTGGTAAATGCCTTTACTAAATTTTTTTTCTTCTGCTGAAGAAATGGCATATTGCGCACCCTGTTTTAGACGCGATATGATATGCCTTTCTGGTGGTCAAAAATGGTAGATTTTGATATATGGTAACATTCGCCTGCTTGCCTTAACGCTTATTTTTAATTTTTTACGTTATTAATAGCTTTGGTTAACTTCTCTTCTTTGTAATTCATGAAATTTATACCAATTTTTTTCTGTACTGTCGCCTCATCCTGTCCTGTAGACGATATTTTGTTATGTTCGGTGCTGTTATCCTGACTATAGAAACGCCATACTTTTAATTTTATTTGAAATTGAGTGCCAATAAGTGTGGGTTTATTGGAATTGTTGATTAGGAGTAAATTTTGAATTTAGTTTAGCACATTAATATTTCCTCTATTATTTCCGTTTGTGTGTTTTTGGGCTCTTTTCTGATAGCCTTGAGTAATATTCCTCAATTCCACTGAAGCAATTGTTTGTAGTGTCGTACTCCGTGTTACATCAAAAATTAATTAATAAAAAAAGAACCCCGAAATGAAATAAAACCAAAAGCAATATGTAATCCTTAAGAGGGTACTTACGCTACACTGACAGGGTATGGTCCTCCGCACTAAAGACATTTTATGTATGACTATAGATTTTTCAAAAACAATTTTTTAAATTTCGAACTACATTACTGCATGTGTTAAAATTTTGTTTTGATGCAATTAAATGCACGTTAAATGTCACGTTGTTTATGAAAGTTAAGTTTCTTCAAAAACACATATTTTAGAAAAACGAGGGGCGTAGATTGATAATTTCTCTTTCCAGATATTGTTATATGTTCTTTATTTACATAGAAAATAGTAATATAAATAATGACTGGTACAAGAACTGTAAATTGTTTTGAATTCCATCTATCTTTATTTACACTAATTATTTATTGTTTAACAAATTATTTAATATGAAAATGTAGTTTATATTTTGTCAACACAAAAACTTACATTTATAAATGGTGGAAATTTTAAAACTTTTTAAAATGTTATACATATTATTGAAGCGTCAATGAACAGAGAAGCATTTCCACCTTTAAGAATTGTATTCCTTTCAAGCGCTTCAATCCTATCACATTCAGCTCTGTATTCATTTTACTCTTGTGCTCAACAATAAATATTTTTTATATAACACCCAAAGCGTCACAACAAAACACACATGAAAAAATATGTTTTGTGGTATTGTCGTCTAAGAGATAAAACGTATAATTCAATTACACATTGGACGATAACCACTTGTCCCATTACTTTATAAAATTATCTTTTTATCAAATTTTGCTAAATTTTTTTATTAATTATCACACTGGTTACTTTTAAATAAAAGCCTATATTTCATTTTAATACTAAAGCATTGCTTTGTAAACAATGCTTATTATGTTTTTAGTAATAATTGTACATCAATCCAGAGGTTACAATCGTATCGATAGTTTTCGGAGATAGAGGTTAATATTTGGTTTCTTGCTTAAGGTTATATTAATTTTACACAAAATTGGGAGAGATCGTGGTATCTGAATTAGAGCTAATATTATTTTTTCTAACGTTAACATCGAAAGTTGTAGGTGAAGGTCGAATAACAAAAGTACCGGTCTTGTTAGTACAAAAATGCAAACGTTTCGCCTAAACTTGAAAGGGCTTTATCGAGTTTTATTATTCGACCTCCAGCTAGAAGGAACCGACCTTTTATTTTCTATTACTTAATTGGGGGAAAATATTCTTAACTGTAAATTGAGACTATTTTACATAGTCAAAGTAGATGTCAAAATATCTTTCGTAACTAGTCACGTCAACGCTTGAAGCGTTGGATTAGGTAAATACTCTAATATAAAACTGTGCTGTACTAGAACTTACATATTGATTTTTTATAATTTAATTGTACATGAACATTCAAGTGATTTTTATTCTTGTACGTACTTCTATCTAAATTTCTATAATTCTTATTTTCACTACATTAAGTTATAGTAAATAAATGAAGTTCGCGAATATCTAAATCAATTTAAATAAGCATACGCATAATTGACAATAATGAAACGAGTGCAAATTGAACTAATGTTGTGTTCACCACAAAATAAGAACATACTGTATTTCAACTGTAATAATCAGCCTGTATAATAACTAATAATTCAAAATTTCACTTAACAAGTACATCGCCGCAGTAAACTTAACTCCCTAAGGGACTACGCACTCGACATTATAAATCGTACCTAAACGTTCTAAATTATTTAGAATGATTAACCCGGTCCCACAGCTATTAGATTTTACATTACAAAAATCTTAAATTACTCTAGACGATACTCAATCAACTACGCACTGAGTTCAATCAATTAATTAGTGGAAGCATGTAGAACCTAACAGAGCCAAATATATCTAAACTCAAGTTTATATTACGTTTGTCCTCTTACTTCAGTATGGATCTTCTCGTCAAAGTAGATTTCTTAAAACATTTTTACGAATCAAATAAGGATCAAAATTTAAAATACGTCCATCGCAAAGAAGACCCAAATATGTAATCCAAAATTAAAGGAAACAAATGTTAAAATTAAACACAATATTGTTTTAGGCCACATAGCCTTCAGAAGGGTTGAATACAACACCTAAATTTAAAACTAAGCTGACAACATGTCATGCTTTACTACCACATGTCTATCATTATTAGAACACGTTTTACCTTGTTATCAAAATCGTGTTTAAAGTAAAATCAATAAAAATATTTTGTGCACCTTTTAATCACAATCTAACCAAATTGTTGTTTTTCTAATTATAAGAGTATTAGGATTATTCCCATTTAATATTTTAAATTTCATATTACTTAACTTATTCGCATATATGATTAGGTTATGTTTCAGTTTATAAAACATTGCAGTTTTATATAAACAAAGCAAATGTATTTATTTACAATTATCTAATGTAAAAAAGCAATAGTATTGAGAGACAATTGTGTAGGGAAATTAATTAATATCAATCAATGCCAATTATTTTGTAACTAGATTAAAAGGCGTCGATTGACGGGCAAATTTTAATGCATGAATTTAATAATGCTAGACCTATGGCGAACGGAGACGCCCCTGGCCCCGCCCTTGAATGGAAATTTCCGGTTTTTTTCCGTTGGTTTGAAGGCAAGACCTATCGGCATCCCAAATTTCAAGTCTCTACGTCGCGTCGTCTGGAAGTAGCCGTTTAATTTCGGAGACAGACATTAAACAAATAGGCGCTTTATTATATGGGATGTTGTAAGGATAGAAAAATGAGAAATTATTTTTGAATATAATTAATTTGGGAATTCACCTCTTAATTTTTAATGTTTTTTTTTTAAATTCATCCAATTATGCATGCATGCTATCATACGAGAATAATGTTCTGTATTTAGTTGCAAGTATGGTTTAAGAGATGCTGCAGAGCTATGTTCTATAATCTTGATGAGCTGCTGCTCCCAAATTTCGGATTTTGATAGTTGTGTTACTGCAGTTGACTTAGTCAAATAATTTGTGACTTATCTTGACATCCAATTCAACCTTTTCTGCACTCAGTCTTGTCCATTTTGACATTTTGTTATTGCCAATTGGGCAATTTTTATACCATCCCTTACTTGCTAGTTTACTCCACGAAGGATTTATTGTAAGAAACAGCTTGTCTGTATGTAGTAATAAGTTCATCTTGTTTTGAGAGCATTTTTGGCAGTAATCTGAAATGGAATAATATCAGTTAAATCTGACTAGAAGAGTTTTCAAAATAAAATACCTGACTGGGCTTAAATTTTGGTGTGACTCGATTGGAGATCAACCACTGCTGTTTTTTGAGTATATTGGGTTGCATTTTACTCTATTAGTTTAATTCCCACTGTTATCTAATTCTTTTTTAAAATATATGCCGCTTCGTTCTCTCTCCATTCCAGTTCACGTCCCGCAATTTGATAGAACTTTTTCGGCAACTCATCTGGTTTCTTTTCATCCCAAACATTGATTACCTTCAAGTATTCTTCGTTAGTCAGGGCTGCCAAAGAAATTTTTCTTTTTGTAGCATCAAATTGTAATTTACGTCTCGTAACACCTTTTGCTTCTTGTACTTGATTAAACATTAGATGCTTAAAGGGATCGAATACGATATTAAACTTCTTATAATATATTCCCTAGACCAATTTAGTAGTAAAATTCCATAAAACCTTCACGAGTGTTTCCTTGTAATGCTAATGTTAAATGCATAATCTTTCAAAATTTCACTCGACGCTTAGTGCTGTAATATCGTTTACAAGGTAAGACCTTTCCTTGGAAAAAAGACTCGAATTGTTTCCAAACTGAGTGGTGAGACTTCTTCTATTGGCAAGGATGTTGTTCTTCAATGCTTCATCTATTGCTTTTTACAGTTTTTAAAAAATCTTGAGGTAAAACTTAAAAACGCAAATAATTGAATTTTAATTTGCAACAAATTGACTGTTGACCGTTGCTATCAAAAAAATCGGACCAAAGCCTCACTGATTAAATGACCGTAAAAGTAAAAATTGTAGGATGTGTGTGTGTCAGAATGATCAGATCCAGTGATGAAGAATGAGGGGAAGTGAAAAATATAGAACAAGGATCAACTTTAGTAAGGAAGTTTATGGAGAAATTGTGACTTTAACCGGAGGAGGTGGATTACGTTTTGTCCGTTATTGAGTCGTTACGGGAGCACGATACATATAAAAATATGGCCCTTCAGTAAGAGGGTACTTTTGAGGAACCAGATGGCGTTTGAGATAAAGTATTCGGGGTGATGTGAGAAGTGCTCCAATGTAGACTTGATTGAGATTGAACGTCCAAGTTAAAATCCAAATCGACGCTTTCATCCTCCCTACCAATTTCTCCAACGGGAAGCTTTTACCCCATTGGAGAATCCTTTCCAAAAAGGTCAATAATGGCTTTCTCCACTTCTATCATTTGCCACTTTTTCCCTCCCCCGATACCGGTCTTTTTTGAATTATCCACTCTTTCATTAATTCTTCAAGTACTACAAATCACGGTTAGCATCCATGATTCCCAAATGTATAGCGTTGACAACGACTGTCAATTTCGTTGATGAAACGAGCGAAAGAGCCAATTTTTAGTCGACCCCCTTCCTAACCATTTCTGCTGCCCTTCAGACATTTTTCCAACTATAATTTCCTCTAAAACTTTAATTTAAGTTTAAAAGTTGGATTACAAACGAGAAGATAATCCTACAAACTTTGCTCAAAATTTTAATGTTTTTCAAAAATATATTTAATAGTATGTAGTTTTAGCAAAAATAAGTTTATAAGAATAAGCGCAATACGGCTGAAACGGTAAAAAAAAAGTTGAAATTGACTGAAATTACCTGGTTGACAAAAGGTTTTTCATAAACAAAATAATATTTCAATATAATAAATTAACGGGTGTTCAAACAAAAAAATGGGCTGGGTAGATCTTGAATTTTAGGTTATATCATGTTTTAATGCAGACTTCCACTCGTTTTGCTGTCCTTTTTATGTACATTCTAAAAGTAACTACTTAAATTTAATTCCATTCCCTGTCGTTCAGTCCAGTTTTTTATTTGAACACTTGTTATATTAGTAGTTGAGAACATATTTTAAAAGCGCTCATTTTTCTACCGAAAAGTTTAAGTTTCTTTTCTAATGAAATTAATAAAACGAAAGGAAATAAATTTGAGTTCATTTTTATCTTCATTATACTGAACCCACTTCTTTTTCTTGATTCAACTTACAAAATATTACATTAGTCCTTATTCCCTTAAAGAAATGTGGCTTGACAAATAAAAAGACCAGCTTTTACTTGTGAACAAATGGTGTTTTCTAAATGTTCAATAATTGTCAGATTCAGCAAGAAAGAATCCCTTACATTCTATAACTACAACATCAAAGACAAACTCATTCCAAAGTTCAGCATTCAGCTCCATCCCCATTTAGGTCACTTATGTCCGTATTTATAGTTGGGCAATAACATAAGTCTTAAATTTATCTTAGCCAATTTCGATTTACGATGGTTTTTAATTTTGAAAATGTTTGGTATACAGTTCTTAGAACATATAACTAGATTATACCAGATACTTTAAGTGGAGGGACGAAATTAAAAACTACTACTCTGGTTTCAATTTTCCGACGTTCCGCCCGACCTATATTAAATTAAAGTTAGATGTGATTGTCATGCCCTAATTTCAAGAAACCTTGAAAAAGCCCGCATATGTCGGGAGAACGTCGGCAAATTGAAACCAGGGTAGTGGTTTTTAATTTTGTTCCTCTACTTAAAGGAATCCTCACAAGGATAATTATCTACAACTTCAATATTGAAGGATTCATAAATTTAATTCAATAGGTACCAGATCTTAATTCAGAGCCTAATCTTCGCACATATAATTTATCGTACATACTAGTTAGAGTACAACTCCGAAGACTTCCTTTGACACTGAGTACGACAGAGAAACCTTCACTTCCGGCATTAATAACGCAAGTTTAATTTATCTTTGACGTGTCATGTGTCTCTTAAAACTATTTTTTTATCATCAATTCTGTTTCATTTTTAAAAAATGTACAGGAAGTTTATCAGATTTTATTATTAGAACAACAGAAAAATCCATGCCTCAATTAAGTGTAAAACTAAATTAATTTATTTTATTTATCAAAACGTCAACAAATAAATGCAGCTTTTGCGATAGGTCATTGAAATTCATGAAATGGATAAACCTGAGAAAGGGGTAATATCACATTAATACGATACATTTGTAAATAAAATTGTACCAGATTTTCATATAAATTAGATTTGTTGAGGAACTTGTCAAATCAACTAATGTAACATATTTATTTGACAAATCTAAAACTATAAGACGGGAACTTATACTGAAAGACTTGTATTACATACAACTAACAATAAACTAGTAAAAGGATTTGATATTATTTTTAACTAGCAATCATAACGCAACCTGTGTCTTGAATTTAAGTATAAGTGAAAATATGAATTTTTTTTTTAAATTTGCACTTTCTTTGCTTAAAAAACAAGCTATGTAATCAATGTCTCTTATTGTACCGATAAACTACCTGATATGGTTCTTTTCAAATGCCTATTATTATTATTTGGACAATCAATCAATGTATTTTTCTGTTTTTTTTTGTACATAACATGTTAGCAAAATGACATTGAAACTTATCAAGAACATCAAAATATATAATGGGCTTCAAAAGAATCACCAATCATCATCAATTTAAATGTAATTTAATTTTGGGAAAACAAAACAAAATTGCATTAAAGATTGAGATTTTATTATACGTAAACAAAATTGTTTGTGTTGGATTGAACTATATGGAATATCTCAAACCAAAACTGATTTTGACACAATAAAAATAATTCTGCACTATAGTGTAAGTATTATATAGTATTACCAAATATAAGGCTAACGTAAAAGTAACAAAATCAACGTTTTACGCCAAAAGATATTTAAACAAAGATTTGTTTAATATTACTACAGGGATTCATTTTTAGCGACCGTAAGCAACAAATTACAAATAAACTGCCTAAAGATAACACCAACACCGCATTAACTCTAAAAGTTAGCACGATATTTAGTGTCAATTTTTGATTTATTACATCGTGTTTTTTATATTAAGTTTATTTGGTAAAACATTTTAAAAAATGTTATTTCCAAGTTGTTTCAGTCCAGAAATGTAAATTGGAAAAAATAAAATCTTATAAAATTTAATTTACTGGATGTAAAATGTGATTTATGTCGTAATTACTAATTTACTGGAAATGTTCTCGTTCTCAAGAACGTATTGCAAAGTAGTGTGCATTTTCTAAGCAAATGTTAATAAGTTAAGATGAGAAAGTTCATTGTTAATAAATCTTATTCTTAAAAGGGCGATTGCAGAATCTCGAGTAAACACACTGCGAGTTTAATTTAAGTGCGGATGAAAATATTAAAGGAACGCTTTGAAAGCGTCTTGAAGAAAATTTGACTAAACAAATTTTATGCGTTTAGTTTTTGTAAGAGTTTGCGTATTTTTTTACTTATCCAGCGTCAAATTTAGTAATTTTTTTTAAATATTAACTTTTTGTGTTTGATGTTGTGAAACAGCGTAAATTTAATTTTGTGTTTAGACAGAAGGTTCTAATTAGGGTTACAATAGATCTAATCTATTCCGCTGTTTCATAAAAACATTTAAAGATTAATACTTTTAATTGTTCCATTGTAAAAGAATAATTAGGTTAAAAATATTATTTTTATGTTCTTGAGAATATAATGTTTGAAAGAATTTTAATTAAATTCTTGAACAGAAGATATAATAGGTAAATTAAATTAGTACTTCTAAAATTATGATTAAACGTAAATAAAAAAAAGTTTTTTTTAAACTGGTACATTTATACAATTTAGTTTTAGTTTAGTTCTCTTTAAGTGGTTCATTATTATAGGCAAATGATTTTGAATTTTTAAAAGTGTCATTATATCTGTTTAAGATGAACCTTTTACAAAATGGCAATTATTTTTAATTGATCGTATTTTTGGATTGTTTGATAAAACTTTCTGTTTATTATGCTACATGTTTTCCTATGCGGTCTCTATAGTACAATCATTTGATAGTTTTACCTGGAAAGTTTTCTGGGAGTTTTGAAAATGGGTACTTCTATAGAATTTTATGTACTGTTTCTGAATTTCGACTTTGCCACCTCGTGTTTTTGCCGCTCGCGCCGCCATATAAGAAAAATTTTGCCTAAAATCAGTTTTTTGACAATATCTCCTTTCCGAATCATTTTACGATACAAAATGAAACTAGAGACAATTACCTACAAATTATGTATTGGCCTTTTTTCCGTAAAATCAATACTTTTGACGTATGAGCACCGCAAAGTGTACAGCGTGTCCAGAAAAGTTGTAGACATATGGGAATTTTCTTTATTGTTGATTTTATTATTTTTTTATTGTTTGTTATTCTGTATAAAAAGTTCTGCTTGATGCGCAAATCATATTGACATATCAAAACTTAAAATATCATGTACAGGGCGGCAAAAAATACAGAAACAGAGAATTGCGTTAAGAGGGAAGTACCCTCAATTTCTATTTTAGAGCAAATTGTTTTAAGTAAACTTTACTAAGGACTACAGAACGAGGTCAGATACAATTTTTCGTTGAAATATTTTAATTTACAGGGTACATCAAAAACATCTAAAAATCAATGATCTAAATAAAAACAGGTAGTTTAATATGAAAAATTATGTCTCCACATGCCTTTCTTCTTTTTCCATGCAAACCTTGAAATTTCTGTTACTGTCGCACGTATCATATTGGGAGTGATTTCTTGGACACAGTTTGTTATTACTGCTTCAAGATGGTCAAAATCCGGAAAAGGTCTATGCCCATACACCATTTCTTTTAATCGGCCCCCATAAAAAGAAGTCCAGGGGTGTGATGTCAGGCGACCTGGCTAGCCAAGGAATATTTGAACGTCTGCCTATCCAACGTTGCGGAAATACTTCATTCAAATACCTAGTTACTGTGTTAGTACTATGGCATGAGGGTCCATCATGTTGATACCAAATTATACGTCTTATATTTTGTGGCAGTTCGTCAAGAAACTCAGACAACTGGTTCCTTAAGAAGTCCAGGTAAATGGCAGCATTTATAGAGTGTCGAAAAAAGTATGGTCTAACGATCAGATCATTGAAAATGCCACACCAAACATTGGTTTTAAATGAATATTGACTACGGCATTAGATTATAAAATTTGGATTGTTGTCACTCCACCACCGACAATTTTGAGAGCATACCACGCCGCACCGTTGGAAGTAAACATAGCCTCGTCCGTAAATAATATTTCTTGTAAAAAATGGATTGTCTTCACACTCGCCTTGGAACCATCACAAAATAGGAAACGGGAATCAAAATCTCTGGGAAGAATCGTGTGAATGTATTTCGGTTTATATGGATAAAATTTATTTAGTTTTAAAATTTTACTAACAGTAGACTTTGTGACGTCAACTGGTAAAATTTGTGATTTTTCTTAAAGAAATTTTCGGGTCTTCGATAACTGCTTGCATGACATTGAGTTGCTTTTCTTCTGTTGTGGACCATTTGTTGTGTTGTTTCTTAAATACATTTTCGACGGAACCAGTAGCCTTAAATTTATTCATTACGTTTGCTAATTTTGTCAGGGTGTCTATTATTAAATATTAGTGCAGCTTTATAGTGATCTCCGACGATAAGTACAATTTCTATTTTCTCCTGCAACGTTAACTTTACAACCATGACGAAACTAACGAAAAACTTTTGTTAATAAGTGGAAAAATATAAAATGATTATTGATTAACAGGTCAATATTCGTTATTAGTAATACACATAGTTGTTTCAAAATTGTTGCAGGTAAATGTTAAATAAATAAATTTAAAAAATATTTTCCAATGGCTTCTTTATGGTACCCTGTAAATTAAAATATTTCAACGAAAAATTGTATCTGACCTCGTTCTGTTGTCCTTAGTAAAGTTTACTTAAAACAATTTGCTCTAAAATAAAAATTGAGGGTAATTCCCTCTTAACACAACTCTGTGTTTCTATATTTTTTTGCCGCCCTGTACATGATATTTTAAGTTTTTATATGTCAATATTATTTTGGCATCAAGCAGAACTTTTTATAAAGAATAAGTTTTTTTTTTAAATCAACAATAAAGAAAATTCCTATATGTGTAGAACTTTTCTGGACACGCTGTATATACACTGTATTCAAGATCAGAATAAACAGCATGGAGATCTTGAAAACGGTAGAAGATACCAGGTTGTTCAAACTGCAAAAAAGTTGGGCAATTTAGAGTTTGTTTGAAAAAAATTAATCATATTTTTCGCTTTCGAGATTTTACAAAAAAATCAATTTTTAGGATTTTTTTTTTTCGTATTTTTTGCGTTTATTTTTGAAAACATTAAAAATTTAAAAACACTTTTCATTGACGCTTTTAGAGCTTCAGAAGATGGATTTTAAAATTTTTAATCTAAAATTTCATCTCAGAGAAACCATCAACTACTTTATTTTTTATATGGCCGCATACAAAAAACCCCTTGTATTTGATAGTGTTTTTTATTACAAATTCAACAATGTATCACACATAATTGTGTAGAACCTAATTTAATAAGAAATAGTTTTAAATGCCCAACTTTTTTGCAATTTAAGCGACCTTGTATCTTTTACCGTTTTCAAGATCCCCATGCTGTTCGTTCTTATCTTGGACACAGTGTACATCCATACCAACCCGTAACTGTTAATTTTAACATATACGATTATATTTGTGAATTTTTAAATTAACTTAAATCTGAAAACTATACTGACTATAAATATTCTACTATACGTTGAAAAACCGACTTATTATGGCCTGTCCTTCGCAGGCATTAAGGCAACTACGGAACATCTGCCGGTAGAGCTCAATAGAAATATTTAGTCTAAATCAACAGTACACTTCTATCGTTTTATAGTGTCGTTTGGATTAATAGAGCCATGACTTGTAATGAAGTAAACTGTTTTATTTGTGCAAATTGAGGTGAAGGAAAATGGATTGGAGACTTTTCGTAAGTCAAGTATTAAACGAATGGACAACAAGGATCAACTTTTGGTGGGACTGAGATCTATAGTAGTTCACGATGCATGCCGAAAACGGTATAATAAGGACAAGTTAATCGCTGCATCTTTGGGTAGAGGGAGTGATGTGACAAATCCTCCACAATTGCGATCTACGCGCTCAATATTCTCATTCAAGTAATCCAAGTAAAAGTGCTTGGAAGATTATAAATTCACTTAGATCTAACAATCATATAACAGTTAAGTCCTCAATCGATGTTATGTTAAATAACTACTTTGTACTTTCTAACAATATTTGCAATCAAGGCCAAAATGTAATCGATCCTATCAAATTATGTACAGCTAATACTTCTTTTTAACTTAGTTATCGTATTTAAATTTTGTCTCGTTTCGAAGTAGAAATCCGAAAAGTTATCACTTCATTAAGGAATAGTTCTACTAAAGATATCTACGGATTTACTATTAAGATGGTAAAAGCAAATATTAGCTTATTTGTCAAGTTGTTAACTAATCTAGTTAATTTATCTTTAAAATGCAGTCACTCCTATATACAAAAAAGGTGACAAAAACAAACCAGATAGTTATCGTCCCTTCTCATTGCTTCCCGTTTTCTCTAAAGTTTTTGATATTATTTACAATCAAATATATAACCACGTCGAAAAAAACCAACTCTTCGCGGAGAATCAATAGGGCTTTAGAAAAAACAGAATCACCTCAGATGCTCTAATTAACTTTGTAACAAACTCTTTGAATTGTTTTGAAAGTGGTCAATATTCCATGGCGATTTTTTTAGATATTACACGTGCCTTTGATAGTTCCTAATTAACAAATTAAAGTACATCTACAAGTTCAATGACTTATACTTATATCATACTTAAACAATAGAACTCAAGCTGTGAGAATTGACAAAAAAATGTGACATTTTTTAAAAATTCAAAGAGGGGTTCCTCAAGGATCTATATTAGGGCCTGTTTTTACTGTATATAAATGATTTTTCTTTCTATTTAAAAAACAACACAGTTTGTTTGCAATATGCTGATGACACGACAATTATTATTAAAGAACATAAATTAAGTAGTGTGTATACTGCAGCAAATAATATTATAACCTCGGCGAATCATTGGTGCAAATCAAATAATCTTAATTTAAATACCACCAAAACAATGCAGATGATAATTACACTTACTAAACAGCATAACTTTATTAATCCCAATAATGTAAAATTTTTAGATGTCTTAATCGATCCTAAACTTTTGTTCAATCAACACGTTGATAAATTGTCTACCATTCTTAGTCGGAACATTTTCTTATTACGATGCCTAGCTGATAGTGTGTCTAGTCGAATATTGATACTTGTGTACTCAGCTACGATTCAAAGTCATTTGTTTTACTGTAATATTATATGGAGAAATTGTTCAGATGTAGGTCGGGTCTTTGCTTTACAGCGTCGTGCAATTAGAATATTGGGAAATGTTAGTTACAGAGAAGACTGTAAATACTTAGTTATAAAACTTCAAATTTTAACTTTACCATGTACCTTTATACTTAACTGCATTTTGTACGCTAAATGCAATTCTGATGAGTGTAGTTTGATGTCTGATACACATAGTTACAACACTCGGAATTGTAATAATTTTAGATTAAGTTTCTTTAGATTAAGTAAAACCCATAAAAGTTTTGTTAATATTTCATTTAAATTATTTAATTATTTAACAATTGAAACAATAAATTTATCTTTAATAGTATGAAAAAAACATGCGTTTAAGTTCTATTATGTAAGCCGGATTCTATGACTTCTGTAAATGCACATTTTGTATTTCCATATTAACAGAAATAAAAATAAATAAGCGTCTCCAGCATGTCAATGATTTGGTTGCAGCTGATGCGCAGCATCACAATTCGTGCATGAAAAAATTGTATCAAGCATCACCGACTAAACAAATAAAGAAAAGGGACCCGTTTGCAAACGAGATTGATACTGCGATGCAGTACATTTATAATTATCTCGAGCAAAATTTTGATAAATGTCAGTTTTCTCTGGACGAACTGATGACCAAAATTGAAGGTGATTACCGCCCACACATGAAAACGGTGAAAGCACAACTTCTAAAAAATATGGTGATGATATTTTAATTGCCGCCACTTCTAATAAAACTCCTGTGGTTTGTTTTCGGAATATAGGGTTTAAGTTATTGACGGAAGCCTGGTACAACCGAAAAAGTGGTAATAAGGCTCGGTCTACGAGGCAAAACATTATCCTCCATCAGATAATATTTTTAAAAAAGATATACCTGAAACTTTACGCATTTTTCTGGATGACTAATTTTAAAAAATAAACGTGCGTCTCTTGCGAAATTGGTCTTTCACATTCCATAATTTCCTCAGCAAGGCCGCTATAAGTCGGAATAGCAGTATTTTTGTTTCAAAAGTATGGATCTCAGCGATTAATAGATACATTATCACATTTTGCTCTTCGTACACCAAAGGAATGCTGTTTTAGCTATAATACGCCCATAGTTGGATACTAATGATAACTCATTTTCGTAATATATTTTCGACACGCAAACATTAGATGGTCACAATACTTTTCATGCCATGGGCGGTATCCAATGTATAACATCGCTATCGCTCTCAATGAAAGTATTCAACGATTAAAGCAAATGCCGCCTGCAAAAGTTGTAGGTAGTTGTGGTACTATTCATTGAAAAAATTTACAAAGAGAAACGATACAGGCTTAAAAACAATAAAGATTTAAAACCTCACTAACATTTGCGCAGTTTCGACAGTTATTATGCCGCCCGTTTCGGACTTATTGTGGTTATATAGAAAATGGGTTAACCTGCCTAACATACCTGGATGGAGTGGATTTATGGAACAAGCGAAAGCGGAACTTGCCTTTGCGAAATCATTTGTAAGGTGTTTGCCCTTCATTAATGCTCCACCGTGTGATTGCGACACAATTTTGACTGCTCTATTATCTGCTTCTAAAAATTGTGTGTCATTACACCAGCACACTTGTTTTGTTATATTTGACCAGCCCCTGTATATCAAAGCGCGGGATATCACTTCCTCGTATGATGAAAACCCCAAATTAAATAATGTTATCGTAAGACTCGGTGAATTCCATTTGTTAATGTCGTTCATGGGATCTATCGGGACATAATGACTGCAAACGAATTAAAGAGCTTCAGTATATTCAATTGAGAAAATTATGGCAGGGCACGCATATTCACGTGCGGTAAGAGCTCACATGTTGACTCATCTTTCAATTGCCAAAATTGTCCTACAATAAATTGATTTCACACCCGATCTCAGTGCAGAATTAGAAAGAATTTTATACAATTTTAAATAGATCAGTTGTACTCATGGCGAACCACGAAGAATGCTGCAGTCACTGAATATTGGCAACTTACCATATCTTCGGTATATTGTTCACCAAATTAGGAAGGCATAGATGAATACTTAACTCTTTCAGTGACAAGTTCAAGAGAAGACTACAATGCTAAGAACATGGCATTTAGAGTTATCAAATAATGCAAGAACCGCATTTTAACCTCTTATCAACTCACCTGACCCAAAGATCCAGATAATATATCTGACCTACGTGACTTATTTATAACAAAAGTACATCTCCAGGACACCTTGCAATAGATGGGTGTTTAGACCTGTCCTCTGACCATACACCTGTGATAGCCACTATTTTCTCAATCTTCGTAACCATAGAAAAAGTAACCTTGACAAACAAAAGAATTGACTGGGATATATGACAAAAGGCGTTATGATAAACCTTCACGAGGACTAAAAAAAAAATCTCTAAAAAATCAATCCTTCAAAAAATAACCAATAGGTTTGACACTCCCTATAGAAAACTACTAGTAAAATAGGTCACCTTAAAGTCTTTTCCACGACCATTTACTGTAAAAAAAAGAATAAAAAAAAAAACTAAATAAAGTTTTTACTTGGTTACTGGATGCCTTATTAAAAAACTACCACGTAATGGAATAATACTCCTAACTCTCAGTAATTAATCTTATTCATAAACCTGGGAAATCTCTTAACAAATAAGACTTATAAATTGCTTAACCTGTGGCCTACTTTAAGCAAATTTTTGAAAAAATGTTACTCGAGAAACTGATAAACCCTCATCGCAGAACACCAGTTTGGTTTTTGTACAACCACGCTACAATCGAGCAAATCCATAGATTAACAGATATCAATAATCAAGCTTTGAAAGAAAAAGGTAGTTAATGACAGAAAGACTTTGATTTGGTATGTCACAAACGAATCTTATATAAACTAAAGAAAATTCTACCACATACGTTATATATTTTTATTGACTCCTACTTGACGGAAACATACTTTAGAGTAAAACACGAAAAAGCGGTAACAGATCTATATCCCGTTTATATACATATAAATCCAAAGATTGGAGTTAGGTTATTACAGCAACGTCTAAATGAAATAGCAAATAGACAATGAATAGGCGGATAAAAAATGTGATACAAAAATACACCAGAACAAGTGAACGTTTATGTCACCTTCACTGTCCTATATAATAAAGCGCCTATTTTTTTAAGTTTGTCTCCGAAATTAAACGCGTACTTCCAGACGTTGTAGAGATTTGAAATTCGTCACGCCGATGGGTCTTGTCTTCAAACCAACGGTAAAAATCCGAAAACCGGAAATTTTCATTCAAGGCGATTCCAGGGGCGTCTCCGTCCGCCATAGGTTTAACATTATTCAGAGAGTTTTCATTATTTATACACTGAATTTCATAAATAAACAAGTTCACTCAACATTCTTAAGTTTGTTCTTTCACCATTGAATTCTATTGAAATAAAAAAAAAATAAAGAAAAAAGTCTAGCATTATTAAATTCATGCATTAAAATTTGCCCGTCTATCGACTAGCTTTTAATATAGTATGTAAGATAAAAACTCCCAAATTATTTTAAATGGCAATATCATTCCTCAATCAGATAATGTCAAATACCAAGGAATGCACCTTGATAAAAGACGGTACATAACTAACGCATAACGTTCACACCTAACAGTGAGATTCAAACCCACCTGAAAGTCCTGTCGGTAAGTGTAGTGAGAAATGCCTAAATACATTAGATAAATTCTTGCCATAAACCTTCTAAATACAGTGAAACACAAGGTATAACGCGTTTTCTATAAATTATACTGGACAACCGTTATACCGATTTGAAGGTAAAAAAATACTAGCATATGCATGATTGGTGTTAAATAATTATGTAAAGATATAACATTGTCTATATTTATTTGTATTAAAGCATTTTTAGTAATTATTCTAAAACTGTTTGAAGTCTGGTTGTAGCTATTTTTAGAATTTTGTAATTTTATATACAAAAAATTAATTTCTTTAATAAATCGGACTATAAAATGTTTTAGGATAACAAATAATTTACCTAGAAACAAATGTTACGTTGTGGGGAGTGCCAAACTCTGCATTTTGCACAATATATATTTCATCAATGGGCTTTATTTTTGTCGCCGAGTGTACACAATTTTTTTGTATTATTTATTGTCTAAACTTGAATTCGCAATTTTTTTTATCTGTATTCTTTTAAATACGCTATTATTTTAAACAACAATCGTATGAAGAATATGAATAATAAGATGGGGAGAAAACATTTCACGTAACTTCAATACTAGTATCGAAAAATTTTGTCTCGCCAGAACTTTTCATAAATTATTCAACGAGTTGGTATGAAATTGCTAGGAATTGTCGTCGAAACAAATACGAGTGATTTGAGGAGAAAAATTCCTGCAATTTTATACTATTAGTTGTATGGGAATTTTTGGAGAAATTTTTAGTAGAAATTTTAACGCATGAAAATTTCCGATAAATTTAATCGTGATTAATCCATTATGACAAAATTAATGAATCTGTTTGGTTGAGAAAATGTGCGTGGAATTTTCTTTACAATATACACGTAAATCTTTCAAAATTTAATAAAAATTTAAAAAAATACTAATTGAACTCATGTACCAGAAGTAAGTTACAGCTCGTATAAAGAGACAATTTCATAATTAAGACCGCTATTGCTCAGATTAGCATTTCTTACTGTAGCATGTCTTCTAAAATTTGGTTAAACAAATTAAAAAAACATAATTGAAGTTAACATTCACTAATGTAAAAGTAATCATTCTAATTTTAATTTGAAACATTGTTAATTAATATTTACCTTAGACAATATTATAAAATGTATAAAAAACCATATTTCTTAAAGTATACATTTACCCAGTATTTATTTTTAACGTTACAATGCAATATATGTAAGTACCGCTTAAATTAAAGGAGCAGAAACAGTTATCTTAACCTAATTTATTATTTCTTGCTTGAATAAATTTTAATTACCATGTCGTTTACTGAACATTAACATTATCCTTTTCATTTTAGGTAAGTCCTAAGCAGAAATGAAGTAAATTGGGGTGAGTACACACTCTGTAGTATTGAGCAACTACTATTTAAATATTAACTAACGCTTGATATTAAAATTTGATCTAAATAACTTAACAATAATTTTATTTTTTGTCCCATAAATACAAAATTAAACATAATACGTCAGGTTAAAAGTCTCGAAATTTATATTTTATTAACTTGATTCGAGACTCTTTTTTTTATTGTTTGTTTTTTTGTGTAATTTTTCAAATTGTTTAGCAAATACAGTAAGTACTATTTGTCATGTAAATATATGATTACGTATTTAATAAAGTAAGATTTCATCACATATCTTAATAAAACTGTAACAAAGTACAAGTAACTTTTCCAAAAGATTGATTAATGTAACGTATAAAAAAGAGAAAGTTGAAGTTTTGTTTAAGAACAAGTTGTGAAGTTTCAGTTATTGGAAATTATTGAGATATTTATATCAAGTAAACGGACACACATACATATAAATTCGAAAGAATATATTTATTAAATACTATACAGCCTGTCCGTGAAGTATGCTTTTAAAAAGAAGATTTGTTTAAAATCAGTTTTGACTATTCTTTTGGGTTGCTCAGTGGGTGCTTTTCATTTAACATTGGTCATAGGATTTTTCATTTTAATATTTCAATCCTATGTTAACACTTAATGGACATCTGGTATAAACCATTTATGTTAATCATAATTAATGGTAAAATCTCTATTAAAAATATTCTTATAGTTTTAATTTAATAAAGAAAAACCAAAAAAAATATCGTCCCGGGGACGATTCGAACCGACGAGTCTAAGGGACTTTTGTAATTAGACTTGGTTACTATGGTAATGAAATTGTCATTCAAATTTTTTTTATTAAGTTTGAGACATTTTGACACGCTTAATTTTTAAATATTGAACAGAACATGTCAGTTTGTACCGTAAAAGGAAGAGTTCTAATTGTTTTGGAGTATTACGAGGTCATTCAAGTCGTGAAGTTGCGGCTTCATTTGCAGCTTTGCATCCAAACCGTCCAGTACCAAGCAAATCTACAATCATAAATATCGTTACCATAGTAACAAAGTCAAATTACAAAAGTCCGTTAGACTCGTCGGTTCGAATCCTCCCCGAGACGATATTTGTTTGTTTTTTCTTTATTAAATTAAAAACTATAAGAATATTTTCTAATAGACATTTTACCATAATTATAACTAACATAAATGGTTTATACCAGATGTCCCAAAAAGTGTTAACATAAAATTGAAATATTAACATGTAAAATCTATGGCCAATGTTAAATGAGTCCCACTAAAAAAATGATACTTTTGAGATATTAATTTTTAAACATTTAATTGGGCTAACCTTCAGATATTTCACATTTTAGGTTATTACCTGAAATACATAACTGAAAAAAACAAACTCCATCCTTATCGCATACAACACCATACCAAATCCTAACAAAAACAGATTTTGAATGCTGACACGTTTACTTGGAGTTCTTCTCGTATTTGACATTTTCATTTTATTCAGCTATTTCTTTCGGCTATTTAGATAATCTGTCCAGCGATTTTGTAATAAATTTTGTTGACTTATTTTATAATTTTGAGTTGTCAATAAAAATGATTTGATGAAACGTGTATTTTTGATGAAAACACGAGTATCACGGCTAACGATTGAGTTTTGATAGACAAACATCAATAGTAAAGTTGTAGAGAAATCAGCATCGATCAGGGAGAAAATATACTGGATGTTTTGACATTTTTTTTCTCATACCCTGTATAATCGTTATCAACTTTTAAATCATGGACAGTTAAAGTCGTTACCGTCCTAAGTGTGAATAAAATTTGAATTTTATATTTCAAGTAATAACCTAAAAACGAGTTAAATATTTGAAGACCGATGTTGACCCAATTAAATGTTTAAAATCGATATCTCAAAAAATATCATTTTTTGAGTAAAACTCGTATGCACAAAGTCCTTATAGTTTTTTACGTAAATTTAGAATAAAATAAAAATATTTGTTTTCATTTAAAACGTCAAAGTTGACAAGTGATCCATGAAAGTGGGCCACCCTGTATAATTGGAAACATTTTTAAATTATAGCCACTGGGGAACCTACAAGAAAACTGATTTTGAATAGATCTACTGTTTAAAGGCAATATCAATGGTCCGCGTACTACACGGACAAGCTATATGTAATACGAATTAAAGTAATTGTTTAATGTACAGACTTTCTTATATTTTGAGTATACAAATAATTTCATCAGTTGAACAATTTATCTAGTCTTATAGTCTTGTCAGTAATGTTTATCAGATAATTGTGAAAATTATACTGCAATTCTGTACCTATAAATCGTAATATCGTAAAATCGGGAGGTATCCTATGATCTGATTGGTGCGGAACATTTTATAGATCGGTATTATTTGCAATCCTATAGCTTTGTAAAATTTTTTAAGGTTTCTCTGTAAGGTTTTGCGAGAAACCGTAAATACTTACGAGAATCTATAGCATTTTTTACGCTACGATCTTACGATACCTTTGAATACCGCCGACCACTTCATTTTTAGAGATACAGCAAAAATTGACCAACAAAAAAGATTCAGATTATCCTCAACTTTAAAGATCCGGTATTTTTTTGTTAGGTTATAATTTATTTCTTTTTTGCCGCAAGATTCCCATATACAGAACCTCACATTCTTAGTTGGCCACCCTGTACAATGCTCCAGTGAAAGTTATTTATCTACAAAATGTTTACCACTACATTCATTGTCTTTGAAATAATACAATTTCTATTGCCGCTATTCATAATTTGACCTTTGCTCAAGCAAGAGACTTCTGGCTGGGTCTTATTGTATAAAATTTTATTCGCTACTTCCTTTTTTATTGTTGAGGCTCTCAGCTACGTAACTTTCCGCAATAGTAGCGGAGTTCCATCCACCATGTCGCTTGATAGCTAATACATTAACTCCAGTATTTGCTAAAAAAGTTGCCGTCGTTCTTCTAAAAGAGTGTCCAGTATACATTTTGAAGTTCTGAAACTTTAGAAATTTTGCAATTTTTCTTGGAATTGACAAAACGTATTTTTTCCGACAGGCTCAATTTTAATATTGCATAAAGAAGCGCGGATTAATAGTCGTCATGTATATTTTCTCATCCAAAACGTCTCAAAAATATAAAGTGTGACATATCGTTGAATTCAGTATCAAGGAGAGAATTAAATATGGCAAAAATATTTTTTCGTGTATTTAAAAAAATTAGGTTGATGATGGTTGCTAACAAACGAAACGTTGTATCAAAAATTGGATTAAACCATTAAGTAGAGCATGAAAAGTGTTAATGAAAATGTGCTATTCTTTTTCTTGATATCTCTTCAAATAAGGTCAGAAAAAAATAAAAACGAAAATCAGAAAATTTAATTTTTTCAAATATCTCAAAGACTAAAGAGATATCCGAGTTCTTCAAAGACTATAAATACATCCCCTCAAATGCGCAACTTTTGTTCCATTTAACCGACCTTCCATATCTCTTACCGTTTCCGAGATCCCCATAGTGGGCATCCTTATCTTGGACACGTTGTACATCATCGGGGGCTTCAAGGATGAACTTATTCACATCCTCCCTGTTAAACACATTTGATTTTTTGGGTCTATAACCATCATTTTTTCTCTTCAAAAATCCTCGAAGTTTTGGATCCTTAGAAATATCTATATTTTCCTCTATAAAAGGGTGGACTTCAACATCGAATACTCACACCATAATTTTGATGGGGACTTTAATAAAGCACTTTTCTCGTGGAAATACGCCAAAAACAAGGTTTCTGAAACTGCAGTAGGCGTCTTGCTTTGGCACCAATTCTTAAAGGATTTATATGCTGCTTCATAACTTTTTTTTTACTTTTCCGGTAGTAGAGATAAACAAGCAATATTCGCTGATTCTTTTATGTCTAAAACATCCATTTTTTCGACACAGAATTAAACAATTTGACTTCTTCAAACTTTTCGCTTTGAATTGTCAACTTGATTGTTGATAAAATAATACCTTCATCATTTAATTAGAATCCTATCTAATGTAATGATAATGACAATCAAAAATATATCCAGCATTTTCTTGTAAACATACAATACAGGGAGGGAAAAAATATTATATACTATATGGGATGTAAGTACATTAACCAGTCTCGAACTTTTTTGCCAGCCCTCGCTATCGCTCGGTCGCAAACTCGTCCTCGACTGGTAAATGTTACTTACATCCTTTATAGTATAAATAACTACTAAATAAACATCACATTATTTTCGTATATCAGTAAAAAGTATTTAAACAAAAGATTATCAAATGTGGTAATTTGTAGAAATCTGTAGTACGTAAGATGCAGGCTCTAAACATTGCGAAAAAAGTTAAGCTCGTATTTAACCCAATACATCGGATTCCTGTCAACCGAATAAAACGGTAGCCAATGATAATTGCAGAATTACGAACAACACCTACATACACGTGTTTCACCTTTTTTTGAGGCTTATCGGTGTAGGGTAGCTCGATCGCAAGTCTACAAAATAAGTACTTCAACGCATCGTGTTGCTGCTTTATAAGCAAATGGTTGCACTTGCTTACAAAAGATTATACTATGCTTAATAGAAGATGTGTATGTCGCATCGAAATGATGAAAACGGAGATTTGATCAGATTCGTAAGGTAGACGATCATTTCACGGAAGATGTTAAATTTACAACTCCGTGTGTGATTTTTCTAAAGAAAGTAATTGATCTGATCAAATCCCTTAACTGCTTCAGTGGAAAGATGTAAACAAGTCAGAACTCGCACAGCTTTTTACCTTACCGCTCCTTTACGGCGTCCTTGCCGGCCATACTATGGAAGTAGGTACTAAAAAGCTTTGATTTCAAAGAGGAAATCTGAGTTTTATACAGTTGTAAAGATAGTACACTGGTAGTGTCAACAAACTTGGACACGACGATTGAAACTGCTAGATACAATTAAGAATACAACAATTCCTTACCTCGAAATTTGACATACCATGCACAGCTTTAACAACTCCAATTGCAACTGAAGTAAATGTTAGGTTTACGGCTTCAAACTTTATCCGTGGTCAGTCGACTGATGAGTTTCGTGAAGTATGTAGTAAATATTTTCGGATCTGAGTCAGACTTTTTCTTCTTCTATAATATCGTATTTTTTCATAATAGTACCTACAGTTTATGTGTTTGTTGCAGTTTAAGTAGTGGTGCTAACTTAAATTGTTTAATGACTGTGATGGCATCTTTTCTCTGCTAAACCATAAAGTTTTTTCTTGATAGTTCCATTCAACTGTGTTCAGATACAAATTTGGCTATAGTAATCGCGTGCGACGTCAGTAGCGTGGCGCTGACCGGTACAGACTGCACGCCATAGAGGAGAGCGAGTGAAAGCGGTAACAATCAAAACATAGAACTTTGAGAGTTCTGACTTTGTTTAGTTAATCTTTTTACTAAAAATAATTAAAGGATTTAATCAAACCAGTTACTGTATTTAGGCCACAGGGTGTAATCTTCGATTTAATTTTCATGCGACTAAGAAACCAAACGTTTTAAAAATGTTCAGCAAATGGTCGAAGTATAAATATAACAAGTGTACTATAAAATATATCTTTGTTAATTTAATTTATTTTAAAATTTTTCAATTTACGTAAGATCGTAGCGTAAAAAATTACAATTTCGTATGTTGCTGTAAGGTAGAAATTCTCGTTAGTATTTACGATTTCTCGTAAACCTTTACAGACATACCTTAAAAATTTGACAGACCTACAGAATTGCAAATAATACCGATCTGTAAAAAGTTCCGCTAAGATCAGAACATAAGATACGATCTTCCGATTTTACGATATTTGTAAGTACAGAATTGCAGTATTAATTCGAAAGAATTTAGGTAATTCCAATTAAAGTAGATGTTTAATTTCTGATGGTACAAACTTTCTTATGTTTTCAGTACAAATAATTTCAGTTGAACAATTTACCTCGTTTTATAGTCGTGTGAATAGCCTTGTCAGAAATGTTTAACGGGAAATTGTGAAACTTCATTTCAGGGTTGAATTGTATTGAACGTACTTTGCGTCAATTAAAATGTACACAACAATATTTTTATGAGAATATTGTGAATCAGACAATTTATTATTGGCATGACTGACGTAAATTGAAAACTTTTTCAAATTAGCTCGTCCTATTCCTACAAGTTATAGTTATTTGAAATGGTAAATTTGATTTGATTTCTAACAGTGGCTGTATGAGTACGTTTTTTAGTTTTTAACAATACTACAAAGTAAGTTTAAAATAGAAAAAAACGACTCATCTTAAATATAACATGAATATTTAAACAGTCTAAATTAATATGTTTTGGAGAAAAAAACAATTAATTAGAAGAAATGTATTCTTAATATCCTATTTCCATAATTGGGTTATTCAGAATTCGCTAAATTTCATCAACGTACAAGGTGACGCAATATATTGCTTGGCTTGGTAATCACAAAATTTTTAAATCTAAAAATAATGAACAAAATTTGTGGCCTAAACAAATTGAGTTAAAATTATAATGAATTGAGATCATGAGCACACGAAACAAAATTCAAAACATTAATCAAAATAATATTTATAAACATATTGTATCATAACGAGATTCCATTAAAAGTTTATGGGGAAGTAGTCCAAATTTCAGTCTGAAAATTTAAGAAAATCTATAACCACTAATTGCTGCTTCAAAAGTATGATTTGGTCGTGAATTGTAGTTTGAAACTAATATGTCAATGATTTGCTTTATTTTCCGTTTAACTCAATTTTTATTTTTCATCTTACAACTTGCTATGATTGCATATAAATTTATATAAAAAAAAATTATTTTACAATAAGACCCAAATTATTTAAATAAAATATGCCAGTTAAAATTCAAAATGTTTGGTCCGCTTTTACACCTTCCTCAGGGTTTTGAATTCATTTTTTATAAATAAAAGAATAAATTTTACTTATTAACAAACAAAAAACTTTAATAACCTACAATATTCAGGTTACAAAAAATTAACTCAAAAGAAATTTGTTTGTAACTACATCCACATTAACGCGTCTCGTGAACGTTCAAAAAGTAAATTTAATTAAAACTATTTAAATTTGTTTACAATAATCTTATTTATATTTATTTATTAAATCGTTTCTGACTGCATGACAATTATCTTCAAACCATTTAGTGTTTTATAATTATTCGTTTCACTTCAATTTTGAATTCTCCGACTCATTTTAATCACTTTTTTGATGAAGAACACAATTACCGTAATATATGCGTCTTTATTTATCACTATTTGATTGTAATTTCAATGAATATGCTGAATGGATTTTATCTTCGTCGTTTGTTTTATTTTTACATGATGTTGATGCGTCGGTTATTAATTCATTCCAAAACTTTTTGACTTTAGTTTATAAAATTAATGTTAACTCTTAAACTGCCAAATAGAAATATGAGTTCTTGTCACCTGTTCACTTTCTTTTTCCCACTTTCCATTTAATGTCTTTATTCTTGGTTACCAGTTGTTTTTCACACCTGCATTGATAGTTTAATCTTTCACCCCAAACTAAAAATACATTTTGTCACGTACACTACGAGTTTAATGCAACTTCTATATCCACACTTTCTTTATCAGCGGATATGAGTTTGCAAAAAACAATACTTCTATTTTACACTTACAAATAAATATCCGGCTACAATCTCTTTATTGCAAGTAAATGAAACTATTATTTACACAAATAAATTCAATTTCCTTTCTTAAATAATTATCGGTCCGTTTTTAGAAATCTTAATGTTTAACTACCTAAAATATACGTTCAATTTAAATAGAACATTTACTATAAATCTAAATAATCAATATTTTTATTATTTAAATATGTTTTTGTTTAATTTAATACAGATTTTGAGTTTTATTTATTTTCTTTGCCATTTTCTTTCAATTGTATCAGAAAAACAGCGCCATATGTCGCTCTTTCACCAACTGAATAGTTTATACATTTCACCTCTCATTTCGTCAGATTTTACATTTCACTGAATCTACAAGTTTGTTTCTGGATAAGTTTCAGTTTGTCCCCAGATTTCTTCTTGATTTGAATGCAAGCAGGATAAGACCTTCGTTCATTAGGATTGGGATATCATTGGTTGTCTGGCAGTTGTAGAGCTTCTGTAAGTATAACTTATAAATAAACAAAATCTTCCAACGGTCTTATAAATTTTTAGTATTCTACTCTGTTTATCAACTATCATTGCATCTTTTTTAGTTATTTTTCTAATGCTTTTTTTGTATATCGTTAGGTTTGATTGGTTACGGCTAACAATTGTATTAAAGCACTTACTAAATCAAAAGCATCTTGTCAAATTCATCTGTGTAAAAATAAAAACAGTTGTTGCAATTGCCAATTGAAAAATGAATGAATTCAGTTTTTCGTCATTTTTAGCGAAATTATCTCCGATCGCAAATTTTTTTTTTTGGAAAGGTACATCTTTTGGTTACCTTCGCTCCATATATTTTGACCTCCTCAGAAACATGCACACCCGCTGTGCTACGAAAAACGGCTAAAAATAGTAAAGTAGGGCAATCGCAAAAATCGATCGTGACCTATTCTGGATCGACCTAAAGAAGTGTGTAAAATTTCATTCCAATTGGACTAACGGTTTAGGAGGAGTTCGAGGACAAACAAACAAACACCCACGCAATTATTTTTACATAATAGAAGATTACTATAACCAAATATGTATCTGAACACAGTTTAATGGAAAAACCCTTTATGGTCTTTAGCAGAGAGAAGATGCTATCACAGTCATTGAACAATTTAAGTCGGAAAAGGTCAGTTTCTGGCCTAGTGACACAAATAACTATTTCTTCAAGCGCACAGTAATCGTATAGATTATATAAGGTTATACATGCAGTAGAAGGGATCAATTTTTGTACGAGTACAATTTATTTCTATCATTTTACTAGCAAAATTAAGGTGTGAATTGAGGAAATGAAGTTTTAAACTCATCCTGCATCTTAAATGTCGGTGATCCGATGTTTCCCGGAAGAACGGTATGGGTAGAACCTACCTACCGCTAATGAACCGGTAATAAAACCGAGTTTTAAGCGTGATGTATACCTATATAATTTTTTACTAAAGTACAGAAAAATCGGCAGTAAAGTAAATAAAATCGGCGCTAAAGTAGTTCATTATACCACGATTTTTAAGTTCACAATTTCGCCGGTAGAGATTTGTAAAATGTATAATTTAATTTATAAAATCGCGCATGTGCGGTAGCAACATCTGACGTAAAAAGAAAACAGCTGATTACATTTGCTACTTAAAGAACGTTATAAAATTGTCAGATTTTATTCAAATTTTGGGATTTCGGAAAAATCTAATATGTACCTCGGCACTAAAGTTATTTTCATGACTCAGGTAGTTTTATTTGCCTCGGCTATTGCCTCTGCAATTAAAACACTATTAAAAACTTCTAAGCTGCCTTAGCAACTCCTCTATAAATGATAATAATAATAATAATAATAATAATAATAATAATAATAATAATAATATTTTTGACGATATTTTTGTAGTTTGGATCTTTTCGTTGCTTAAAATGTCTCTACCACTTCTGTAAAAGCTACCCATGCCTCTTTGTCCATGGGAAGCATTGTCTCTTCAAAATGTTTGTCCAACAACAACTTGCGTATTTGAGGCCTTTTTTAAATTTTTCATTTCAGAGTTTTGGAAACTTTGAACAAATGTAGTTAAAACAATCGTATTGTGCTCTTTGCTCAGTACTGTATCGTAGAGACTTGGGGCAAATATAATTTTGATTAAAACGCCCAAGAGAAAAACCTAAAAATTATTTCTTAATTTTTGAAATGACCGCTATGGGATATAACTGCAATTTTGAATTTAAACAAGGATGTTTCTGTGAATTCCGCTATACTAACCTAACAAAAAAATACCTGATCTTTAAAGTTGAGGATAATCTGAAATTTTGTTGTTTGACAATTTTGTTGTATCTCTAAAATGAAGGTGGTTGGCGGAATTCTAAGGTTTCCTTAAAAATCACCTTGTATTTCCGAAACGGCTGAGTCGATTTTAACAAGCTTGGGAAAGTTGAAAAAGACCTGATTCTTGATTACAATAATTAATATTGAAAGTTTTATCAGTTCCATTTTGTCGCTAGGGATCTTTTTTTCGACATTCCGTAAGAAATGGTTATTTAATGCATTGGTATAATTTTTTTTTTATGAAAAAGCAGCTAAATGAATCCTAAATTTTAAGTTAAAAACAATATATTAAGATTAGGTTTTCAAGTGAGTTTGTTTAGGTATCATTTAACAACTTTAATCATGAAAAAGTCATACCAATTCATTTCATTTTATTGAAAAATTAACTATTTCTGATGAAATGTCGAAAAAAGACCTCTAGCGGCAACAAGTGAAACTGATAAAACTTCAAATATTATAACATTTGTATAATATATCCCAAGTTTGTTAAATTGGGCTCAGCCGTTTCTGAAGATACAGGGTATTTTTTACGGAAATCTTTGAATACCCCCCACCACTTTATTTTTAGAGATACAGCAATAAATGTCAAACAAAAAAGGTTTAGATTATCCTCGACTTTAAAGATCGGGCATTTTTTTGTTAGGTTAATGTAACGGAATTCACAGAAACATCCTTGTTTAGATTCAAGATTGCTGTTACACCCCATAGCGGTCATTTCAGAAACTAAGAAATAATTTTTAGGTTTTTCTCTTGGGCGTTTTAATCATAATTATTTTTACCCCTAGCCTCTACAATGGATAGTCCCAGATACAGTACCTCGCATTCTTAGTTGGCCACCCTGTACTTATGTATAATTAGTTAAGTACTTGAATTTTGGTGCATTTAAAATTTTAAAACTCGCAATTTTAGTGAACGTTAGAGTCCCCTTAATAACAATCTCTGAGTACTAAAAATGCTTCAATAATTTTCAAGGGTAAATTCGAACAATTAATAAATTATTGCTACAATAAGTTTGAAATAAACCAATGCTTAAATATTTGGGTTTAAAATATGCATGATAAAACTGATACTTAAATGAAACCGTTTTTTAAACTTGTTAAATTTAAAATTACGTATTTCAGGTAAAATTTATCAAATTTACCAAATTTTAATTTTCGTACGCAGCGATCCGCGAAGAGCCAAAGGGCGAAATTAAGATTGGAGGTTTTGTACAAGATTGTTTAATGTTATTTCAAATTTTGGTTAAATAAGGAATTGGTATTTACCGCAAATGCTTTAACAGTATTACTTTGCTTGTCATTTCTGCCTCTTAGAGTTACATACCCAATCTAATCCAGTTAGAAACAAATAACTTCTTCATGTGTGCGAATTTATCTTAAAATTTACGCTCGTTAACACTACAACTTTCTAAGGATTTAGGAAATATGGCCAATCTCGTTATTATTTAGAATCGTCTAACACATTTAATGTATTAAAGGGTTCTAGTAAACTTGTGTTATCATTTTATTACAAAACTTACGAAAATAGTAATTTATGACGTAAGTGTGTGAAGTTACGCTTTTATGCACAAGTTGCGACGTTTAGGGTGATGAATGTTTTAATTGTAGGTAATACATAAACTCTTCACACACGTATGACATACAATCAATAAGTGTTGCGACATCTTGTGTCGGCTCGTGTTAACGGAACACGTTGGAAAACGCAATTTGCATACATACAATATTTTATCAACGTCAGAACTAAAATTTGCAATTGGAAATGGGTACTACAATAGATGAACGCATGCGATGGTTTTTTCACAATAAGTTCAATTGTACATTCAACCAGCCTTCTTATGAGGTCACTAAAAACTATCACACACAATGTTTTGGCTGATATATCAGTGGTTCCAATCTTGACGCATACCTTTTTTATTCATAAAAATTTAAATAATAATCAAACTAGGGAGTTAAAACGATCCACTTTTTGTAACTAGTTAAACCTTTGAATTATTGTAACCGCTTCGTTCCTTCGTCCCGCAATTACAACGTTAATAGCAGCAACACTCCTTCGAATAATTACAATTCTGTTCTAGTTCCGGTCCTTTTTTTAACAAAAGGATTTATTTTCGTACAAATAAATTAAAAATTATAAAGCAACATAACATAAATGTAGTCACTTGACGCTTTAATGCGATGCAAGGATTTCCGTACGTTCTAATGTAATTAAAATGTGTTTTACGAAGCGGTTAGTTTTAATTTAATTTTACCAAATTTTTTTTTGCCCTTTGATGTACATATTAATTATTTAGTAGGTATTTCAAATTTACCCAAAATACAATAAACGTAGGTATATATGAATTGCTGCAGAATTAAGCTAGAATGCTTGTCTTAAAAATCACATTCTGAATACAAAATGTAGCTGTTAGAAATGATGTCCAGTAGGTAGTGGACCTACTGGATGTGGGTCATAAGAAGTGGTCATTATAGAATGTGGAAAGAAAGCAACGGATAAATTCATAATTGTATTCTGTATTGATATTAATTTTTGGTAAAAATCTCGAAGGGGTATAATAGTATATTATAAACCTAGGTAGTGAGGTCATTATTGCCCGACCGCTGAAGTAATCAGCGAGAGGGCAATAATGACCTTCACTACCGTAGTTTATATACTATTTTTTCACTACTAGCTACTAAACTTAATTGGAAGTATTTTAATTTTTGAATTTTTGTAAAACTATGAAAATATGTTAGTCTTGATTTGAATAGAAATCACTATTCATTTGTTTATATCAGACATTTTGAAAAGTGTAATTTCAAATTTGCAATTACTATTTTCATTTACGAATATTTTTATCATGTCTAGTGATGAAAGTGAAGGGTGTACTCCTCCAGAATTGCATGAAGCTGCAAAACAAGTATACAATAAATTGCTTCCAGAAAAATCAAAACATTTATATTTAAAAGTATACAAGGATTCGAAGGATTGGTGTCACACAAAAATGTTACTACAGTAACAGAAAACGTGCTGTTGGTATATTTTCAGGAGCACGCAAATGTAAAAAGGCATCTACTTTATGGTCAACATTTTCAATGTTAAAATCTACCCTTGCAATTCGAGAGAATATTGATTGCGGAAAGTATCCAAAACTTATATCTTTTTTAAAAGGCAAAACAGATCATACAAAGCAAAAAAGGCACCTGTTTTTCCAGAGAACAAATTATAAAATTCTTGACTGAAGCACCTGATGACTTTTTCTTTCTACAAAGGTAAATGTAGTAAATTTTTGTTAAGAATTTACAGAATAATCTAGTTTTCTATAGGCAATTCTGGTCGTTGGAATAGTAGGGGCTTGTAGAACAGATGAACTTGTGAAAATGATGTTCAGAGATGTTGATGTACGAGGAAATGATCTTGTCGTAGTAACCATTCCAAATAGTAAAATGACACTAGCCGGAACTTTGTCATAACTGATCCACTGTGGCTTAAAGTAGTGTTAAAATATGCAGGCACTCGACCAACTTCAGATATGCAAAGATTTTTATAAGATTTCATGGTGGTAAACCAACCAAGCAAAATATAGGTCATAATACTATCAGTAATGTGCCAAAAGTAGTTGCCAAATATCTAAAATTAGAAGATGCAGATTGTTATTCTGGTCATTCCTTAAGACGTACCTCTGCGACCATGTTAGTAGAAAGCGGTGGCGATATCTTATCGTTGAAACGCCTAGGAGGCTGGAAAAGCTCTACGGTAGCAGAGGGATATGTTGAACAATCTCTTACTGACAAGAAACGGATTGCGTCAATGCTACAAGAAACCTTCGTTTCAAATCCTATTCAGTCTTCTTCGTACATTAGTGCCACTACGTCTAATTCTGCATCAACATCAACAGCAGTTGAAAATGTCGTTGAAAGTGCAACACTGCACCTTCCAATGCAAAATGTAGTTAATACTTCTTTGATCACTAGTTCTTCGGGAATTAATGTGACCTATAATAATTGTTCGATAAACTATTATTATAAATAGATAGTAATGCCATTGTTTCTAACTTACCTAATGTGTTTGAACTTTTCTAACGTTATTTGTATTCATAAATTAAAAATTGTTTAATTGTTTGAATTTTTGTGTAGCTTGAAGTTGTGAGGTTATGTTTACTCGTAGCTTTAAAAGTTCAACTTCACAACCTGCATTAAGGTTAATATGTTTGATAGCTAGTAGTGAAAAAAATTTTAATTGTAAAGATGTATTTTGGTAGTTGTTTGTTATGATTTGATGTTGTTATGACGTCGTCGATATTTTTTTGAAATGCAACTTCTATTTTTTTAATTGATTTTAATAGTTCTTTTTATTCTGTTCTGATATATTACATTTTCAATACGTTACATTAAAAACAAGACACAAAGAACTGAAGTGATAATGACTATTGAAAAACAAATTTCAACAACATGGGGTGTCCGATTGTCGTGAAATAAAAGATGCACAACTTGATGGTCACTTAGAAATGGAAAACAATCCACATTCAAAAGTAGAAGCATTGGACTAGACCATAAGCAACACTTCTGTTCTAAAACTTTCCGAGAACAGAGATTTTATCCATACAAGGTGCAATTTTTCATCAGTAAGCAAACATCGCAGACAAGAATTGGATGGTGCAGGATATCACACACCTTCAATATCTTCTGAATTGTTGGTAACAGGATCGTAGATCTATTCTTTTTAGCATAACCCTTATATAATGAGTGATTTTACTCCCTGAAAGAGAGAGTAAAGTAAAGTCTTTACTCCCTATGGGAAAAAGCATAGCATAATTTATATATTTTATATTATGGTTATAGAATGATAAAAACTGGGAGAATGTGGAATAGAATGGTTTTTTGTATATTATTCAACAGATGTTGAAAAGAAGAGACAGTACAAAAGAATGGAAAATAGGAGTTATACAACCAATTTAAAAAAAAGGCGACAAACATGAGTAAAACTTTAGAGGCATAACCATATTAAACACAGTAAAAAAAAGTGATAGAAAAAAAATGGCTAGTAGTAACTGAACCAACAATAGATGACGCACAGTGTGGATTTCGAAGAGGAAGATCATTCCAAGACAATATATTTATTATGATACAAATCATTACAAAAACACTAAAACAAAAAGGGGTACCATATGTCGCATTCGTGATGTATAATAAAGGAAACTGAAAACGAAACCCAGAACTTAGTAGAGATATTCGGAACCTAGAAAACGTATCAATAGCAGAATGTGCACTTGTCGACGACGTGGCAATACTAGCAAGCAATGAAAACGGACTACAAAAACAACATAAACATATGGAATGAAACGCTAAAGAAATACAAAATGAAAATAAATATGAATAAAACAAAATTATGGTTATCACAGAAAACGAAGGAAGAAAAAATTAAAATACATATAGAGGGGAAGGAATTAGAACAAAAGAAAATTTCAAATATTGGGAAATCGGGAAGAAAAGTAAGAGAGGGAACTACAAATGCAACGAAGAGATATTTCAAACATATGCAAAAAAATAATTAAAAAGAAAGAAATATCAAGAAGAACAAAATCTCTAGTCTGCATAACAATCTTGAACCAATATTGTTATTTGGAAGTGAGACCTGGGTACTAAAACAAACAGTATGAAGAGCAAGGTAAACGCAATACAAATGAAATAACTGAGGGCAGTAAAAGTATTACTAAATCAGACAAAATTAGAAATGACCATATAAGAGAAGAGCTTAGCGTGAAACCTATATTAGAAACAGTAGAAGAGAGACAGTTAAGATGGTGGGGTCACTTACAGAGACTAGATCAAGAAAGAGGTATAATAAAGATATGGGAATGTAAAATGACAGGAACGAATAAGAGAGGAAGACCGAAGGAGGGCTGGCAATATATAATACCCAAAAATCTAGGAAAGAGAAAACTGAATTGGCAACAATCGAAAAATATAGCGTCGTTAAACAAAAAGAAATGGAAAAAGTGATTAACATTTGATAGAGTAAAATGTTTATAGTATTAAAGAAAAATTAATTACGTAGTTAGAATCAAAGTTAATTTTGTTATACATAATATAAGAATAAGTGCTAATTTTAAAGTATTGTAGATATCACCTTACACTGTACGGTAAAGGTTTATTTGATTATATTATTATTTTACATTAATATTATAACCAACACTAAAACTAAAACAAAAATGTTAAACTGATTCATTTTATTATTTGAGATACTCAACATTCACTTCATTTAATCCGTTGGAAGTTGATGATGATTAGTTTGTTTTCCTAGTTTTTTTTCCTAGAATTTTTTCTGCGATCTTCTTCTTATTAGCCAATGAATTTTCAAAGTAACTCTCTCGGCGACAGTATTAGATTTCCATCTACCATGACGTTTTATAACGCCAATATCCGGCACCTATATCAGCCAGTACAGATGTTGATGAGCGCCGAATGCAGTGACCTGTGTAAGAACATGAATCAGGTAAATTTAGGTATGCAGCTATTTGCCTAGGTAATCCTCGCCAAAACCGTTTTTACCTCACGAGCTGCAAGTGAATACATTTGTTGCTATTTCTATAACTCACAAAAATCGTCGGATGCTCTGTTTTCTCTTCCTGCAGAATCATATATTTTTTACAAATGGTAACGAAATCAATCGTAGAGTTGTCTTTGGATACTATGGTAAATGCTCTATCAACGTGATTTTTGATATTGTCACAGAGTAAGGTATATTACAGAGGAACAACTCAACGTCGGCGCGTTTGGATCTTTGTGTAATACAACTGCATGTTTTCCATGTTGTAAGATCTTAGAATCACAGAACATTAGAATTCAGGATCGTATTTGTGGTAGATGGATATGCAAACCACACATACATTGTTGCTTACTAAGGGCCATATACCTATATTTGGTTGTACATTAGTAGTGAACATCTGAATAAATATATAAAAAACAAGTATATTGTAAATTTATCATTATTAAATTAACAATTATGATACAACATGTCGCTGCGAAATTAAAAACTAGTCATAAGGGGAGAAATTAGCAGATAAAATCGAAAAACCAAAGTGAGGTTAAATTCCAAAGAAAACGTGTTAAGAAATTAAACATGCATTAAACTTGTCCTGACTGAAATGTTTAAGCAATTAATTATAAAGTAAGTAATAATTTACTAAATATAATCGGTCAAGAAGGAGTTGACATCTTTAATACATTTTAGTTAAGGACATGAAAAAGAACGATACACAGGACGATTATAAAACGTTACGCAACAATTTGAAGAATATTGCAATCCAAAAGAGAACATAGTCACAACATAGTGTACGAAAGAATTTTTTAAAAGAAAACAGCAAGAAGGTGAAAGCTTCAACCAATTTGTAACGGAACTTAAAGGTCCTAAAGTCTGTATACTATTGGCGCAGAGTAATAGATCATAATTGCTTGAAATAATTCTTTTTTTATTTTCTGTGAAAGCGGTACTTACGGTTAAGTAAAACCAATAAATTCTAACCAAAATACGAGATCATTGTGCCGCTTTGTAGTTATTATTAGACCCATCTAGGTCTGAGAACAATAGTTTAATCTGTGAAAACACGTTGCCATCAGCCCAGGTACTGATGAAACGAGAATCATAGCTGTAGATGTGGGTATTATACCAAGATACAAAAATAATGGTATATAATACATGGGGCAAGAAGTAAAATTTGTAATGTGTCTACCATACAAATAAAATAAATAACATGTAAAGGTAGATTTTACTATTATAATATATTTAACTAGTAAAAATATGATTTCAAACGTACCAGGTACCTACCCCACTGCAATACGGGAGATTCGATAATTCTGACAGGTTTATTACTCCGCGCCAATAGTATACTGAGTATACCAACTCATGCGAGTTTGAAAATCAAAAGAAATTTTTGTATGTGATAGAATTGTGTTGGGAATATTAGACTTCGAAACTACCATGGAAAGGTTATTGTCAAAGACTGACGTCAGTGTGGTTAACACCTTGCGTTTGTTGGAATACATTGTGCAAGGTCCTAAAAATTTTTGTTGTACATCCGCCTGTGTTATTAATGAAATTAATGTCTTTAGACTGTGGGATCGTTTAATGCTAAACTTCGCAGCTGTTTATTGTAATAATGTTTGTTTTTAACCAAATTTTCCATTACAAAAATTAAAAATACCTACCTAAACTGTACTTACTCAGGCAAACGGTGTTAAAAATGTCTCAAAAGTAGAGCAGGTTTTATGTTTTATGACAAAATCTAATCACACGTATTGGTTTTTGGTTAACCAATGCTTAATCTGTACGTTTAACTTTGTTTTGTGAAAATTTACAGACACATAGTACATATGCTACGTTTTCGTTAAGTGTGGTATTTATTATTTTTACTTTCAAATATTTTACTTATAAATGCGCAGAATTTCACACCAATTATTGTTCAAAAATAGTGTCAGTATCAAACAGAAATATTTTGAACAAATCAATATTCTTCACAATTTAGATTGATCCAAAAATTGTACAATTTATTGTTCAAGAAACGATTTCAAATTCAAATATGGCGCGTCTGATCTAGTCTGAGAACATGGCGAATACCAATGCGCGAGATGGGATGCGCGTACTTTCCCCTTCCACGAGAGTTGTTCCTCTGGATAATATCTTTACTCTGTGGTATTGTTTACAGATACCAATATGATTGATCCCAAGTTCTGTACATCATCTATTCTTAATTTTACCATTTCGTCGGATCTTAAGGCCCCAGCAATGCCTATAATCGTTGCTCCCTGAAATAGTTTATTTTTTAATTGAAATCTGTTTTTTTTTTAATTTACCATTGTCATTAAGAACTTTTTATCCAGAGCTTTAGTTAAAAATTGATCAACTTGTTGTTTAGTAAGGATTTTCGATTTTTTTTTGCTGATATCCAACATTTTTCTTTTTAGAAATGCTACTAATTTTTGAAACTTGCTGATGTCAACATTATTTTTGATCGCAAGACCGGCTTTCAGCATAGAATAATGCGGCCAGAGAGTGAAAGCATTAAACTTCTTTGCTTGTTCAGCAAATTAACACATTCTTGCTATGCATTTCATCCATTTGTTTCATCAGGTACCAATCACAAAATTCCATGAAGCACTTTTAGTAAATCTTCCGGGATATTTCTGGCAATAAAGCCACTACTATTTCTGCTGCAGCTTCTTTAATAGTTTTATCACACTTTTTTTTAATTCTAATTAAGGAAACTTGGGGAAACAGCGTAGGAAATACGAATACAATTTTTCGACATTCACACAAGTACTCTTATTTATTAATCGTCAATGGTAACAAGTTTATTTGTGTTTCCGATCAAACACAACAGTGTTTGTGTTGGTAAAGGGAAATGTGAATGTCATGTTGACAATAAAAATTTTTCGAGATTTTCTTCAATTAAAATCGTCGGGCAACAAACGCACTTTATAATCTACTATTTTTGAAACAATTCGACAGCCAGGAGATACATACAATTTTTATGATTAGAACTGATCCCTGCGCTAGCGCAAGTACTCATCCTCAAAGAAAAACAATCCTAATCCACCCAAATAATACCTTTGGTTACAACAAGATGGTGTTTTACCTCATTACGCAGTTAATGTACGACGTTACTTGGATGAAGTACCTCCAAGAAGATGGATAGGAAGAAGAGGTCTGACTAGAATGAACCAAAAAAAAAAAAAAAAGAATGAGGTTGATTAATCATCAACTCAAACTCTTCAAAATATCAGAAAAAAATTTTATAATCGTCCTGGATATTGTCAAATTCTACAAGGTGATCACTTTGAACATTTGGTGTGAATGTAAATATGAAAATAATTCTTTTTTGTGTTTCATTTTTTTTAATTTTGATTTGTTTTAATAGATTTTAAAGTTTAATGTATATTGGATGTTTTTAAAATTATGTTTAAAATTATGATTTGATTTTCACGTATGTTTAAAACTGTCAATTTTGATATCTTTATATACAAAAATCGACCGTAGTGTGTTCGAATGCTTAACACTTAAAAACGAGTTGACCAAATTAGATACTTCCTTCTGCGTATTTGTTCGTAATTGTTACGCGAAGTTTTAGGGAAAAAAAGTCGAAAAATTTTCAGTGGTGGCGTTTTATCATTTTAGATTAATTTTTAGAATAAAAATAGTTTACATTTATAAATTCAAAATCACCATATAGTCCGATTACATTCTTTTTTTTGCGCATTGCAAAACCTTCCTGAATGATAAGAAATTAGCATCCAGGAACATTGTAGCAAAAGTCGATTACTCATAATGTAGACCAAGACTTCTAGAAAGGAATATGAAACTACTTCTAAATTGCAACAAGTTACAGAATAACTTGCAGTTATTTTGACCAAATCTGACCAGGCTACACACGTCTAAAATGACCCATCAGAATTTCCGACAGCTTGGTTATGAAATTTCATACATTTACCATACATGTGTCCATAAATACATGTGAAAATATTTTAACTGATACAACAAAATATTAAGATTTAAACCAAATCACTTTAGATAAAAAGTGACTCCTTACTAAGTTATAAGTAGTGTTTATTTGGAAAATTTGGAAACTATTTGTACCCATTACTTTAAACCTGTTTAGGACTTATCAATTTACGTAAAGTAACATTTCAATAATAAATCTTTTATGATTTGACAAAAACACAATTTTTTTCATAAAAATTTGATGAACACTGACAATCAATTGACGTTTATTAGCTGAAGATTATCAAAAACATGAAAAATTTGTAATGTCAAACTCTTAGCCACAGTTATCTAAAAACTTTAAGATAAATCATGATATTAATTAGTATTTTGTTAAGCCAAATGTGCCCCAAGAGTCTTAATGTTATATTCGTTTTGAATTAAGTATTTTGCCATTACCAACCCTTCCCTTCCATCAAACAACATCATCACCAAAACAGTGTAAAAAAAAGAAAACATATCATTGTCCATCGCTAAGTAACTTAATGTGAAACATAACTGCTTGTCTCCATTCCATACACATACAACCAAACATGTACTCGCCCGTATATCTTTCTGAGCACGTTCCCATTTCCAAATCAACCAAATGCAAAATTGTTAGTTGTGCTTCAAACACAAAACAACACTAAAGCACCTGTCGGGTGATTCTCAGTGTTTGTTTGCTATTGTACAATGTTTTGCGAATCTACAGCATGCGATTCCAGATTTGTAATATTTTCCAACGCTTAGTTGTCAATAATAATCAAAGAATCGACTTAGGTAACTGATTTATTATCTGTCGACAAAGTTGCTTTAGTGCAGATCACTTTTCGGTTGAGGCGACATTAGATGTCACAAAACTTTATTGGGCAAACACTTACGTAAGTGAAAAAAAAAACACAAATAAATAAAGAGACCAAAATAAAAAACTTACAAAAACAATTGTGTACATATACGATCTAATGCACAACGCCGATCTGTCAAGTAACAGCAATTTTTATTCTAAAAATTAGAACGAACTTAATTTATATAATACGAAATAGATACAGATTAGATATGATAGGGTTTTTGTAGCATTAGAAAATATAGCTACGATGCCATCGTCTTCTGGCAATTTCTTCGAGAATGTATTTCGTTTCTCCAAAAGAAGTCATACTTTTCGATAACTTCCACAAATAGTTTTTCTTCGTTCCTGACACACACCCTGCAGTAACACCTCTACTTGAAATGTAACATGGTTCTTACGGTCTTTAAAAATTTAAGTAGGCACTTTGGTTACGTAGTAGTAGTAGGGATGAGTCTGTTCGAGCCTCATTGTCTCTTTGTGAGTTTTGAGGGATGTCTTGGTCTCTCTTGTAGCTTGTTCTAAGGTGAGATCCATCTTGAGAAGCTTAGGGATGCTTTGTATGTTTTGACGCAGCTGTCGTTACCAATTCAACTTCGAAAGAATGTCTTTTGTGTACCTGAAGCTGTATATGAAATACAATGTTTTTTAATGTAAATAGATATTATATTTGCAGTCTTTTTTCCGGGAGCTTGATCGTGACTCCTTAGTATTTATTATCCTCCTCTATGAATAAAGAGGTATCAATTGGTTCAAATTATGGGAGCGAGTGGTTTTGCGTCGCCGCACCACGGCTTCGTTTGGTTAGAAATTTCTTCTCGACTATCAATAGGAATCTAAATAGGACCAAATGCATTTGTGATAAAGTGCTAGACATAAAAATAATTATTACCTGCAGGTCTCTTTTGAAATCTTAAGCAAACGTTTTCTCTGCTGTGCGTATTTAGCTGTTTATTCATTTTTCCTTTTCCACTACAGCTTTTCATCTCTCTTTTTCAATAAATGTTTATCCCCGATTTTTTTTTGTAGGGACTACAGTACCACAAAATTCTTTGTAGTATTCTTTCCTATGTGCAATTGCCCTCGATGAGATGATCTGATTCCTAATAATCAACATCTCACTGACATGTGTCAATAGATTAGATAGAGTAGTCAACTGTGTCGCTGTAAGAATCCTTGCTCCGGCTGTAAGTTTTAAAACCTTTTGACGTAGCTGCGATTGAACAAGACAATTTAGACAATTTTTTAAAGTCCTTCATTTTGTGTTAAGTTGTTTTGTACCATCCAAGATGGTTGCCTAGCCTAATAGCATTTAAAATTTATCAGGCAGTATTAAAAGAGAGAATAGTTTAAACTTTTCGACAAAAACTTCTTACATATTTTTTAAGATCAGCAATAGGTATACAACGAAGGTATACAAAGAAAGCATACTAACAAATTCTTGTAAAGTGAAATTTAAAATAGTACAAATTTTTTGGATTTTCTACTGATTTATTAAACAATCTGCAAACAATTTCTGAAGTAATTCTGTTAAAAAAAGACATAACTTTCCAGTGCGCCAATGCTGGTTTTAATTTAAGCATAGTTAGATATCTGCATAATGCTGTGTAATTGACTAAGCTTGTAGATCGTAGCGATCGTAGTGCCGTAAGACCGTAGCGTAAAAACGCAATTTGGTGGGTTGCTGTAAGCTACAGACTTTACCTAACCTTAAAAAAAATTAACGGAGCTCGACAATTGCAAATACCGATCTGTAAAATATTCCGCTACGATCGTATCTTGCTTCCGATTTTAGGATACTACGAGTAGTATTGAATATAAAAACAAACGTTTCGCGCAGAATTTCATATAGCCCTGATACTAATAAACGTCACTAAAACTGCTCAAAAACAAAAATGCTTTTAGAAAAAAATAGTTCAAACAAAAGCTATAGTGTCAGATCTCACTCAATAACACGGCTGACAATGGGGAGAGTGTTTAATTCACGGCCAGCTTTGATACAGTGGAAAGGGGGTCCTGGGTAAAAATGATCACATAAATTGTGGGGCGCCAAGTAATTTTATTTATATAATAAACACTCCCAATAAATTTGGTAACTTAAAAAAACTACTAAAATACGGTTACGTACTTGCGTGCATCTTGTATTGACTGTAAATATTACGAAAAATGGCGTTAAATAAAACGCAATCTAAATTGTTCTTGACCACAAAAAACATTTAGACAACAATTGAGGTCTTTCTTATACTACCTTAGATAGTACAAACCTTAGATAATAACCTAATGGTAGCGTAGATTGTTGCATAACGTAATGGCACCAAATACCGACCACATGCATTGCGAAAAATTACAACAAGATAAGTTATCATACATTTAAAAAAATTACAAAAAATATTATTAAAAGTATATTTCTTTAGCTTAAAAATGGTTGTTTTCTCAACTTAAAATCTATACTATGCTAGACAAAATTAACAAATGAAAATGCATTAAGTTCCAAAACAGTAAATCTCTGTTTTCCGTCCATTAAAATGTATTTATCTTGATACCGTCCACCATGGCTCTTTATCCGTCTATATGTATTATTACTGTTTAAAAAAAAAATGCCATTTAAATTTTAAAACAAAATATATTTAGAAAAACACAAACGAGATACACACAAAAGGGAATAAATTTATTTTTTTCTAAGATCATTTATTTCCAGGACCATAAATACGCCTCTGTAAGACACCTGTTTAGGTTTGGTAATTTTCGAAATAATGTCCATATGCGGATAGACCAAAACGTCGTCTTTTTGAGGCCATTTCCAAAAATTTCCGGTCATAGCCATAGCTTTGATGCCCACACCATCCTCAACCTCTTCCAAAACCACACCAGGAAAATATTCACCTTCGTATTGAATAATAACAAACTCATCATTGTTATATTTTTCCTGTGTTTTTTCTATTGATATTTCCTGTGTTTGTTTGGTTTCTTTTTCTTTTCTTTTTGTTGTTTTTTATTACCTGCCTTTTCTTTAATTCTTCTTTTCTTTATTTATTTTTTTAATTCTTTCATTTTTTCACGTTCCTTCCTTTCTTTATCTTCTTGAACTCTCCGTTGATATTCCATAAAATCATCACTTATGGCTACTGTAGGATATATTTTTGATTTTTTGATATGTTTTTATTTTCAGATCCTTTTTTCGCTTACATGTTTCTTCCGGCCAGTAAAGTGCTTTTTTTAAATGGTGTAGGATATTTATTTTGCATTGTGTTGTTTGATATTTGTTCAAGCGGCGTCTTTTTTGGGGAAGGTTTTTGACTTTTTTTACAGGAGTTACATGTTCTACTTGTGAAATCGAGTTTTGACTGGGCAATTTTTCCAAGAAGGCTGAGGTCGATGGTAAGCTTACAGATGGTGCAATCGAGTTTTGACCATCCGTGAAATTGTGTAAATTGGCTGATGTTGATGGCAAATTTACAGAAGTGGTAATCGAATTTTGACTGTCTAAAACGGATGAGGATGATGATAATTTTGAAAATGGTTGTATACTTTCTGAACTTTGCTTATCATTTTCAGGTATCAAACATAATTCACCATTGTCACTAACTGTGCCTTCAATTAAATCGTTATTTTTAAACCAAAAACTATCGTCCAAACTTATATCTACAACGGTAACATCGTTAAGCAAGTTATCGTCTATTGTAGCGGTAACATTAGTGATTGAGTTGTTTTGAAGGTTAGCGGTAGCCATATTTAAAGGATCTGTTTGAAGACTTTTCCAAAAATAATAAAAGCATTCGTACTTTTCTTCTAGATCGCTTACTGAGTTGGCTAGTAAAAATTTTCGTAAAACTGCTTTATCCATTCGTGCTTCAATTTCGCTTTTAAATCAAGATCTGAAAGTGTAGTAATGGGATTGGCTTCTTTATAAGCAGGTGGTGTAGGTTCCGTTTCATTCAGAGAAGGTTTTACCTGTGTTACTACTTTCGAATGGTCGACGTTATTTGCATCAAAGGGATACAGACCGCAAGCTTTAAAGGCACTTAAAATGGTAGACTGAGATGCTGTTTTATCCAAAGTTTTTTCCAAAATTCTTGCAAACTCGGATTTTTGGAGTTTTTTACCATTATTCTCCATCCGCCAGTCCCGAACGTCTTTGCGCCAATTACTTTTTATAGGAAAAAAAATACCAACATCTAATGGTTGGAGTCTATGAGTGGCATTAGGATACAAGGCCACCAATATAATACCATTTTCCTTACAAAATTGGCCAATGTGCAAGTTTATATGCGAGGAATGTCCATCAAGAAATAATACCACTGGTAGTGGTATGTTACTTTCCTGGACTCACGGAAAGAATACATTTGTAATGTATTCAAAAAAATTTTGACCAGCCATCCAGCCAGATTCAGAATATCCAATTCCAAACTTCTTGGGCATATTGATTATTATAGCGGAAAGTACATATCGTTTGTAAGGAAACAGAACTAAGGGAGGGGGTACTACTCCATTTGCAGCAACGGTAAGCAGAATAGTTAGGCATTTTTTGTCGTCATTTGCAATCCGGTTGTATACCTTCTTTGAACCCTTTCTAACTAAAACCTGCTTTTCTTGAGGAGATAAGTAAAACCCGGATTCATCACAGTTAAATATTCTTTGAGGGTCCTCCAAAACATCAAACAATTTTTTTTCTGAAAAGTACGATGAAACTTTTTCAAACCAGTTTCTATATCTATATGATGATAATGATTGTGGAACTCACTTTGAGATTTCTGAATGCCGATTAAGAAAGCCATAGTACCATTTTTTCCCAGGGCAGTCGTCTTTAAGAGGATTTGGGCGACCCAAATTTTTCATAAGTTTGGCAACTGAATCGATAAGCTGAGATTTTGTGACTGGAAATCCAACTTCTCCCATTTCAATAATCCACGAAACTAAAATTTTTTCTTCCGCCTGTGTTAACACTGTTGGTCCACCTAAATGTCCAGGATTTTTATAGCGATTTCGTAATCTATCAATCAGAGTACTTTTGGGAACACTATATAATTGCGCAGCTTCTCTAATACTGAAATCACCAGAATGTATTGCGTCTAAGGCTTTTTGGACATTTTCTTTGGGATATTTTATTCGTATGGACGCCATGAGCAAACTGAAAAATAAAAAAGAAATTGCTAAAACGCAAAAGAATTTGTGGTATTTTTTGAAAAAGCAAAAACTTTAAAAAAACTTTTACAACTTTTTATAAAATTCAAAGCCATTAATATACTTTTGTGAAAATAGTAGGGTTTTTCTTGACAAAAAGCAAGAAATTGATTTCTAATTACCTATTTCTCCCCCTCCCCTAAATCGCTTAAACCGTCTCTGGAAGTTTTTATTAAATTGCAATGTATAGTTTTTTAATGAAATGAAAAATGTTTTAAGTTTTTTTTACCCACAACTTATAGTCCGGATACAAGAAACAGAGTGCCTGATACCGTCCATTTGTAATTTTTAGCGTAGGGTAAAGTCGGGTGAGATGGCCATCCGGGAGAGATGACCAACAACTTAAACTCGATGAAACGTTGTTCGATGGCGCTGCGTGCCCTACCGGGCAACAAACGTTTATGTGCGAGCACGGCCAGTGTGTTTTCGTCTTGTCAAGGTGACATTAAAGCACTCGGAAAATACAGACATAATCGCTTCCTGGTAAAATTATATATAAGTTTCGTACTACCTTCTATTGTGAATTTGCGGAAATAAATTTACCGGTGTTTTTAATATATTAGGTAAGTACGAAGTTCATTCTATAATTCTAACCTCTAAAACCGTTAAAAGCATGTAGTTGATTTTGTTTTTCACGTTGGCCATCTCTCCCAAGCAATTGGGAAAGATGGCCAACAAGTTGTAGGGATAGATGGCCATTTATGTTTTGCGTCTATTTATTTACAGTTTGGCGTCCTTTCGAGTTTACTGCGGAAAAATGCCAACGAAGTACAACAGAAAGAACTCAAATCGTGGAAACTATACTCAAGAAAATCTAAGGCTAGCATTTGAAGCTGTCAAAAACGGTTCTTCTGTAAACGGAGCCTCGAAAACTTATGGCATTCCTAGGAAGACCCTTGAAAGGAAAGTGAAGAACGATGTTTCCACGACTGGTAAAATGGGACCTGACAGCATGTTGGGGAAAGCAAATGAAAATAAATTAGTGCTACACATTAAAAAGGCACAAAATGCGGTTTTCCTATGACGGTATCAGATGTTCGAAAGCTTGCCTATAATTTCGCTGAAAGTCTACGACTTAATCATAAGTTTAATAGAGACAAGGGAATTGCCGGTTCCGATTGGTTTAGGTCTTTCCTCAGAAGACACCCCTGACTTGACTATTCGGAAAGCTGAGGGTGTATCTCTAGGACGAGGTGAAGGCATGAACCGTGTAGATGTGGGAAACTATTTTACACTTCTGCAAGATATTCTGGAAAGCAATGAGCTTTTCGACAAACCTGGGAGCATCTATAATGTCGATGAAACAGGCCTTCAATTAAATAATCGACCTGGGCATGTTATAGCCGAAAAAGGAGCAAAAGATGTTGTTACAGTGACATCAGGTGAAAAGGGTGAGACAATCTCGTGCATCGCTTGCTGTAATGCCGAGGGTTTTTTCTTCCGCCGGTCTGCATATTTAAGGGCAAGAATTTAAAGACCGAGTGGACTGATTCCATGCCGCCTGGTTCACATATTGTGATGTCTCAAAATCAGCGTATGTTACTGCAACAATTTTTTAAGTTGGTTCAAGAACCACTTCTTGACACGTAAAGGGGAAGGGAAGATCCTACTAATCCTTGACGGACATGCATCTCATTGTTCCTCTGTTGAACTTCTAGAAACAGCTGAAGCTAACAATGTCGTTCTGTTGTGCCTACCTCCGCATACCACTCATTATTTGCAACCTCTCGATAGGGCTTTTTAAGTCTTTAAAACCTTCTACTATCAAGCTTGCAGAGAATGGATGCAGAGTCACCCGGAAGAAAACTAGGGCGACTCCAATTTGGTGAACTTCTAACCAAAAGCTGGGGAAAGTCAGCAACTGCTGGAAATGCAATGTCCGGCTTCAGAGCCACCGGAATATTTCCTGGAACCCTGATTCCGTACCTGATCATGCTTACACTGTTTCTGATCGAATAGTAAACAATGAAACAAGAGAAAGCCAGGGTACACCCACACAAGCAACGAACATTCAACATTCGACATCTCAAGTTGACAACGCCGAAGTAATACAAGAAGTGAGACGCCCGATCAATGTGATCGATGATGCAGTGCCATCCTGTAGCCATGCACAAACAGGACCTCGATGTACTACACCTCCAAGAGAAGGAACATCTGTTCCAGATTTGACACCTGGAAAACTGCTAGAGCAGATTAATCCTACACCCAAACTAGTCATTTCTGCAAAAACGAGCAAAGTCCGTTGCTACCCTATTAACTTCTCCTGAACACATTGCGACCGTAAAAGATAGAACAGCAAAGAGAACCAAACAGGCAAAGAAGAACGCTTCAGAAAAGAAAATGTTAGTAAAAACAATTGCACGAAAAAAACGCTCACCTTCGCCAAGTTCTGATGAGGAGGAGGAGAATTTAGACGTTCAATATGAAGAGGAAAGTGATACCATTTCCGAGGTCGATGAAACCGAATGTACAGGATGTGGCGAAAGCTACAACAGCACCCGAAAAAAGACGATTGGTTGCAATGTGTAATATGCCAGATGTGGTTTCATGAAAATTGCTCTGCTTTTTCAAACACTTGTCAAAATTGTGGCAAAACCGCGTTTAAAAGAAGAAAAACTAATGTTAGGAAGAATTTTTCAGTTTGTCTATATAAGAAATTGTTATATTAGGTTTTTTATTTTATTTTCATTTTTATTTTGTGGCCGTCTTTCCCTTATTTCATTGGCCAACTAACCCCACTGAACTGGGATAGATGGCCACATGCAACTTATTTTTATAAATAATAAAACATTTGTTCTAAAAGTATTTTACCCCTATTTATTTATCAACCTGGTGGGATGATAGTTAAGCTATTACAAAAAAAATATGTCATAATCCTAACCCTTACAAAAAATTTACAGGCGCCTACTATGCAAAATGGTGGCCATCTCACCCCACTTTACCCTAATTTAAATTATATTAAATATTTTTATGCGTTAATTACAAAAATATTCTTCTAAATTTATGCCTCTTTTAAGTTTAGGAACTAAAAATTTTATAGGAACTACAAAAACATTCATATTAGGTTAAATTTTGTTTAAATATTTTAGACAAAAAAATATGCTAAGAATCCTAATATCCCTAAAGTTTTTGAGAGATAATAAAAAATATAATACAGATAGACTAAGGCGGATTTAGGTATTCAAAACGTACTTTTTTACCAAAACCAAGTAATGCTATTCATTCGGTTTAAATAAAAGTGATGGAAAATATAAGAGTAAATCTTGAATAACTATGTAAAAACCCAATACCGTCCAATTGGACGGTGTCCGGAGACTTTTGTTTTTTTGATAATCCTGTTTCCGTCCACATTGTTTTTCGTTTTAAAATGCGATTTTTAGATTCTTTGGTAAAAAAAACCGATATGTATCACCTCCCAAAGCAACCAGAATTACAAAAATAATTAAAAACTTACCTTACATATACATGTATCCGTAGGTGTTTGATTAAAACAATGTCAAGTTGATATAACTGACTAATATATTTACGTGCAATGCAGATATTGCATTTGTTCAGATCCGAAAACCAAAATAATAACAAATACTGAGATAATATATATACATAAACGTGGACACTATAGGTACATAAGATAATAGGTATCTGACCTTTGTGTAGATTGGTAATCGAAACTTTCCACTTTGCTTAAACGTGTGCAGGAGGGTTTAATCCAAACGACGATTATTAATGGTTTTTATTTTGTTTCGTTGTACCCTGTAGCTTACTATGCGAGCGGAGAGTTAACAAAAACCTATAAAAGATTATGTGGTAACGATAATACTTCAAATGATCTAACTTAAATTGTTTACCTTAAATTTTTGAACTGCATGCATAAATGAATTGCAGATAACCAACCAAATGGAACGGTGCTGAAAATCCCCAAAAAAACGGGTATTGGAAACCGAAAAGACACAAACTTAAGATAAATCTTTTCCGCAATCCTGAATATTCTGGCGGACTAAATTATCCCTACGGATGATTCCAAAAATTTTACAAACAGGAAAAATGTCCACGCCACAGAATGCACCTTATACCAGTTCCTAGTTGCTTATCACTGAACCAAAAGAGAATTATTTAAAGTTCAATCGTACCTGCGTAAATGGTATCACCTTGAGCAATTTGAGAATAGATCAGCGGCGCCGAATATTATTTAGCAACAAGATGGAAAATAAAGGCCAGAAACAAACAAAATTAAATTAATGAGTTAACCCAAAGCAATCGGGAACCCAATTAAACAAAATCAAGTAATGCCTCAAACAAAATTCTAATACAAAAAGTAATAGAAAATTATAAATATCAACGCGCGTTTATGTTAACTGGATACAATACCAAACTAAATACATAGAGGACCGTACTGGTTCTAAAACATTAATAATAAAACTGTAGATGCAAATAAACAGTATTCCATACTAAATGAAATGGTAACAATAGATAATAAAATTTCTAACAAGTTCCCCTTCATAATCTTTTTGTGTAATTGATATTCTTGGAAATGCTCTTAAAACAACTAGTACCACGTAAATGTCATATCTCAGTAATTACTTATCCGTTCAAAAAATAAAAAACAAATGATGTGTATAATTAAATTACAAACAACTTTTATTTAAAGTTAAAATGTGTCAAATTAATATTTTAATAAGATGTGGAGTTACGCGATGGTTTCAAACTGATAATATTTTTGTTTCAAATAAAAGATTTTTATTTAATGATATTAATGGAAGAAAGGTTTTTTTGTAAATTACGCTTTCCCCATTTTCATTTCCTTTTTATGAAACGTATCGATTACTAATGAGTTTTGTGACACTTGTTTTGGCTTATTTAGTTTATCTGTTTTAAGACAGCAGAAAATCGTGTTTCAATTTTGAGGGTCTACTAAATAACGTACAGCCATTATACGTTAAGCATTGAGGGCTTAGGTGACTTACCATTAGATTTGTTACGTTATTACGAACATTTAACCACCAGAATTAAATTATTTTAGGATCTTTATTATAAGTTCTGTATGAGATACATATTTTGAGATGTTATAAATTTTATACTTAAGCATCAATTCTATGTTATAAATAAAATGTAAGTAGTATAGATTAAGTTAGTTTAATTGTGGGATGATGTTCAATTTTACATGTGAATGAATTTAGCAAGCGCGAGTTGGTAGGACAATAAAAAAAACAGCAAGGTTTAAAAGATAAATAAACTTAAAATATAATAATGAACATTTAAAATTAAATATTATTAAAGAAAAATACAAATTAAAAGATAAATAAAAGTAGTTATAAAAAGAGTAAGTAAGCAGTGTATAGAATTGGTTAGCTGAATCAAACAGATTTGCTAGGGTTGGAAGTAGACTGACCTGAAAAAAAATAGAAGTGGTTAATGTAAATGAAAAAGCCGAGACGAATTCATATTCAATCTTGAATTGCACTGACTTACAAAACAATTTATAAATTTGGGGTTAAGAGCTGAGAATAATTAATTACCTTTTTGAAGCGTCTGTGGAACATGAATAAAGTATCATCCAGATAGAAGTAGGGTTATTGTTTTGTAGTATTGTAAAAGTAGTTAATCTATAACTTACATAAAAATTTGAATTAATATTTTTTGGAAAATTAATTATGAAATAGGAATTGTTGCTGATAATTATGTATTTTAATTTTTCTTGTAATCATTAGAAGAATAAAACATTTCATTAGTGTTTATTTGCTTATGTTAAAATTCCTTCATTTATTTTTTTTAATTAACTAAACGTAAAGAGCTAGTTAGGTTGCAGAGTAAATTAAGCATAACACAATTTAAAAAAATCGAATAGGTGAGTCCTTAGTTTATTTATACCAGTATGAATATTATATACTTACTAATATTTTGATTGTGACTGGAGTTTTCATTCTTTATTAATTTTACGATTACAGTAACGGAACATTATTTATTGAAATATTTAATAAAATATTTGCATTTGATGTCAAACTCATTTTTTCAGTATTCAATTATTTGATTAAAATTATGTAAAATCTAATTTCAAATATGTAAATTTGAGATTACTATAAAAGCAAGCGAATATTCACAAATATTCGATGAAAATTTAAAAAAAAAGCTGACGGAAAAGCTTGAGGAATATTAAATATTTTCACTGATGATAATACTTTGAGTGTCTTGATCGTTTCCAGAACAGTTCGCTCGTACTACAATTACACAAATAAAATCATAGACATCCAATGAAATAAAATTTCATTCAAGATGCTGTTCAACTGCGAAATTATTAAACCATTGCGACTGAGTTTAAACACTAAAAAAATCAAATCCAACAACTACTACGAACAAATATACTTAAAGTTTTTTGTTAATAGTTTTCTGACTTTTCCAAGAAATGTAAAAATACCTAAAACTTATGTAGTTGCTGCAATAAATAAAGTAATCGATCCAATAAAGTTTACGAAGGTGTCTCGAAAATCAAACTACAAAATGTACCTCAATGGATATTAATTATAATCAAGGTTCTACCGAACAAGTACTGCATCAACCACTCATTTAAGTGAAAAAAATATAATTTAAGCGTTGTAAAGCTCGAACATTAATAACTGGTAATAATATTACAGATGTTATTTTCAAAAATACATGCGAATACATCCATTACAAAAACTGGTCGAATAAAGAGATTCAGCTACAGCTGTATATAACGAGTGTTCATATAAAAAAACTAGGGTGAGCCATAGAATTAAATGAATTTAATTATTTTCACAGCGTACAGCCAAATTACAGGTGATGGCGTAGAACACGGATAACATACTACTATTGGGCTAAGTACTAAGTGAAAAGAATATTTTCTTGATCAATGAATTATTCAGGGTGCTTAGAGGATAATTGGTTAATAAAAATATTTGTTATAAAAAAATAATTAGCTATGTTTCTAAAATGCCCTGTACAATACATTGAAAGCGATTCTTTCCTCATCTGTTAGACACAACATTTTTTCCACGACATTCCCCAAAAACCAACCAACCAACCCAAATGAAAGAAAAACTATTAATTGTAAACGTAACATATTGTTACAGGATTTTGTCACAGTTTCGTACGTAAAAGCAAAAGTCAACAATCGGAGGGTTACAATAGTCTCGCCTATTTATTCTGTGGTCTTGGTAAGGTCTCAACCTGTCATAGCGCAAAGTTGCTAGCCCCGTAATTCTAACCAATAAAAGTAGGGTAACAATGTTTAAAAGTCGAAATATAAGATACTTAATTAAACAAAAATGACAGAATAATAATAGTTATTTGTGTAACAAAAAATTGTTTAATTAAGTTCCAAGCACATTTTTGCCTCACTAGTGAGGGAAAAACAATTTTCCTCACTATTTGTAGAGAAGAAACGTCTGTTTTAATAATAACTCTTTATTTCCTTTTATACAATGGAATTGTAAAGGACACGTCAAAAATATATCATGAAATTGGTCAAATTAAATTACAATTAAAATATTCTGTTAAGTTATAAAAGCAGCTATTAACCAGAAAATTAAAAAGACCAGTTTTAAACTTTGTCTGGTTATCGCATTCTCTAACAAAATAGGGCAAGTTATTATATATCTTTCTACCCAGTACTGCAGGTGAATTTTCAGCAATGTTCAATTTACTATTAGGAAGCCTATATAAATTGTTGTTTCTAAGGTTATAATTGTGTATTTCTTTGTTTTTTAGAGGTGACGGTTAGTAATTTATATTTTTTAAAAGATTCTCTGCATGAATGTGCATTCGGTAAGCCCGCAATTATTCTAACAATACGTTTCTGACAGATAAATACGTTAGACGTCCCCAAAGAGGCACCCCAGAAGTCAATAGCATATCTAATGGATGCTGCAACCAGCGAATGATCAGTTGATCATGCGTAAGGATGTGCTTTAGGTTCCTAAATAAGTAAGTTTGCGAGTTTAATTTATTAACCAGCTTAGAACAGTGAACCTTCCAGCTCAGAGCTTCATCCATGTGTAGGCACAGAAACTTGTCTTAACAACTTATTCCCATTAACCTCTAGATTAATATTGGATGCATTATTATTTTGGTAGTTATGAAACCTCAAATAATTGGTTTTTTCGTATTAAGGACAAGTGAATTATTAATAAGCCATGAGTTTAATGACTCTAGAGCTTCACCGCATATCCTTTCAAGGTGATCTTTACCCGACAAAAGAAGAGATGTATCATCTGCATATAAGGTACAGAAGGCATTATTTGGTAGATTGCAGTGAATATTATTTATATAAAAAGAAACAAAACAGGCCCCAGGACTGAGCCTTGGGGTACTCCTGCTTTTCTAGTTATAGGTTTAGATTGAAATGAGCGTTTGATGCCCTTCTCCACATAGCTTATCGAGACATATTGTTGTCTGTTTTTGAGAAAAGACTCGATCCAGTTTATTGCAACACCCCGAATCCCACACTGCTCTACTTTAAACAACAAATTATCAAAATTCACACAGTCAAATGCCTTGCTGAGATCACAAAAGATCCCAACAGGGCACTCGCCGGCCTCCAAGTACTCAGTCAACTTGTTGTAGAAGCAGTATAGGGCTTCATTAGTGCTTTTACTTTGTTGGAACCCAAATTGAAATCTTGACAGTATTTTGAATTTATTTAGGAAGGATTGCAATCTATACAAAAAACAATATTCAAAAATCTTTGAAAAAATAGATGTCAAGGTGATTGGTCTATAATTAGACATAACGGAATGACAATACTAGTAGTGATAGCTTTCGGGAATCTACCTTGTCTAAAGGAAAGGTTGATTAAGTATATGAGAGGTTGAATTATTTCCATATATATCTGTTTAATTAAGAAAGCTGGGACTTGGTCAGGGCCTGCTGATTTTTTATTTTTTATTTTGCTTTTAATGATGTTAGTAAGTTCATGTTCGTTAATTGGGAATAAAGCCATAGTACCATTATCAAAATTATTTGAGTTACTTGATGGATTTCTGTAGCTCCCGCTAGTAGGGTTTCCCGTCATTTTGGCCGAAGCAATATCACAAAAAAATTTGTTAAATTCATCAGCAACTTCGATAGGATTATCAATGATTCTATTATTTAAATTTATTGATATTTTATCAGTATTTAAAGAATTTTTGTTGTTCGCCGATTTAACAGTTGTCCAGAGTGTTTTAGATGAAATACCGGCAGCTAGTATGAGTCTTTGATAAAATTGTTTTTCGTATCTTTTAACAATTTTAGGTGATTATATTTTGAATTATTATAATGGTCTATTAGTTCAGGATATTTGTTTTAAGTATATACAGATCCTTTAATTTTTGACTAGATGCTCTAACTTTATCGTTAACCCAACGCTTATTCATCAACTTTACTCTTACGTTTTGTATAGGAAAATGCTGATCAAATAAGTCAAGAAATACTTTATAGAATTCGTCAAAGGCCAAATCTATATCATTCGTACTTTACTCCAACTCACAGTATTTAAATGCGTTTTAAATGCCTCGATTTGCTTTCCGTTAAAGGATCGCTTGTAATGCCTAGAGTCATCGTTAGATATACTAAAACACTCATTGCTTTGATAAAAAATTGATCTATGATCAGATATACAGTTTTCTAGAATTTCATAACTACCTGGTTTATCGTCCGACACATAAATGTGATCCAGTAAGCTATTCAATCTGGTATATCCCTGAATTATATTTTTTAAATCGAACGTATTTAATAACTCGCTTAATTTCTTATACTCCTGAGAGTTCCTGACAGGTTCAACATTGAAATCACCTGCAAGCATAATCTTAACTTGCGGTTTGTAAAGAAATACTAGTATATCATTAAGAACGCGTAAGAACACCTTAAAGTCGCCTACAGTACCTGGAGATCTGTAACAACACGGAATAATAACTGCTTTGTTCGAGAACGGAAACCATTGAAGGCCACAAATCTCTATCGTTTTCTCAATACAGAATCTATCAAGTTCTAAAGGTTTAATTATGGTCCCTTGCTTGTACCATATTCCAACACCGCCCCTTTGGAGTAAGTTCTGGAAAAATGGCTACCTAAAACAAAATTGTTTTCTCCAGAATTTTGAAAATGTTACTTTTCTAATATTTAAAAAATACTACTGTAGTCTAGAGCATCTCCTCGCCAAAAACTGATGCAAACAGCATATAAACATCATGTCGGACAGTCAAGCGGCATTAAAAGCACTACAAAGTAATATATTGAAATCACACATGCTACACGAGTGCCATCAGGTCCTAAATTAACTGGCGGACAAGAACAAAGTTGAACTTGTCTAGGTGCCAGGGCATGAGGGAATAGGTGGCAGCGAGGAAGCAAATCAGCAAACAAAGCTAGGGGCAGCAAAACCTTTTATAGGGCCGTCTCCTATGTACGGCTTTAGCCAGAGGGATTATCAGGGGTTATTACCAACTGGTCCAACAAACAAGTCAACAGAACATTCTAAGAAATTTCTTAGCCCTAATCAAAAGAGGGGGAAGGAAGTGTTAAACTTACCCAGAAGAGAGTTAAAACTACTTTGTGGTATACTAACAGGACGCATCCATTGCAGGTATCTCTTGAAAAAGATGGGACTGGTGGATAATGATAAATGCAGGTACTATGATGAAGAGGTGGAGCGCATGGACCACATCATTATGAGGTGCCCGGCCCTGTGTCTAAAGAGATACAAACACTTAGAACTCATCTTCATTTTGGAAGAAGAACTACTAAAACTCCCGACTAAGGGTCTGATCGAATTTGTCAAAGACATAGATCGAACTAGAGGAGGGCACAAAAGATCTAATCTGGTTGCAGTGCAGGAGATTCTTTCCATGGCACTCACCCCATTCCTAGTAATAGTAATAATAGTCTAATCAGTTTAATTTTTGATCTAATGAACGCACACCAGAGCTTATCGACAATATATTAAATTGATTTATTTGAAGACAGACAATTTAACAACTTCCATAGTTTTATGCATCTCAGCTGTAGTGTCCGATAAAATAACCAAGTCATCGGCATAAAGGGGCTTTGAAATATTGGTATGACTATCTATTGATATTCCAGAGAAGTTTCTAACTTGAAAAAGTTTTTCTATATCGCTTATAAATAACGGAAACAGAAGAGGGCTTGACGAGTCTCTTTTGACGAACCTCTTTAGTAATTTTGATCTTCTTACATAATATGTTGTGGTTGACATTATCAAATGCTTTTTATAAAATTTACAAATAAGCCATAAATTTTTCGACGTTTTAGACGTATTGAATATATTAAGACATTTAAAACAAATATGATATATTTGTGTTTTCGAAAACCTGACTGGAATTCCGGAAGAAGAGGGTAACTTTCTAAATATTGGTATAGTCTGTTAAATAATATTTGCGTAAATAATTTTTGTCAAATGGTTTATAAGTGATATTCCTCTATAGTTTTCTATATTGCTACGGTCACCACCTTTGTGCAAATGAAATATTTTGATATTGGACCATAATTCGGAATATGTCAGTATCAAAAATTTTATCAAAACAATTTATACCCTTTATACCCCCTTAATGACATATTTTTAAAAATTAGTAGGAATGTTATCGTAACCAGGAGCTTTATTGTTTTTAGAACATCTGAGAACAATACTGACTTCGTTATAGGTAATTGGTTGGTCTTTGTAAGGATGCCTTGCGTCAAAGAAAAAGTTTTCAACAGTAAGCTGGGGTGTGTAAAATTTGATATAAAAGTTTGCCAACTTATAGGAGGAAATATTTATTTATCATTAATAAATTATATAAGACACACAGTATAACTAGACGAACAAACGAATAAATAAATAAGAATGAATGAATAAAAATTATAAATTTTTAATCATTTTTAATATTTATGACATCATCAATCCTTGGTGATTATTTTTTAAATTTTATGACCCACACGGTTTTTAATTTACGTGTAGCCTCGGGTAAAGCCCTCACAGGTTTGAGCAAAACGTCAGCCATATATGTAGTTTTGAAAACGTTATTTTCAACCCCACCTCCACCTAGAAGGTTAACAGCTTCAAATTTTAAATTTCAACGTCATGCTGTAAGGATCACTGTAAACTTGGAATATATGACTGATTGCCGGTACACACATAAAATATTTTCTTAGAATGAATGTCATTTATTCGATTCAAGCTTATCGTAGCCTCCTATATAAGCAAACAAAATATTTTCTTATTTAGAGAATAATAATTTTTTAACATTATAAGCTTAATTTAAGCAACTGAAATCAATTTTCTGAAATTTGTAAAACTCTTTAAACAAAATATCGACTTTCTTAATAACCAGAATTGTAAAGTTCAAATAAAGAAATGTTAACGCTTACTAAGTACAAATAATATATTTCAATTAAAACTAATTTTTTTAAAATAATATTCTTAAAGTTTTTATTCAAACTTTTTTTTCTTGATATAAGAATATACGCGTTCAAAATAACTTCTTTGTTATATCGTATTAAAATTACTCAATTACTTAATATTCTTAAATTAAATAAATACATTACTTCAAAGAAGAAGTATTTTTTTAAGTAAAAACATTTTTTATTCTTGATGAAGGTATTTCTTGTTTTGAATGTTTGTAGGTTTAATAGTATATTACATACCGAGGCAGAAAGTTTTATATTCCGTCGAGAGAATTATAGTTTACCGAGAGGCGCAGCCTCGAGGTAAACTATTTCTCGAGACTCGGGAATAGAACTTTGCCGAGGTTTGTATACTATTTTATTCACAATCATTAATTTTTTCAAAAATCTTAAAAAAATTAATTACTGTTACTTATCATAATGCCATGACTTGACATCAATTTTTAAAAAAGCAGGCGATGGAAACAGCCATATTGTAATGCAATCAAATTTTATTTGTCGCGTTATTTTAATAATGTCTGAATCAAGCGAATTTATACATTGTACTCCTCCAGAATTACGCGAAGCGGCCGAAAGCGTGGAAAAAGCTTGCTTCCAGAAAAAGTAAGGAGAGATATGAATTAGTTTATCGTATGTTTAAAGATTGGTGCAAGAATAAAACAGTACATAACGTTTCGGAAAATGTCGTGCTAGCGTACTTTGGGGAGTTAGCTAAAGTTAAAAACCTTCTACTTTATGGGCGACTTACTCTATGTTGCGAAAAACATTAAATATAAACGAAAATATTGATCTGTCGCGATTTTCAAAACTACAGGCGTATTTAAAAAACAAAACGTTGGATACTTAGCTAAAAAATCGAGCGTCTTCACAGCTACTGATATTAATACATTTTTAAATGACGCACCAAAAGAATTTCTTCCACAAAAAGTAACTTTCATTTATTGAATGCAACTACATGCTAATATATAAATTTTAGGTTGCTCTAATAATTGGTGTATCTGGTGCTTGTCGCAGTGATGAGCTTTACAAAATGAAGGTTACAGACATCAGTTTCCTAGAAGATAAAGTTTGTATTACGATTCCGAATACTAAAACCTATCAACCTCGTTCATTTGTTCTTACCAATCCTCAATGGATTGCAATGTTAGTCGAATACATTGGTCTTCGAGAAAATGTTATAAATGAGAAGTTGTTTATGCAGCTGCGATTTGGGCGTAATTCTATTGGATCATTTCCTAAAAAAATTGCAGCTCACCTAAAATTAAATAATATAGAAGCATATACGGGGCATTGTTTTCGTAGAACGGCTGCTACACTACTTGCCGATAATGGTGGAGACGTGATACAATTAAAGAGGCTGGGAGGGTGGAAGTCTAGTGCGGTGGCTGAAAGCTATGTTGACAAATCGTTAGATGGACAAATTCAAGTAGCACAAATGTTATCTACGCAACGTACCTCAACTTGCACCAATCCCCCATTATCACAGCAGGAGACATATACAACAAATCTTTTCTCACTGTCACAACCGGGGCCTTCTACTTCATCCAGTGTTGATTCACAGTCGGCACACTTTAATATAACAAAGGAGGAAATGAAAGGATGTTTAAATGTGAACATAAACACTTACGGTAATTCTAATGTAACTATTAATTTTTCAAAATAAGATAATTTGTGTTTTATTATACCGCTTATCTTGCTCTATTTCCATTTGCGTTGTAATCGAGACTATGACTACCTCAACAATAAGATAGCCCTATAATCGAGGTTAGGTATACACTCCCCTGGGTGTAAACAAACCTTGCAATTTTATGGAAGTAAGTAATTAAAAGATTTATGTGCTTATTTATTTAAGCAAATGGTTCCATAATATCATTAGTAATTACGTCTTAATTTAAATTGCTGTGGTGTCAAAACAATGTGTATATTAGTTGTTTGTCGTGGTAAATCATGAGTTACTCTGTTGAAACTACGGATAGCAGTAGTTGAATGACCTTCTTGAACAGATCTATAATTAGTAGTAACTAATGCAAATTCACACATAAACCTTCAAACATCTCATCTCCACTAAGCTTATGTTATGGTCACTTTCATGATCGTATAACCGTCTCTTCATGCTTTTCCTTTTTCGTTCGTACCAATCTAAACTTGAAACAGAATATTGTTTGTCATATCACAAATACAGAGTTAGGATCCAACTATTATTTAACTTATCTGTAAGTTCATCGGATGTTCCTATGATCGTATAAACCAAATACTATATTTTCCATTCGGTGATCCTAATAATTAACTGATATAAAATGTTTAAAACATACAAAAGCATTCTTCTGCTTGCATTCATGAAAATTTTTCCTTTAATGGCGTTTAGCTATTTCTCTCTCGATCTGTGATGATGCAGTCAAATGGGGTTGATAATCGCTGATGTTTATAGTAAAATCACTGGAATGCGAAAAACCGTACTTATACTTTTTCCTTAAAACTTTATACACAACTGAGTACTTCCACAATTAACAATATAACAAAACCAAGATATTTTAAATCGATTTCTAAAGCCATACGACGAACTTAAGGCGTATTTTATGGTTATGTTTTTAATTGTGTTTACATTTTAGTATACTTCACAAGCGCTCGAGTGGCGTTTTAAAGAATTAGTAACCGGTCAGTAATAATTATTCCTGGCTAGCTGGTAAAAATTTTGAACACGAATTGTGTAATCGCCTATTTCCCAACTTTTCACATGCAGTGTAATTGGCATATTACAATATGATTGTGAATAAAATAAAATACATGTAATTCTAAAACTGAATTTATTCGCAAGAGAAATAGATGTTCAACATTATAACATATACATTATTATATAAACATAAAACTAAATATAAAACGAACAAAAACATATTTGGCTTAATGTAAACAAATAAAAAATTATTAATATGATCATTTAATTAGACCCTACAAATAGACACAAATATTATATATTTTATTGTATTGTAAAACAAAAGTTAAAAGGACTTTGAGACACTTTTTTCCATCTGATAAAATAACATAACTGCTAGGAAGATCTGAGTATAAATTACTGAGCTTAAACCATCTGTGGTCAGTGGTTGAATCTACAACATATGCACGCAGATGTAAGTTAAAACCTAAATTAGACAATATTCTACAATAAAATTTACAACAATTGTCTTCGTTTAATAGAACTTGGACTATTTCACAAAAGTGAGGTGTATTTTCCTCAACAGAAATAATTAAAATATTTTTAGGAGCATATCGAATATTGTTTATTTCAAAATAAGAAACTGAGAAGAAGTTGCTATCAGTAGAGATACTTTCTGAATTTTCTGATATGAAATCAGTATTTGTTTTATCATCGAGACCGCGTCTTCTGGTCGAATAAGAAAATTCCAGTTCTCGAAATTCTTAAATCTTTTATATTCTGTACTGACTAATTCAAAAGGAATTTTCATTAATTGTAACATCTCATTGAAATTTTTAGAAACTGACGAAGAAAGAGCAAATTCATCACTTATTTTACTAAAATATTGTTGAATAATGTCAACACACCCACAAAGTAAAAAATCAGCAATCGCTTGTATTATTTTTTGTATAATCATTTTTGTAAGTGATAAATGATCATACAAAGTAGATATAAATTTTTGAACTGCTGAACTCATACAATTTTTGAAACTTTCAATATTATGATTAATACTTGATTTAACTTCAGATGTACTTGAATGCTCATTTACAGTATTTAAAAGGTCTACGCTCGGTGATTTAGTTAGAGTATTGTGAATAATTTAGAATTTTGAATAGATATATTAAACTCTCCACATAAATGTTTAGTAACTATATGTTTCTTAAAGCAAGATCTTCTATGAAATGATCTACTGTAATTAATTTCGGGACATTTAAAATTTTGGCTTACACAATGGAAATACTCTAAGTGAAATTTAAATTTATTTGGATTCATAAATTTTTTCCGCAAAATTCACAATGCATTTTATTTTATCAAATGGAAAAATTCAATTACTAAAATTTACAATTATATTGTATTTAAAATTTGTTATAGCTGTATTACCTTAATTTTCGGTATTTTCAATTATATCCATTATATAAGGTATGATTTTGTCACTTTTTGTTTTAATTTGATAAACTGATCGTTGAATTAATAAATATAAATGTTCTGCACATACTGGGTATTGGGCATTCAATACATGAAATAGTTTAAAACAAATATCAAAAGCTTGTTGTGTATTATTAAATTGATACCTTAATTCATCTACAATTATGTATGTAGAGTTTGTATCTTGTAGTGAAGGTCCTTCCACTACAAGAAAAGGTTGTAATGTTTGTTTACGCAATGAGGATTTTGTCCTCTGGATATTAACAATGTTATGAACATCATCCGGATTCTAAAATGGTCAGATCGTATTAATCTTGATGTTGTAAACAGTATTTTCATACCTTGACATGGCATATAATAGCTTCGGCCGATTCTATTGTGGAAAATTTCCAATGGCAAGATTTATTGTCATTTCTTAAAGTTAATCCTCCTTTTGGTGGCACTAAATACGGCAAAAGTGATAATTGTATTCGAAAGTATGTATCTGTAAATCATAATAATACAATGTCAACATACAAATAATAAATGTTAGTTTATACCTTCGTTTTGATCCTTATCTAAATGCTCTAACAGATTTAAGAGTTCTACAGTAAGATTATCCTTCAAGTTCTCTTTTCTTCCTTCAATTATTTAAAAAAAAAAATGTCCCAATTTAAAATTAGCTTTAAATTCGTTTCTGGAAACAGTTTCTCAAAATCTAAGTCAATTCAAAAATTAAATAAACTTAGTAAATGTATGGTCATAGTTAAGCATTTGATAACATAAACATTATTGGCGCTCATATACTCGTTGTATAACGAAATTTTTTATAAATAGCAATTAATAACGTCAAATTAATTGAAAATTTAAATGTGTTTAGAAATATGTTTGTTAATTTTGTGAATTAATTTTCTTTATAAATGGGACATAATAAGGTGATGAAGATTCACTTGGAAACAGAGAAATAATTTTCGAAGTAACAATATTATACTGTTCATGTTTCAATCTTCTAAAATACATACATAAGTTGTTTATAGAGTAATTTTCCAAACCACTAGCATAACTTACTGTTTTATTACGTAATTAAAAATGTGTTTGATTATAGTGTTTGTCAATCGTGTTCTTCGAGGCATGTCTAAACGGTTATTAGTTTGATCAAATTTTAAAATGCTTAGGCCCAACGGAGTTGTGGACAATAACGTTTTCAGGTCAAAATCAGGAGTTTCCATTAGAATATAATTTTGTACTTGAATTGTAGAGTCTTCTTTTTGCTCTAAGTGAAAATATAATTCATGATCTTTTTCCTAAAATTAAGGTTACATACAATTTACACAAAAATTTAAAAATCCGTGATGGTCATGCTTTCTCAAAAAATTGGTAATTGGCTTTTAAATCATGATAGGCGTTGATGAAATTTAAATGTGAATTATGTCGATTATTTTGAGAGCATACCAGTAAAATATTGCCATCATTTACTGGGATAAGGCTATTTGTATTTGTGTCATCTTCGCATGCCAAAGTTAATTCTACATCGGTATCATTCTTCCTTGTAGAGTCAGATATATGCGAAATTGTAGTCGTCGTACTTAAATCCGATCTCTGTAAACACAACAATAAATGTAATGTTTTTTTTATATGAATTACTTCAGACCTTAGATTTTTCCAATAGGAATTTGGATATTTTCAAGCGTTATATCATTTGCTAAAATTACACATTAAATGATAAATTTCTTGAAAGATAACAAGAGATGTTTTACTTTAACTAACATGTCCTTACACTAAAATTTCGTAGGTGGGTTTATTGTAAACAACGTTTTGATAAGTAGTCTCATTCTTGTTTTTAAATTTTATTGTATCGATAAGAACAAAAATGCAATCCCATGGTTACTGTTCAAGTGTGAGAAACAACTACATCTTTGTACCGTCGACAGTATTTCCAAATGATATCACCATTGATTATATTACCATTAAAATAAACCCGGCGACTTAGAATTATTTCCATTAATCGATTTGATTGAGTAAAATAAATACAAATTCCGAATATATCATTCCCAGCATAATTACGGCGAATGGGTAAATGAATTAATTGTAACAAATTAAGTTTTAATGTTGAGTCGCCAGTTTTAAATAATATAGAAATTTAAACACTACCGTTTAATCGAGTAAAATTTACGGAGACTCTTAATTACTGATATAATAATTTCTTTACTGTTGTGACAATCTTACGTACTTACTTTACAGTTAAACACCGGAAGAAAGCTTAAACAGTCCCAATCATGTAATAGTTTCTCTAAACTAGAATACATCCTTCCTTTTATTCCTTATAAAAAATGCATGAATGCTGAAACATAGGTACATATTATACTTAGAAAGTACATCATACCAATGATTATACAAGGAATAGTTTTCCCAAAATAGCCGCCATATTTGCAGCGTGTGTTATTTCATGCAACATTTTTAAAAGAATTTTTAAAAGGAGTATGTTATTGTAATCGTATAGAGCATAATTATAAGTAAATGAATACTTACCAATACTTCCACATCAAATCAAACTCACTACAATGCAACCGAACAAGCAAACGTTTTAGACAGTGGCGGCTCGTGGTCAATCATACTGGGAGGTCAAAAATTAATTTAAAAAATAGGCATACTTAAAAAATATAAATAACTCAAATGCACCGCAAAATTTTATACAATCTACAATTTTGTTCAAAATATAGCGATTTTTCGAAACATTTTCATTAAAATCTCTAAGGGATTTTTTATAAGCATTGTCTAGCTGTGTACGAATATCAACATTTCCTACGGTTGCAAAATTTACCGAGCATTTCATGTGTTCTGCAGACGAAGCATGTTTTTTTATTTCCTCTTTTAAATGTTTTAAATCTCTTACACCGGATTTGCACTATAGCGAGTCTGACGAGTCTTTAGAAAATAATAAACAAACAAAACAGTAAAATACATTTGATACTTCACAACCACATATCCAGTTAGCTAAATCGTACATTACCTTGCGAAAGTTTCGATGAACATCTTTATTTTTGTCTTTGCTAGTTTGTCGTAAACTTAGTTCTGGCAAAGGACGACCATTTGCCTTGAACTCAACTAATTTTGTAAAATTAAGTTTGTTAGCACTTTTAGTTGTTTAATTTTCTGCACTACCGACATTTTCTATTATAGCGCATGCACACGCAAATCAAAAATAGTATTTTTACAAAACAACACAACAACAGTAAAACATATCAATATAAATTCTTAAATTGATTTAAAACACGCGAAAATCGAATCAAAAATCGAGCGTAGTTGTACACCCTATTCGAAGTCAACGTAAACTGCGGGACCGGCTCATGACCCAAAGTTGATTATTGCTTCGGACGTTCGCGTTTATTCGGGCGCTGCACGTTTTTCGAGTTTTTCCGGGTAGATCTAATTCAATGAGGACAATTCCACCGCCAGCCCAAGGTTGAAGAGGATGAATTACGAACGACGGCCGATAAATTTTAAGTTATTATACTAGCGACTTGCGACTTTTGGAGTAAATTACCTATTTTAATAAAACACTTAATAATTAATATTTTTTATATATTGTCAAAATTTTTGGGAGGTCATTGACCAAATGACCATATGGACAAGCCGCCACTGTTTTAGACGCACTGAAATAATAATTCATTTGTAGAGGAATAAAGGCTCAGAAATAAAGCCAACACCTTGTAGGAGAAAGAATATGATATGCTTATTTTGAAACGAAACATTTGAAGTAAGCAAAATATCACTTCATTGAAACCTTGAACTCGTCATTTCAAGAAATGATGAATATTCTTAATTTGAAACAACAATGCTCTACATTGAAAATAAATATTTTGAAAATAAAATTATTGTTAGTTTGAAAGAATTCTATATTTTATTTTCATCAAAAAGGTACTATAATTGAATTAAATTTTTGTTTTGTTTTCATTAAATATAGATTGTTGAAAGAAGCAATTTAAATGAGAAATTTTGGTGCGAAATATGTTTCTACAATTAAAACAAATTGTATTCCGAATAAATAAATATTTTGAAAACAATAAGTGATTTCATTTTAAGAAAATATTTTTATGTGTGTATACTTTCAAAATTCTTGAAATTCTAACAATCTCATACATGTTTGTGTTTTGTCCAACAAATAAAGAAAACATGCGAATTGCATTCTATAGAATCACAAAAACGCAAGATAGTCCAGAATTTCTTAATTTTATGTTTATACATAAATAAATAAATAAAACAAGGACTAGTACAAATATTATTTCAAGTTAAAAATAAAATAATAACGTTTTATCACTCTTTAATAAACTTTTCTGTTGCAGGAAAATGAAACTACCAACGAGTGCAAACAACGGAATCATGTGGTTTGTAGTAGTTACTGGGATTGCAATGGTACTAGTTTCTTCTACGGTGGAAGCTGCACCATCTGCGCCAAGGTAGTGGTAATTGTATTATATCATACTATTTTGTATAGCGTTTAGTTAAAAATAAAACATTAATTTATTTTTTTTAAACTGAACGTAAATGTTTACTTATTATTAACACAAGTTTTCGATTTTTTTGGGATTGCTAGGTTTTTATTTTCAGGCATGGGAGGAGGTAACATTGGCCTTCTTAGTTTATAGTATTTACGTGCTTCACTTACACGAGATGTCATTAACGACACAACTTCTATTTGATTACAGTTTCGTAACACATGCCTTTATTTATTTATGAACTTTTATCATAAATAAATCAAACTTCAACGTCTGACTAATACTTACTAATTGATTATTTTCATATTTAGCATTGTTTGACTTGAACATTTTATAGCAATACATGTATCACTTGTTATTATAACTTCCGAACATTATTCCAAAAATGACTTGCTATAAATGTTTCAAGTAAAAACTTAGTCAATATTTAAATAAAGAATTAGTCTGTTGCGCTTTTGTTCGAGATTCTAATGATTTTTTTTGTTGCTGCGCTCATTAAAAGATTTCATTCTCAAATATAAAAGCGATATTTCGTAATATAGAATAAAGAAGTACGGAAAAAATAAATCACGTCATGTATTTATGCATTTATAAAACTTCCCAATAAAAAATTTCTTTGTTAAAATTTTTATATTTTCCAGTTTTGTCATAAAACGCACAAACTTTCTTTTGTTTTACTTATTATTATAATATTATTTATGTATCAAGGACAAAAATTGTACATTTATGGCCGAGGCTGCATTTGTTAGCCGAGCAGGGTATTTGAAAGGCACGTTTTTGCCGCATCAAACTGCAAATGTGATTGAAATAATTTCTTGGCCCACTACATTTTAGAGATTTGTATACCAGTTGATGCTATCAGTTCCTCTGCTACGTAGCACATCTGTTTTCATTCGATAAAAATTTGGAATTAGCAGGTTTTGTACAAATAAAAAATTAAATTTAATAGAATTAATATTGTTTGTCACCTAGTTTAGCAATGCGATTTCTTGCTGTAACAGTTGAATATGTTTGCTTCAAAGTGCCCAAACAGGGATCATAGGTTTTTTCAGTGCGCCAAATCGATGGTTTTCTTCTGATGGGTGGATAGTTTTGATTAAGTTTCCCAGTTCGATTAATTGAGATATTTAAGTGAGGTGTTGTTGATTCCAGTTCCCCTACCTGTATAACATTTGGGCCAAATAGTGTTTTACCAGCTATCTTATTTTACAAAATAATTGCATTGTAAATTTTCATATTGACACTCTGTATATATTTGTTAACTGTTGAAAGAAGTAAGGAATACTTTTCAGACATAAAACCACACTACGGTTTTAGGGGAAAAATCATTAATCACTTGTACACAATTAAATTGTTATTTGAAAAAAATTGAAAACGACTACTATTTTTGAAAATGTACGTTTGAATGGTTTAGACAATGTTATGTTTGAAATAATAACACTATTCTGGACTTCCATTGTCTATATTTTTTAACACAACGTTTGATTGCTATTGAATCTGCAATCGTCTTCAGGTGAATACTAACAAACTTAAAGACTACTGTAACTTATATACTAATACAAAGTTAGTGAAGCGATCAAGTGTACAAAGTTAATGAAGGGGACGTTACCGTAAACTAAGATTAGTCAGGCGTCTAATTAAGGGTTTCCACACATTGTTAATCTCTACGCTGGGTTGACTAAAGACATTCTTGTTGTTTTCGATAAACGCTGCTTCTTTAAATTTTCTCTTGTACCAGTGCTCTTCTCGGTGTATAATTCTTGCCTCCGACCATTTCATTTTGTGATGTTTTTCCCAGGAGTGTTGGGCAATGCCGGATTTCAAAGTCTCTCCTCTCTGCGTATGGGTTTTATGTTCCTTCAACCTGATATCTAAGGGTCTTTTAGTTTCCCCTACGTATGACTGGCCGCATTCACATGGGACTTTGTAGATGCAATTTTTGGAGTCACGACTGTTGTCTGGTCTAGTTTTGGAGATCATGCTACCAATAGTTCTTGATGATCTGAATACCGTGTTAATGTCATAATTTCTTCCTATCCGTTTTATTTTCTCAGATAATCCTTTGACATATGGAATGCTGAGTAGTGTTTTGGGTTTCTCTTCGGTCATGGCTGGTTGGTTCTTAGAGAATTGTAGAACAGTTTCTAGTACTCGTTTCGGGTAACCATTTTTTAAGGTCTCTTCTGATGTTTTTGATTTCATCTCTGTATTACATAGTCTGTGAGCTCTGTCGACTAAAGATTTAATAATCCCTTTCTTTGTTGTTCCACTGTGATTGGAGTCGTAATTCAGATATTGGCCGGTATGAGTTGGTTTTCTGTAAACTGATGTCACAATATCCTCATTGTTTCTTTTTGCAAGGACGTCCAAGAATGGTAGTGAGTATTCCCTTTCTTTCTCCATGGTGAATTTGATGGATGGCTTGATGTTGTTCAGGTGGTGTAGAAAAAGGTCTAGCTGACGGTCGCTATGGTTCCAAATTATGAACGTATCGTCTACATATCTGAGCCATAATTTTGGTTTAAATCTCGCTTTTTCCAGTGCTTGGACCTCGAACCAGTTCATGTAGATGTTGGCGATCACTGGTGAGAGAGACGAACCCATAGGAAGACCGTCGTCTTGTGCAAAGAATTCGTCCTTTAATTGGAAATATGAGTTCCTGAGGCAGCATTGTAGAAGTTCCATTATCCCCTCAACCGGTAGCAAAGTTCTATTATGTAATTCCTCGTCCTCTAGTAACTTCTTCTGAATAATTTCTAAAGATTCTTCAACCGGAACATTAGTGTAGAGGCTTTCTACATCGAAGCTGACAAAACGATCTCGTTTTTGTAGTTCTATAGACCAAGAATTTCTACGAAATGTCTGGAATCCTTGACAAACGATGGGCTGCCATCTTGAAGTGGTCGTAGAATTGGAAGTAAGAACTTGGCTAGTTGGTATGTGGGTCCATAACGAGAGCTAGTTATTGGTCGAAGCGGCATGTTGTCTTTATGTATCTTTGGTAATCCAAATAAATGCGGTGGTTTGCTGTGGTGTGGCGTAAGAGTTGTCCTTGTTCTCGAAGGAAGGTATTCTTCGTATTTCTTCAATATCTGGTAGACCTTCCTCTCCAGGTTGGAAGTGGGATTTTTCTTCAAGCGTCGGTAGTTCCCTTGTCGTAGAATCTCGTCTGTTTTTTGGTCGTATGTATGCGTCTAAGGTAACGCCTCCCATCTATTAACTTTGTACGCTTGATAGCTTCACTAACTTTGTATTAGTATATAAGTTACAGTAGTCTTTAAGTTTGTTAGTATTCACCTGAAGACGATTGCAGATTCAATAGCAATCGAAACATTGTGTTTATTCTATTAAAAAAATATAGACAATGGAAGTCCAAAATTGTGTTATTATTTCAAACATAACATTGTCTAAACCATTAAAACGTACGTTGGAAGACCGGTATGGACCCGGAATCAGCAACAAATTTCGAGACAACGAGAAAATTAGGATCAAGATTACGAAGGAAGAGACTCACATAATGTTTTTACGGACGGCCAGAGACAATCACATCATACCCAAGGGCTTCTGTTTGAAGTCCCCCAATCCAGGGTGAAAGAGCACTCAAGATTGTTGAAAGAGCTAGCCTGGCTCTGATTAGATCGCAAATGAACTATCATCTTTGGAAGAAGGCCACACTAATCCAAGACGCTACACTGAAGTTTGAGGAAATAAAAGAAATCATCTCAGAAGAAGATTTAGCACCGATACTCCGAAAGATTGACACCGTCCGTGACAAGATTCGAGGAACACAACAACTAGCTCACAACAGAAAATGGTCAAATCTAACTCGAAACCAACAAGAACCACCCAATACTGGGAAAGTACCAAAGAGAACCATCGTCAACATTTTCTCCATCCATTATCAATCACGGAGACTTCACTTTTGGAAAAAGGACTTAATTTTGCTGTAACTTGCAAAGAAGTTCCTATTCTGGACTTCGTGAGTGCTATAGTGTCCGCAAAGTTGGAACAGGTACAAGCAGAGGAATTCAAGTGGAAAGTCCGGAGTGTACTGGAGAAGAAAAGAAAAGAACAAAGCAACATAACAAAACGGGAGATATCGGTCCTTAAAGAACTACAGAAGAATAAATCCATCAAAATCCTGCCAGTTGACAAAGGAAAAGCAACAGTAATCATGGATTCGCATACATACGACCAAAAAACAGACGAGATTCTACGATAAGGGAACTACCGACGCTTGAAGAAAGATCCCACTTCCAACCTGGAGGGAAGGTCTACCAGGTATTGAAGAAATACAGAGAATACCTTCCTTCGAGAACAAGGACAACTTTTACGCCACACCACAGCAAACCACCGCATTTATTTGAAATACCAAAGATACATAAAGACAACATGCCGCTTCGACCAATAACTAGCTTTCGTTATGGACCCACATACCAACTAGCCAAGTTCTTAGTTCCAATTCCACGACCACTTTAAGATGGCAGCCCATCGTTTGTCAAGGATTCCAGACATTTCGTAGAGATTCTTGTGTCTATAGAACTACAAAAACGAGATTGTTTTGTCAGCTTCGATGTAGAAAGCCTCTACACTAATGTTCCGGTTGAAGAATCTTTAGAAATTATTCAGAAGAAGTTACTAGAGGACGAGGAATTACATAATAGAACTTTGCTACCGGTTGAGGGGATAATGGAACTTCTACAATGCTGCCTCAGGAACTCATATTTCCAATTAAAGGACGAATTCTTTGCACAAGACGACGGTTTTCCTATGGGTTCGTCTCTCTCACCAGTGATCGCCAACATCTACATGAACTGGTTCGAGGTCCAAGCACTGGAAAAAGCGAGATTTAAACCAAAATTATGGCTCAGATATGTAGACGATACGTTCATAATTTGGAACCATAGCGACCGTCAGCTAGACCTTTTTCTACACCACCTGAACAACATCAAGCCATCCATCAAATTCACCATGGAGAAAGAAAGGGAATACTCATTACCATTCTTGGACGTCCTTGCAAAAAGAAACAATGAGGATATTGTGACATCAGTTTACAGAAAACCAACTCATACCGGCCAATATCTGAATTACGACTCCAATCACAGTGGAACAACAAAGAAAGGGATTATTAAGTCTTTAGTCGATAGAGCTCACAGACTATGTAATACAGAGGTAGGACTACAAGATGAAATCAAGAACATCAGAAGAGACCTTAAAAAAATGGTTACCCGAAACGAGTACTAGAAACTGTTCTACAACTCTCTAAGAACCAACCAGCCATGACCGAAGAGAAACCCAAAACACTACTCAGCATACCATATATCAGAGGATTATCTGAGGAAATAAAACGGATAGAAAGAAATTATGACATTAACACGGTATTCAGATCATCAAGAACTATTGGTAGCATGATCTCCAAAACTAGACCAGACAACAGTCGTGACTCCAAAAATTGCATCTACAAAGTCCCATGTGAATGCGGCCAGTCATACGTAGGGGAAACTAAAAGACCCTTAGATATCAAGTTGAAGGAACATAAAACCCATACGCAGAGAGGAGAGACTTTGAAATCCGGCATTGCCCAACACTCCTGGGAAAAACATCATAAAATGAAATGGTCGGAAGCAAGAATTATACACCGAGAAGAGCACTGGTACAAGAGAAAATTTAAAGAAGCAGCGTTTATCGAAAACAACAAGAATGTCTTTAGTCAACCCAGCGTAGAGATTAACAATGTGTGAAAACCCTTAATTGGACGCCTGACTAATCTTAGTCTACGGTAACGCCTCCCTTCATTAACTTTGTACGCTTGATCGCTTCACTAACTTTGTATTAGTATATAAGTTACAGTAGTCTTTAAGTTTGTTAGTATTCACCTAAAGACGATTGCAGATTCAATAGCAATCGAAACGTTGTGTTTATTCTATTTAAAAAATATAGACAATGGAAGTCCAGAATAGTGTTATTATTTCAAACATAACATTGTCTAAACCATTCAAACGTACATTTTCAAAAATAGTAGTCGTTTTCAATTTTCAACGAACTTCGTTCGTTTATGAAATCGATTTGTCGTCCGTGCGTCCGTGTGTGCGTCCGTCCGAGGCCTTTCTAATGGTCGGACATCATTGTGTGATACATCAATCGATTCAGCTTGGTGTCCAAAGCTTAAGTTTTGATGTGCATTAAAATCGGGCAACGGGGACGCCGAGCCCCCGCGATATTCCGTCGAAAAAATTAAAATATTAAATACGTCCAAAATCAATGTGTGGCATATATTTAGACTCCTCTGGCATAGCTGAGTTGAAATATCCTATCCCCCATAAAATCGGGCCACAGATACCCGATGCCCTCGGGAAATTAAGTTTATTTCAAAAATCCAAATATGTCCAAAATCAATGTGTGGCACATATTTGGATAATAGAAAGTTAGCAATGACGGTCTATTGGCGCTAATTATAACTTTGCCATTCTTTCCATATTTGGATAATACGAAGTTCGTTGCGACAATGCCTTGCATTTTCAACTTGTTTCAAATAACAATTTAATTGTGTACAAGTGATTAATGATTTTTCCCCTAAAACCGTAGTGTGGTTTTATGTCTGAAGAGTAGTATTCCTTACTTCTTTCAACAGTTAACAAATATATACAGAGTGTCAATATGAAAATTTACAATACAATTATTTTGTAAAATAAGATAGCTGTCCAAAATAGTGTTATTATTTTTGAAAATATTCCAAAAACACTAAAGCGCTTTTTTCAAAATTGATCTTTCGGTTCACTAGGTTATTTTAAATATACAGATAGACAGACAAATAAAAGTAAATACTATACCGTTCTATGAAATTACAGTCAAAATCTATTCAGCCGTTTCGAACATTTTAATAAACCTTTTTCGTTTTTATTTCCTTTTTAATTAGATGTCGCATAAAAAATTTATTTGTGTAGATTTGAATAATTAGTGGAGTCAAAAACCCTTTATTGAGGAGCACTTTCAATTATTTTATAATATTTTTAATGATATTTCGTACACCTAATGTTTTTGACAAACTTTGTAACTATTTTTTGTGGTAATTACTTTAGCTGTAGATGATATAACAGTAAACGTCATATCTAAAAAAAACTACTACCACGGTTTTGATAAAACTGGGTATTTAGATACAATCTACTGTCATCATTGATTAATGTATTTAATACATTGTAAAATTAATTCAATATTGAAGCCTTTAGCCAATATATTTTTTAAATAGTTTTGATTCACATTAATTTTGTTTTTATATTTCATAAAGCTGTTGTGACTCGAAAGCGAGCTGCTCTACCCTAATGATGAGTGAAATAAGGGTAAGGTGTTTGTTCATGGATTTGAATTTATAGTCATCCTATGTTCTATTCAGTTAAGTTGAATGAGATACATTTGCGTTGATTAAAATCGGTTAACTATATCTTCTATTTTCTGTAAATTTAAATTAATTCTACTCAGAATTCAGAAATCAACAAATTATTTTCATATTTTCAACAGATTTACTTCCTATTTTCTCTGCTGTGACAAACTTCAATCTACAGCAGTTTCAATTAAAGCGTTCAACGATTAAAGCTAATCGTTGGCCAAATTGAACTAAATTTTAAATGTGTGGTTTCAGAATTAGCAATTTCTGTGCAATCAATTTGACCACAAACCATTAACTGACTTTATCTACTAACGTGAATAATAATATTGATACAAAAATAATGAATTACGTATTACAATTTTAACAGAATTATCTATTGCAATCAATCGTATTGCAAAAAAAATACGATTGAATAAGTATAGACCAAATTTTATTTAAACACTCTTATGCGCTTGGAAAAGCTTTTGATTTTATATAATGGAAATGATAAGTTTATTTTTCATCCGGTTTACTTATTTACGATGGAAATATACAGTGGAATAAGTAATGTTCAAAAAGCTTAATAAATAACTAACAAAGGCTGATGCTAGTACTTCTTAAATTTTTCATTGTTTTTGCTTGAAATTTGTATTACTAGTAAAATGGAAAAATTTATTCCAAGATATTGTACTTTAAAACTGTCACGTTGATAATTGTAAAGATAAAGAAAAATTATTTAACATTTTATTCTAAATTTGATAAATGGTTGTAAAATTACATTTTTTTCTTTATTCTGAAATATGTAAGAAATACGAGGATGTATTGATATCTAGTTAGCCTAGACCAGTTCCTTGCATAAACAAAGTATTGCGTTACCATAGCAACGAACAACAACTTATTAGAAGTGTCAGTGTAAAGTTTGACGTCAAAAAAGTAAACCAGAGTCACGCAATAAATTAAATGAAAAAAGAAGTCCACCGAAATTGTGAAAATCGAAAAATTGGAGTATCGAGCCATCATCAAGTAACTGTATTTAAAAGGGTTAAGAGGTAAGCAGATTTACGAAGATATGCTTAATACCCTTGGTGATCAATGTCCTTCGTATGCGACCGTCAAAATTGGAATGCAAGCTTCAAAAGAGGTAAATTTTCCATTGAACATGATGACCGATCGGGATGGCCAGTTTCTGTGTCAGTCCCCGAAAATATCGATGCAGTTCATGACATGATTTTATCAGACCGTCGAATTGGGCTAAAACGGATATCTGAAGCACTGAATATTTCATACGAACGCGTTCATCATATGGTTCACGTCAATTTGGACATGAGAAAAATTGCTGCAAATTCGACCTGTGCTCGATTTGAAAACGATGTAGACTTCTTAAACCAAATTGTTACTATGGATGAGACTTGGCTACATTTCTACGATCCAGAAACAACGTCAAAAATCGATGGAATGGCGACACTCTGGTTTTCCAAGACCTAAAAAGTTTCGTGTCCAAAATCTGCTGGAAAAGTTCTTGCTTCAGTTTTTTGGGATTGCCATGGAGTAATCATGATTGATTTTTTGGATAAGGGTAGAAAAATAACTGGAGATTACTATTCGACATTACTGACTACTCTACGGAAATATATTAAAGAGAAAAGACGCGGAAGGCTATCCAAAGGTGTTTTGTTTTTGCAGGACAACACCCCTGCACACAAATCTCATGTTGCCATGCAAAAAATTCGTGATTTAGAGTTTGAATTACTAAAACACCCCCCTTATTCACCCGATTTGGCTCCGTCCAACTATCACATCTTTCCTCAACTGAAAAAAAGTTTAAAAGGTCGTACATTTTCTTCCAACAAGAAGGTAATAGAAGCTGTGGAGGTCTGGTTTGCAGAGCAAGAAGAAACTTTTTTTTTTGAAAGGTCTAGAGACGTTGCAGGTTCGCTGTAATAAATGTATCCAATTAAGAGGAGAATATGTTTAGTAATCAAATATTTTGACATTGCATTTTGTTTGGTTCTATAGTAGGCTAAGAATTTTTCAATATATCCTCGTATGTATGATCTTTTTCAATTCTTTTTACTCCACATCTTGTGAAACAGGATGGGGAGTTATGCGACGGTTAAACTATTAAAGTTAGTGCGATATAATGAAGCAAAAAAAATTATGTCCGGTGGCCGACCGGCCGTCTGTCCGTATGTAAACAAGATAACAATAAAACCACCCGTCCAATTTTTTGAAACTTTGTACATAGACCTTAGTTATAATTCGGCAGATATGATTAGATTTTGGGGATAAAATCAAAAGGGCCGTTAACCTACACAAATTTAGAAAAATATTTGTTTTACACATTTTTGTTTCAAATAAAAGTTATTTAATTAAACACAACTTTTGTTTAAACTATTTTTTGATTCGATAAGTAATTACTGAGATATAACAATCAGGTGACACTGATTATTGTAACAATATCTCCACCAATATCAAAAGGAAAAAAGTTGTTGGAAATTCCATTGTCTGTAGTTTTTGTTTGAACCATTTTTTTTCTAAAACGCAATTTCATTTTCGCTTTGTGAGAGTGAGAGAAAATGTCGTATAACGGCTTAGCAGTTTACTCCGATTTTACTAATTGCTTCGCGGTGCACCTTTTCTTAATAAATATAAATTTATAAATAAAATGTCAGGAAAACCGTTGTACAGATTTTTATAAAACTTTGCGTATGCGTTTTATATACTCCAACGAATAAATTAATTTTTTGCGTTATTATTTCTTTTTATGAAAATTTCACGACTACATGTTATAACCAATCAAAACTCTATATTTTACTTCGTTACCATGACAACTAAAATTTTCCGGAAATATTTTGCTTCTAGGGTACCCCGGCAAATTCTTAATAAGTGAAAATATTTCTGTCATGAAACATATGACGTTTTATGCAAAGCTCTTTGACTGAAATAGACGGGTTGTTAATCTCATAACCCTTTTCCGCACAAAATTGAATAAACTGTTTCCATACACTTTCTCTACATCTCTTTTGTGTTCCGTGGCACTAAGTTTACTACTTCCTTCTTAATATTTTCTTGGTTTTCATAACCAAAACGGGACATTTTTGCTTGCTCTTGAAACACACGTTGACAAATTGTTGGTTATCTGTCACAAAAAATTCTTAGCCAACTTACTTTTAATTTTATGTGACATACGATTAAGTACTTTATTGTCAAATTATGTTCATATTAATATTATTTTAAATTTATTTTGGTCGTGAAATTTTCTTACCGAATCCCCCACGTGCATGAATTAATAGCAGGAAATTTTTCAAGCACTAGGGAGATTACAAGTGAAAATTGCCAGCAGACAGTGATTTGGCTGATATTTAAAAAAATCTACGAAGAAATTAAAATTGCTTTATTAACAAGTATAAAAAACAATAGTTATTGCCACCACTCCCGATTAAATAATCCTACGAAGGAGTGTGTAATAGTGCAGATTTGGTTTGATTTTAGTCATAATCTATAAAACCCAGATAGATTTTCGAAATCTTAGAATATTTACAAAAATATTTTTCTTTTTTACAACATACCATACTTTTCATTCGGTGTTTGACGTTTATTGGTATCGGGGCGATGTGGAGTTCGCCGGAAAACGCTTGTTTTAATATTACCTAGAAAAGTTATTTACTTTTTCTCATTTTCTACGACCAGCTATAATAATAAATAAAAGCATAAATTTTATAATAGAAATTCACTATAGCTTACTTCAGATGCTTATAGATTGGCAGAACTAATTCCTTTTCTTTTGGTTCTAAACTTTTATTATTAAAATATCTGTATCCTAATTCCTAATGAGTTTACAGATTGTAAACGTCTAATAAATCAATTAAAATATAGGAGTAGATAAAACATTTTATTAAGCATTTTAACTTGATTTAATTATGTTTCCTCCAAGGTTTATGTGCTTTTAAAACTCGAAATGCTGTTCAAACAACATTTTCATAAGCTCTACATATTCTGCTGATTTTTTATGTGACGCTTAAAGTTTTAGATGTTCTTTCGTGTAAACTTTTAAAGCATATTTGTTATTACAATCACAACTTCAAATTTATTCAAAATTCGGTTTGCTTGTCGAATAAAAATTATTTCATAAGAATTAAATTTACATTTAAAGAATAGTTTTACACTTATTTGTAAATGTATAAATAATCTTAGTTACAACAGCCGCGAAAGCATACATTCATACATTAGACGCCTCTACGGGGAGGATATCTACCAGAAAACCAGGAAACTGGATAAGTTACGGAAGAAGAAGAATCAACTGCTATCCTCATTAGCATATCTACGACGATGCCGAGATCAGGAGTTGACGCCTACTGTTGTGAAAATTCGCCATCATATCGCAACAAATCGTGCAAGAAGAATCATCGAACGTAGTGAGAAGGCACTCACTCGAGAAAGAGTACGTTATACTTACCATCAACTGCATATAACGTCAACAGAACTATACCAGCTACATCTACAACTGAGCAGCATACTGGATAAAGAAACATGGAACACCATAGATCGCATCAGCTACGAACATGGGAATACCACCTACAATCAACCACTAACAGGCATATCAAGAAGTTTGAGAAATTAAGCACCAAGCACCAGCAAACCAGCTATAAATTGGACGAAAACAAAACAGTTGTAAACTTGTCGGACTACCCACTCACCGAAGACTGCATATCAATTCTGTCAAAAGGGATGAACTACGCCATTGCTCCTAGCAAGATACCCACAGAAGAGATAATAACCGAAGTGGAAAGTGTCATCAGAAAGCTTCCAGTTGAAGAAGCAGAGGAAATACGCCACGAGACTTGCCGGATTTTACAACGTTCCAAAGCTCCACGTAGGAACATCACTCGCGCAGAAGAAATTGCATTAAAAGAACACAGAAGCAATCAAGTAATCATGGTGACACGCGCAGATAAAGGCAACGCTACAGCAGTCATGAACACCGAAGACTACAAAATGAAAATCAAATTGCTACTGGATCCACAACTTTACACCAAGTTAAAAGGAGATCCAACCAACAAAATTGAAAAACAAACGAGAGCCGCAATCAAACATTCAGCTATACCAGTCGATCAACATCGTCAACTGCTACCTTCCGGGACCAGACCACCTAGACTATACGGATTACCAAAATTCACAAATTTGGTAACCCCTAAGGCCAATTGCCAGCACATGTGGATCTCCAACTTATGAACTGGCCCGTTACGTGGCTAAGTTTCTACAACCGTAAGTGGGAAGAACTGAATCTTTTGTTAAGAACTCCGAACACTTCGTCGAATTACTGATGACTCTGGAAGTAAACAATGACGATATACTAGTTAGTTTTGACGTAGAATCGCTATTCACTAACGTACCAGTCGACGATACATATAACATCATAAACCAACTGTGCACAACCCATGGGTTAAGAGAAAACATACCAGTGCTAGCAAGAATATGTCTGAATACAACTTACTTTCTATGGAACGGAGATTTCTACGAACAAAAATCAGGTGCAGCCATGGGATCACCATTATCACCGGTTATTGCGAATATCTTTATGGAAGCATTCGAGCAAGAAGCCATTCAATCCAGCGAACAGAAACCGAAATGCTGGTTCAGATACGTGGACGATACCTTTGTCATATGGCCTCATGGGAAAGAAGCACTTACTGTATTTCTTAACCACCTCAACATTCAGCACGAAAAGATCAAGTTTACAAGATCAAGGAGCTTCCCTTCCTGGATGTTCTAGTGAAACGAGGGGATAACAATAAGTTGGCTCATAGTGTATATCGTAAAAGACACACACCGACCGATACCTCCATGCCACATCACACCATCATCCACAGCAGAAGCGGTCTCTAATCAAAACTTTATTGCATAGAGCTGACAAGATTCTTGACGAGGTTCACAAGGCAGAAGAACTTCGACACGTCCAATAAGCCCTAATGAAGAACGGCTATACCAGAAAAGAAATAAGAGCCGCCTGTCGCAAGAAATCCTAAAAGAGAAGGAACAGGTCACCACCTACGCTCGTTTGCCATTCATTGCTGGAGTAACTGACAAATTAAGAAAATCATTGGAGAAGAAGAATATCGGTGTCAGGTTTGGAACGGTTAGAAAAATCCAGCAACTACTACCTTCTAATAAAGATAACCTGCCGAAACTCTCAACAAAAGGGGTCTACCAAATTGATTGTTCATGTGGAAAGGTCTACATTGGTCAAACCGGACGCAACATAAAATGTAGATTAAAAGAACATCACCGAGACGCCAAGTCCAGAGCGATAGATAAATCAGCAATTGCAGAACATCTACACGGAAAAAGGAAAACACATCATCAACTTCGAGGAAGCTAAAGTTCTATCAAGGACTAAAAACTACTATCCAAGGATAATCAGAGAATCCTTAGAAATTATGAAAAATAAAAACAACTTCAATCGAGAAGACGGTTACCGATTAGCAACACGTGAAAACTAACTCTTCACAAAAACAAAGAAAACAAATGTCGCCACAAAATTAGTCGATACCAAACAGAAAATCAACCAACCATCAAAAACCAACCACCCATCACTGATCGACATGAACCAACCGTAACGGAACATAGGTATATAACGAGGAGCAGAAGATAACAACATCAGTCTTTAGAGTAACTTCTGAAGAAGCTAACAGCATGGTTAGCGAAACGTCAAGCAGAGAATGTAGGAAGGAAGGACGAACCCGGCTCAACCCGGAAGATAATAATCTTAATGTATAAAGACGTTTGATGTAAAAAGTATTTATTCCTATGTTTTTATGAATGTGAATTGACGCATTTATGATTACACATCGGCAGCACCGTCAGCTTATATTATTTTAGCATTGATATTTTAGTCTTATTACTCCACACATTATAAATAAGAGGGGGGTTAGTGACGATTTCCAAACCGAAAATTTTAAAACGCTTTTTTCACTTTTTCCGACGAATTAGAGTTAGTAAGTTATAATGAAGCAAAAAAAAACATTCTCTCCGTACGTTCGTAAACGGAAACACGATATCTAAGAAAACTTGGATCCGACATTTATAAAACTTGACATGTCGGTGTTTTTATAATTCCGCAGATCTGATTATATGTATTTTGGACATAATACGTCCAGCCAACAGAGCCGTTATTCTACATTGATTTTTCTTATTCTTTTGCATTTGTTAAACACTGCGAAGAAACTTTGACCATATACCTTGCAGAAAAGTTTATAAAAGTTCACATTGTTGAAGATCCCGACGTTTATTTGCGAAGTTTTGTTAGGTAGATATTTTTTATATTGTCGTTGTTAGGCTTTAGTAGGTTTTTTAGTGGTTTTCCTAAACCTTGAAGCAAATGCTTTACCAAGACGAACCAATCCACAATTGCACATGGTTTCGTCACCACACTATACAGGTTTATACTGATCTTCTGGGGTACCATACATAACACTTGCATCACAATACAATATTTAAAATGTACCATACAAATAAATAAAAGATAAATAATTAGATGTCAAATTAATTCATGTGACAAAATTATAAAATTGTTCTAAAGTATCCTTAAATTCCGTTATCTTCTTATTTGTGAACGTTACTTAAATTGCTGAGTGTTTTTTATATATACTTTTATCTTACATTCAAATTCATCCAGCTCTAAAACTTTTAACAAATCTGCAGCTCAGGCAAAAATTCGAATATCTCAGTGTTTAAGTGATGATTTACACCAACGTATTTCTGGTGGGCTATCGGCAAAGGAAGCATGGGACATTTTAATTGAACAATTTGATAACAAAGCCGAAGATCGGTTGTTTCGCCAATGTCTTGATTTTTTTGGTATGATGTGGGATGAAAGTGAAGATCTGTGCTATCTCGCGTAAAAAAACAACGTCGTGAGTTTGCGGTTGGTTTGAAGATACGTAATGTTGAAACAGTAAAAGGGTTTCTCCAACTATTGTATGTTTCAAAGATTTTGCACGTTTTGCCTAAACTTTTCGAGTCTTTTAAGTCAGGCTATCTACTTATGAAACCAAATGAAACCAAGTCTATAGAAGATCTCTCTTCTGCGCCGATTCTTCATGAAAGGAATGTTTTCCCAGTGTCAAAGTCTGGTGACATTCTTAATAGTATTACAAACAAAAGTAGTCAACAGAAAAAGAATCCTAACAATATAACGTGTAAGTACTGCAAATCAAGGGCCTAAGGATCCATTAATGTCCTAAGTGGAAAGCTGATGGGAAACCTCCATTCACGGCGCGCGCTGTTAGTTCAAGCGCAACCATTTTGCCCGGGTGATTCTAGCAAATCAAAAAGTCTTCATGTTGCTGTGTCCGATACTCATATTGAGCTGGTTTCAATCAACAGTGATGTCAACATGGCTGCTACGAACGACTAATGGTGGATTGACAATGGTGCCACGCGTCACATTACATCAAATCTTCACTGGTTTTCCAATTACACATCCTTTTCTGTAAACTCCAACGTTAGGGTTAAAGCGGCAGGAAAGGAAGTGTTAAAGGTGATTGGAAGTGGAACGATTGAAGTGACTAACTACGAGAGTAGTAAATTAAAAACATTTACGCTTAATGAAATATGGTATATGCTGACATCACTCGGAATCTCGTATCCGTCCTTGCTGCTCATGATTTCATACGATTCAGCTAGCTGAAATTTGTGCAGGCATAGCTGAAAACAACTTCAACTTTATTACCAGCGTTGCGGTCACATTGACAAACGTTATATCCGATCAAAGTCGAATCTGAATTGGGTATTAAGGTGCCACCCGACATTAAAATCTGTGAGTTTTGTTAATTTGGGAAAGCACATTTTTCACCATTTAGAACCCGAGTGCAAGCGTCTTCTTCAGGGTGAGCTGTTGTCAGGTGATGTTTGTTGACCTTTTGATCCATTCTTCAGTGGTAGTCGCTACTTGATCGTCATTAAGGACCATTATTCGAGATACCGCTAATGTTTTGTCGCACATAAGATATCTGATGTTAAGGAGGTTCTGCGTGAAGTGCTATCCAAAACTCGCACACTAGGTCACAAAGTTAAAGAATTTCTTAGCGATAACGACGGTGAATTTGATAATGGTGACGTGCGATTAATTTTAAAGAAATTTGGTGTAAACCAGCGTCTGACAGCACCTAATGCAAAATGGAGCCGTTGAGCTCGAGAATAGAACAATTGTAGAAATGGCTCGGGCTTTTAAATATGCGAATACTGAAGTTAATTTTCCCGCAGCCATATTCGCGGAACTTGTTATAACTGCAGGTTATGTTCTCAACTGAGTCGGAAAATTGTTTTTACGTGATAAGACGCCCTATGAGCTCTAGTGTGGTCAGAAGATCAGGATAAAACATTTACTCGTCCCTAGCTCAAAATGCTACGTTCATCTTCCTTCGCACAAAATACCCAAAATGGATCCGAAAGCGGTTATCGGCTACCTTGTTGGTTATGACGCAGATGAACGTTATTGGATCTATATTCCTGAGAAAAGAGACCTTATTTTATCTCGTGACGTCATCTTTCACGAAACAATTAGAGATTGCAACGGTGGCATTGTCTGGCCAATAAAAATGGACAAAATTCCTCTGGATTGAGTGGATGAGAAGGCAGTCGGTGAGTCCAAATCCGATACAGGTCTTTATTAATCCAGCGACGACTCGGAAGAGGACAGCGATCCTGTTGACCAATCTGTGCAGTTACCGAGAATTTGTGGTAGGGAAAGGAAACGTCCTGTATGAATGAATGACTACGACACAACCTAGTTTGCAGAACTGTTGCTTATGGAAGACAAACCCAAAAATTTCATTGAAGCTATCCAATCTGAAAATGGTAATGATTGAAAATGCATGGGAATTGATTGAACCTCCTCTTGGAAGAAAGCCATCAATAAAGATGGGTCTATCGTGTAAAGCGTAATTCTGACGGAGGTATTGACAAAATTTGGGCAAGGTTGGTCATCAAGGGATGCACTCAACGGCCAGGTATTGACTACACAGATATTTTTAGTCCAGTTGCTAGCTTGGAAGTAATTCAAACTTTGATATCCATTGCAGTTGTTGAAAAGATGGTTCTTCAGCAGTTTGACGTATCGACTGCGTTCTTGTACGGTGACGTTGAGGAAATCTTTGTGAAGCAGCCTGAGGGATATACTGATGGCAAAAGTCTTGTATATCGTCTCAAGTGAAGCTTATACGGTCTCAAGCAACTTCCTCGTTGTTGTAATAAAAAATTTGATGATTTTATAAATAATTTAAAGGTTCCAACAGAACCGTTTTGCGTCACGGTTCGCCTTAATAAAATTTAAACCAATAAAATTACTCACGAAAAAGATAATTGTTATTGCGTTTCTTAATATTTATTGTTTTAAAAATATGCAAAATTTAAATCATTGTAGGTGGCGTTGATCCCATAATGCAATTTTTCAAATATGTCAGTGTCATATCAGCTAATGGTTTTGTAAAATAGTGTTTGGTGCTATTTTTGACTTCAAAATGAAATTCCATGAAGAAAATCTTAGAAAAGTTTGTTTACATTGTTTCACGAAAACCAAATTAATGAGGCAAGTTAATAAAAATTAACCAAAAGGTCTTGTCCGACTATAGTCGCGGAAATTTTACTCGTAAAATAGATGTTTTTGACTACTGCGTAAACAAGAATATTCTTCCAACACCTATCATCCGAAATACCAACTGGTGCGATTGCGACATTTGTAAAATAGCTCGATCATCTTCCGTACATAGAAACATGCCCATGCGAAAGAATTTCAAGAAATAAAGACAATATTGAGTTGTGTGGACAATGTCTTTGTAGAGTCGGGCGTGGAAAACGACATTTGTGTAAAAAAAACAGTGCGCAGTAATAACATTACGCAAATAGCTTAAGAAGATTATTCCTTAACTGTAAAAAACTGCTCACATCCATCTGTTTTGATGCAAAGGATTCAATTAATTCCTCGTCAACTAATTCGACCAGGGCCCGATTTTCACTTTCGGTCGAAACTATTTTTAAGATTAAGTCATCTTTGAATCTAAGTATAACTAAAACTATAAAATTGCGCCGCAAAATTGGCAAAACAAATTCACATTCAGTTGCTCCAAATTTTAAGTCACTTTTGATAAAAAAAGCACTCGGAGCTTAACCACTTCTTCGAGACAACAAATGCAGTTTTTTTGAAAAAAGGTTCAACAAAAGTAGCTAAATCCATAGTTTATTGCATAAACCTAGAAGAACTTGTGTTACATTGTAAACAGAAGATCATTTTCAAAGTACTATCATATTAAGATCGGAATTGATGGAGGTAGAGGATTTCTTAAAATTTATATGAACATAATGGATAAAGTTGATACTTTCGATGATTTTAGTTACAGAGATTCAAATGACGCTGGTTTGAAAAAATTGATTATCCTCGGAATTTTTCTTATGTAGTAGAAAATTGCTACAACGTTTCAATATTGTGGAATTTCCTGAACCTCGCCGAATTTATCAAAAATAACAGCAATGTGACAATCGCATGTGACTTAAACATAGCGAATATATTAACAAGCTTGATGTCTCATATATCGGCACATGCACATTCAGGCACTTGGTGCCATGTAAACAAAGAAATTTGGAACATTTTAGTCGTTCTCGCACTTTGATGGAAAATCAAGAAAATTACAGAAGCTGGCTTCAGGATGGAGGCAACTTAAAGAACGGCAAATTTTTTCTCAATTGTGTTACTGCACCTCTTCTCAAATCAAGACACAAGAGATCTGTAAACAATGGGTTGAAGTTTGTTCCGTTTGGAGGTTCGTGGCAATTCCTGTAAACGTTTGTTGTCTAAAATTGACTATCTACAATCTGTTTGTGCTTTGGGATGCTTAAAATTTATAAAGTGCTTATCAAATCTAAATGAAGTGATAACCAGTTTTGGTAAAAAATTGTATAATAGTTATTTATGTATCAAGGCACTAAAGTTTTATTTTTCATGACGAATGTGTTTTAGTTGCCATATAGGCGATAGCCGAGGCAAATAAAAACGTAAGTCATGGAAAGAACTTTAGTGCCGAGGTACATATTACATTTTTTTCTAAAATCCCGAAATTTGAACAAAATCTGACAATTTTATAACGTTCTTTAAGTAGCAAATGTAATCAGCTGTTTTCTTTTTTACGTTAAACGTTTCTACCCCGCATGCGCGTTTCTAAAATTTACATACATTTTACACATCACTACCAGAGAAAATGTGACCTTAAAAATAGTCGTATAATGAATTACTTTAGTACCGATTTTATTTACTTTACTGCCGATTTTTTTGTACGTTAGTGACGGTTTCGGAAAAAAATTATTTGCTTTTAAATTTTCAAAAACGATTTCTTGGATCTAAATTTAAAGATAACGCTCAAACTTCATGCAATATTTTACCATATTCCCGAGTTCTGCGAAAAGGAAGAACATTTTGCCAACAAGCATCCCAGGCAGTGCACAATGGTTTTGGTGTAATCTGGCAGCAGTACAAAGTCAGTACAATTAACTCTAAATTTTCTGAACGTTTTTTAATGGCAGTATCAGTTTATAATAGTTCAAAGGTTTAATATTTTTATGAATCTATTAGATTATTAATTAAAAAATAATTAAAAAAAATTGCAACCTAGAATGATTTCCTTTTTAATGTTTCCTGAAACTTAAGACTTGGAGAAATATTATTATGTCTTTCTTATCTTATCCGTGAGCAATTTTTATGGTATTCAACACTAGTAAAAGTCGAACCGTGGCGTCTATACTTTACATACTCAAACTGGTAAAATAAGTATCGCACTCTATGTTGACGATGGACTTGTGGCGGCAACCACTGAATATGACTCATTTCTAGACCAATTACGCTCTAGATTTGAGATTGTTGCGAAAGAACTTTTGTTGTTCCTGGCAATTGTAACGGTAATATCATGGTCGGCCAATCGTCGTACATAAAGAAAGTTTTTGCTCGGTTTAATATGCTTGGATGCAACCCAGTTCTCACCCTCATGGAGAAGCTTACTGTTCACAAACTAGGGAAAGCACCGGATTTTCCTTATCGTTCTGTTGTAGGCGCTCTATTCTACGTAGCTCGTGGTACTCTTATCTTAAGAATAGACAACGAGGCAGCACAAAAACTCTGAGAAAACCCGGAATTTCATTTCTGCACAAAACATGTACAGCGGTAGTATCTGTTTATTAGAGATAGAAACAAGAAAGAGAAGTTAGCTGAGAAACATATGAGTACTGAACATCAACTGGCGGACTTGTTCACGAAACTACTACCTCGTCTTGGACTTCAAAGACTTCAAGGAAAATGTTGAAAATCCCGGCGTTTATTTGACAAGTATTGTTAGGTAGACATTTTTTATGTTGTTGTAGTTAGGCAACAGTAGGTAAATAATTAGATGTCAAATTAATTCATGTGGCAAACTAAAAAAAATAAATTTTCTTATTTCTGAACGTTACTTAAATCGCTAACACGGCCAAAAAGCGCAACACACATTATGGAACAAGAGCGTGCACTATCTAGACCAAAAATTTAATGTGAAAATTGTGTTTGAACCGTTTATTAAAAATATCGTAAATTCGAGAACAAAGTTAAATAATTCTTTCTAAAATTAATTCTTGACATCAACATCCGAAATTCTATCCAGTATATTCTAAAGCTGTGCCAAAATAAATAATTGTATAAAACTGATATAAAGCACATAAAGAGGAAGACATAAAGTTCTACTCCATATAACATCCTGCCAACCAGTAACATGAAGCACGATGGTTGTGCTAGTATAGAAATCTAATTTTTCTTAATTTGTTTAAAAAGCTTTACCATATAAATATTGTAGGTATTCATTCTTATGAGTTTAGTTTAAAAATGTCTTAAATAACACATTAGAACTTGGGTCTATAACCTGAACCTTTAAGAAGTACACTAACAAAATAAATTGAAAACAAACTTTGAGAAAACTGTAGATAATCTCATTTTTAACTACGAATTCCGCGTCAAAAGTTACGCAATTTTAATTAACGCAAAATGTTGAATTCTTGCCAAACGAAAATAAACGGCGGCCAGTGGTATTTGTAGATTCACAAAGTGTCGCCAAACACGTACACAAAAATCCTGGGCGTACATTTACATGAAAAAAAATTTGTAAAATTACCAATATTCATAGAATTAACGATTTTAAAGCACCAAAATAAACAATTCAAAATAAAATTTTTCTCGTTTTCCCAAAACTCAAATATTTCGATATGTACCGTTCTTCCAATTGAATTAACCTGAAGGAAAAAGCTTACTCCAAAACGTTTGTGTAAAATAACATTTATACATAAAAATATTTCGAAATCTTTTCTATTTTAGCAACATGTTCAGCAATCTGTACGGCCAACGTTAATAAAGAAGTTCATAAACCACTACTTTTTTTCAATGGGTTGGTTGTATCGGATTGAATTTTACTTTAAATAATTATATTGTTACGAGATAGCTGTACAGTGCGTTTTATTTTCATAATCATGATGAAGTTGGTTTTTTTATAGTTTTAATGATATTCTCATTCTGTTTAATGAAATTGGCCATACAAATCTTATATCGTTTGAAAGTTTAGTGCAACCGCTAATGACAGTACAATATACAAGGTGTTTTATTTAAAAATTTTAAGATATTCCTTAATTAGAGTTTTGCTTCACCCTGTATTACAAAAGATACGAGATACCAATTTAACCTATTTTCTAAAAACCTAAGAACCCCACAATAATGAAAAAATCTTTACAAATTACTAGATTTAGTGAATGGTTGGATGACAGATTATGAATAATTATTGTAAACTATTGTTCCATATAAAAATTGTAAGTTAATATAGCCACACATTTCTGAATGGTTCGTTTATGGTACAACTTCCACCAAATTTTGAAAATTCTATAGTCTACCATAACTGGGCAATTATCTGAGACCAGAACTATGGGATACTCTGTATGTAGTTTCTAAACATCTTTTGTGGAATGCATTGAATGCGTTTTGTCTTAATTGTCCAAAAAAAGTATCATCCCAGTAAGTCCGTACACAGAAGAAGAGATATCATTTATAAAGATTAGAAAAAAACAATGCGGTTTCTCAAGCGTAATTGGGACAATTTCTAAAGATATTCCTTCTTTGATAAGATAACACATTCAATTAATGCACTATTATCACTGATATTATAACATATTAACTTTTTCAATAGTATATTTGAAGAAACGTAGTCATAAGCTTTTGTTAGATCTAAAAGCGACACATTCGTGTAGTGTACATTTAGAAAATGTATCACCGTCTGAACAGTTATATTAATATATGAAAAGAGAAGTCGTGACTCACTGACTGACTCATCAACGTCAGTCCATACCATTAAACCTAGATAGCTGAAATTTTGAACAGAGGTTCTTTTATGATCTATACTAGAGATAAGATCGGATTTTTTAAATTCAAGACCTAAAGAGGTAAAACAGGGGATGAAAGCATGTATAGAATTAAGTCATAATTAAAGAAAAATTTATAAAAATTGGTATATGGGCTTTCGGTTACAAATTAAGACAGGCATGTTTCGGGATTTTCCGAAGTTCTACTCTTAAGAGTGTAAAATAGGGGATGAAAATTTGACACCAAATTAATACCTAAAAACCAGTCGCAGCTGCAAGTTTCTGTTCTTTTCGTGTATTGATTCGACAAGGAGATAATAATTATTTGGTGTTTCACCTCTCTTTAGCCAGTTTTTTGTATACACTTACGGGATGCCATAGGGAGGCAGGACGTTAATAGTGAGCAGCTGGGTCAGAATTTGGTGCTCCCGTCGTCTTTTACTGGGGGACCACGCTATATGTACGCCATGACATACGTGCGCCAAAACGGCTGACTGAACACATTTACGTGTAACCTCCGATGGAAAGACATAACAAACATACTTTTATCTGGACAAAAGTCACATGATCGCTACGACATTATAGCCAAGATAATTCACCTAAAGGTGACAAAGATGATGACTGTTCGAACCAAAGGTAATCTGTTTGGGAGGATACATTGCTTTATACAGGGTCACTGGTAATTTGATACATTCCTTTGGAGATCTGATAGAACAAGAGGTAAGGAGTAAATTTAACCCTAATATGTATTACACAAACTCAATGGATTTTGAGATATTTCGATTTTCAATTTTTTTTTTAAAAGTTGATGTTAATATGTTAAAATGTAATTTTCAAAACATTTACGCCAACTTTGTGGAACTTTTGATGGAATACTGCATTTCCATCATGTGATAATTTCAAAGAAAAACTTGTACAAATAATTTTTCAAAATCAGATGTGATAATTCTTTGAGGTTTGTTCAAATAATTCTCAACGCTTCTTCCAAAACGCCAGTTCCGAAAGAAATAGTAAAAATAATGCAGTCGACAGAATTTATTTATCTGCTGTCCACCATTAGACCTTATACGTTTTCCATGTGAAGTGGAAGTGTCTTTAGTTCTTTAAGTTCGGTTTTGCAGATTTTCGTTGTTATTGTTGTTTAACTGAAATGGCCGCTTATAGCAATGCAGAATACGCCGACATCTTATTTGTATACGGATATTGCGATGGGAATGCTGCAGAAGCTCGTCGGGAATATGAACGTCGCTTTCCAAGCCGTCGCACACCGAATGTTCGTGTATTTAGTACAACATATCGAAATGTTGCAGAAAATGGTTCAGTGAAACGTCGGTGAGTGGACGCCGGTGCTCCTCGCGTATATCAACCAGATGATGAGGAAGAAATATTAATCCATTTTGAGGATAACCCAGGCACTTCAACTGCTAAAGTGGCGCGGCAAACTGTTGCGTCAAAATGGAAAGTCTGGTCTCCGATACGCGGAGTTGGATGCCATCCTTACCATTATACCCCTGTCCAGGGCTTAGATGAAGGTGATCCTGGAAGGAGATTAGAATTCTGCCGCTTTATGTTAAATTTAGATGCAGACGATGAAAACTTCTTAACCAACATTTTATGGACGGGCGAATCTAAATTTAATCGCGAGGGCATAACCAATTTTCATAACATGTACTATTGGGCGGAAGAAATTCCACATTTAATAAGGAAACTAGTTTCCAAAGGAAGTTTTAAGAAAATGTATGGATGGGAGTTGTTGGTCGCTATTTAATAGGGCCTTACTTTTTACCTCAACATTTAAACGGAGAGATCTATGAAGATTTTCTAGAAAATCACCTGCAGGAGCTTCTAGAAGATGTTCCTTTAGCCGCCAGAGCGCGAATGATTTTTTCAGCACGACGGTTGTTCAGCGCATTATAGGCTGACGGTACGGAATTTGCTGAATGAACGTTTCCCTAACCGTTGGATTGGAAGAGCAGGCCCTATAGTTTGGCCAGCGCAAAGTCTAGATTTAACTCCTCTGGATTACTTTGTATGGGGTCGTATGAAAGATATAGTATAAGCAAACCCCAGTCAATACAAGGCTTCACTTTAGACAAAGGATAGTCAACGCTGCCGCATCCATACGGAATACATTGACCACCAGAGTGGCAAAAACAGAAATAAGAAGACGCTGCCGTGCGTGTATACGTAATAGGGGCTCCCATTTTGAACAAGATTTATAAAAATTAAGTACTAATGTACTTATTGTTAATTTAATTTACAGCTGACTTCTATATATAAGGTCTAATGGTAGACAGCAGTTAAATAAATTCCGTCGACTGCTTCATTTTTACTATTTTTTTTTGGAACTGTTTGTTGTAAGATTTGCAGCTTGTTCGATAGCTATTGCAATAAGGAAGTTTTAACACAATTTGTACGCAAGAAGCGTTGAGAATTATTTGAAAAAACCTCAAAGAATTATCACATCTGATTTTGAAAAATTATTTTGTACAAGTTTTTCTTTGAAATTATCACATGATGGAAACGCTAAGGGATATTTTTTATTCCATACGGAAAACCATAGTGTTGGGCAAGTATTCCATCAAAAAAGTTCGACAAAGTTGGCGTAAATTTTTGAAAATTACATTTTAACATATTAACATCAACTTTTTAAGAAAAATTGAAAATCGAAATATATCAAAATCCATTTAGTTTTGTATAATACATATTAGAATTAAATTTACTCCTTACCTCATGTTTTATCAGATCTCCAAAGAAATGTATCCAATTATCAGTGACCCTGTATACTCGGTGAAATTGCAAAGCCGACGTTTTTCACATGTTCACATTTTCTACAATTAGAGCAACGTATTACCTCAGATAAGATCGACAATGTTATTTGTGCAAAAGTGCTTGACTCTGAGCGAGATCCTTTCCTCTACGATATTGCGAATGCCGGCATGATACATGGTCCTTGCGGCACTTTAATCTATAAATCGCCTTCAATCAAACACAGATAAGAGATACCCTCGAAGACTTCTCAGGGATATCAACAATATAGGAGGAGGTCTCCAGCTGACGGTGGTTACACAATAGAAATTAATAAACGACAACTAGAGAAAGAGCTACAAGGTAGTGCCCAGCTGCTTATAGATGTTTGATATTGATCGAGGACGCAGTGTTAGAAGCAGGAAAAGTACAAATTGTCTCAACCAAAAAGAATTGCTACGAATTTGGGTAATCGAGAAATTCTGAGAAGGTGCCATGTAATGAGGAGGATGAACAACGTTACGTTAATCAGCAGATTTTTGGAAATACAGAGAAAGGAATTGGCCAAATCTTTCTTCTGGATGCTCTTACTGGCGTGGGAAAACATTCCTTATCAATTCTTCTTTAGTAATTTTCATGTAATAAATTTTATACTAGTTGTAAGTATAATTTGTATTCATTCCACTTGTTTATTACTCTTTTGCCGATGTCCCTTTATAAAATAATGATAATGTTAGTATATTTTTATTCATACTCCATAATTGTGCCTATAATTATAAACTTAAGGTTCTGTTCATTGTAATTTTGTTTGTACTCCGACTTTTAATCGTTTTGTCATATTTACTAATTAAGTTTTTTTTTTTTTAATAAATCTAGCCTTGATAAAGCATAAAGAGCGAAACGTCGGCAATTTCAACAATTTGAGTTGGTATTTTCTACTCCACCTTCACCCAGAAGGGGTCTCAGACCAAATTCTAAACTATTAACTCCTTATTAATTTGCTTTTCATAGTCTGGAATTTTATCAACATTGTTGGAGGGATGCAAGACGAGCTGTCTTTAATCTGCAACATTTCAAAGTAGAGTAACGCCGCCTAAGTGCTGCGGATTTGTAAACTTATAGGTGATTTCGAAGCACTAAACAGAACTCTAAAAGCTATCAGAGTAAATGATGACATGATGGATGGAGTCACAGTTTCGTTAGCTGGAGACTTCCGTCAGACTCTGACGGTAGTACCGAGGAGATCTCGAGCTGGCAAAATTAAGGCATTGCATTAAGACATCAAGTCACCTCTTAATTAAAAAACTTTACCCTAAGAAAAACATGCGGGTGCAGTTGCAGGACGATGTTTTGGATAGTTTTTCGAGGAAACTGCGTATACCCGGAAACTGGGGTCAAAATTACAATTCCATCAAATCTTGCTTCCGTTGTGTCGACTGTTAATAGACGGAATATATCCAGACGTCCACAACCTACACAGCAAATCTATGGAGTAGCTGTGTGAACGTGCGATTCTGACACCTAAGAATGATTAGGCTTCCGTCATTAATGACATATTGTTAAAGTTGTTCAAATGTGCAGAATATCAGTACAAATCTGTGGACACTGTAGTAATCGATGGTGCTATACACTAAATTGTGGAATTCCTAAATGCACTCAATCCACCTGGTCTGTCGGCTCATACACTAATCATCTTAGTCGGTGCTACTGCAAAATCTCAATCCTCCCCAAGTTGTGTAATGGGGGCTGGTTGCGCGTGAAAGCCTTACGTGGTAGAACCAATCGTAATTACTGGGATGAATTGTTAATATGCTTTTAATAAATAAATTTTTCTTTTATAAATTTTATAAATTTAACTTTAAACTTTTAACTATCTCTTAACCTCAGGTTTGGGTACGTTTTAATTGAAATATTAAATTAATTTAACAACAATTTATTTCATCCATTAAATATCTTTAAATACAAAAGACATAATATAATAGCTATTTATGTAATCAGTGACGAAATTATGTTTCGTTACGTATTACATACAAGATTTTTTCTAATTTTGACAAAAACAGAGTAAACGTTAAATTGAACGTACAATATGCAGTACATAATGGAATTATACATTGATTATGAAAAATGTTACTTTACATGTCAAAATTAGAAAAAATATTTTATAAAACTCTTTTACTTGCAAGTATCTAATATAAATCTACTGAAGAATTTTATTTATATTTAATGCAAACATTAATTTATCTACAAACAATTATAAGACTAACCTGTAGCATTTGACGAAATTTTATTTAGTTCCGCACATTGTTTACGTCGGACGCATGAACAGCTTTTCTTCCCTCGGTATTAACAGCAATTTCTCCATTCTTTCCATCCATTTTCTTTACCAGTTTCTTAATTGTTTATAACAATTTTCTCACACCGCAAGCAAAAAAAACGCAAGCTGCAACAACGCTGCTGATTTAATTGTTTATTCACAACCAAATTTATTCACTTTCCGGAGATTTAACTTACTTTTTACAAGTTCATTTGGAAATGCATAACGTCTTTAATTAATGGGTTTAAAATTTCACTCGGCCGATTTTAATTATTACTTGTTCACTTTATTTTTTCTAATGTCTTAACAGTGTAACATTTTAACATTTAATTCTCGCGCTTTTTATTTTAACGTTTCTATAGTTCTACCTCTTAACATTGAATGTTCTTCTTTCTCAATAATAACTCTCCCCTCTGTCTTCCTGTTTACATTTTGTTTTTCAAAAATGTTCACACGCTAAATCACTGAGTTTGTTTTTCTGGTATCGCTGTTATCTTACTTAGCGGTGCCTAAATGTCGGTAATAATATACTCAATACGTGATATTTTGTTCAATGCAATCGAACGTTTCACATAAACAGTTCTTTTATTTAGACTGCAGATAATTTTATTTAACGCTTACAACTAATAAAGAAATTCTATTCACTACCTATTTAATTTAATTAAATGTAAAGTCTACAAAAATGAAAATAATTCTTTTTCTTGATTGAAATTAGATTGGTTCTAGAAATTTACCTTATTAATTATTGATTTGAATAAACACTTACTATAAATTTTATTAATAAATGTTTGTTTCTGAATTTTTTTTATTTAAAATAAAACTTTTCCAGTGCAATATATCCATGGTGAATATCACTTATAACACCATCGGAGTCCCCATTCGTTTAAAAGACTGCAGTTCCCTCTTAAGATCTCTTTTGCAATGACGTTTAATAAGACTCAGGGTCAATCACTAAAAACTCAGCTTTGGAGTGTTTTATTCTTATAATTTTTGTCTGTTTGTTGTTGGTAACAGAAAACATTTTTGCATCTCAGTAGCTCTAAAAAATACGAAATTATTTACAACAATAAGAGTACCTTGCAGTGTGTTCTATAAGGCGAAATAGTGCAGTCAAGTAAGTGAAAAAAAGACGATTTGCAAAAATATTGGTTAGAGCTTAGCGACCCGGCACGAAATGTTCGTTTTGGTGCCAATAACAACACTTTTGAGTTTTCCCCATCCAACGTTTGGGGCAACACCCCAAACTCTCGAGAAGACTAAACTCTACAAAACTACCGGCCAAGAAGACGCCGATAACTATTTAAAATCCACAACCACTAGTTAAAGAAGCAAACACAAAACGTACACCTAAAACCACAGATATCGAAATGGAGAATATCAACGCACTCGTTTGCCAACAAGAACAGCTAGGTCAAGAAATATTAAACCTTCTTACCAACAACAAAAAGGATTCGGCATCAAGAAAAACGCAAATTTACATCTTAACACGCCTATCAAACTTAGAAAAATTTTGGAATACAGCGCAACGTCATAATATCACTCAAAATGCCGCAGCATACTTACTTCACCACCTAGTATTTCTAACAAATTACAACATTATGTGAAGAATCGAAAACTTAACTCAACACGTGCCTTAAAGCAAATGAAAAGCAGCAGCCTGAAGAAGAATCAACAAAATCAGAAGAAGCACATCCACCAATCGCAAGAGATCCGGAGCAAGTCAAGCGTGTAAAGGCAAGAATGTAAAAGGAACACCATTACCAACACAATATAGAAGCGCATGTTTTTAAGATCTCAGAAGACATATCCAAAATTGAAGATGAAGGGCAACAACTTCAACTTGACCTACATCAACATACTTGAAGATCTGTTAGGCATCATTCCTTAATAACTAGCAGCATCACCACAATAGTACTGGTAGGCAGCGCAGCTCTCATCTGGGGAATATATCATTCCTGGACCAGCACGCATCCTATGCAGCCATCATCAAGATCAGACATCAACAACGCCAAGTAGTGAAGAAACGATTGAACTTCAACCTCTAAACACAATCACTACCCTTAAATTGCCTAAAGTTGTTTCTTTTCTATAAATTGGTACAAATAATTCACAAGCAAGATTGCAAAGATTTTTATTTAGTAATAGCGTTAATCTAGTTTCATAATGTCTAGCTTGCATTTTCACCTTAGGTTACTATAGTAATAAGTAAACCACTTAATGCACAATCTAAAAGGTATAAATACTTTATTAAAATTTAAAATAAACATCATTCTATTAAACCAGTTTGATCATTTGGCACCTATTGTTGAAAATATTGCTTACCGGGGTAGGTGTCTACAGTAAAAGTACACCTGTACTGAACGTGCTTTTACATTATACACTAAGGTAAAGAAGTATACCATTATTGCCGGAGGGAGATAAGTACCGCGAAGGCAATAATAATGACTATTTTTTCACCACTAAATAAAATGAAATTTAATAACGATTTTATCACTCTTCACCAAAAATTCAAAATCTAGAAGCTTTTTTAGCATGAAGTCATGTTACTAAGCAACAAGTTCTTTTTCATTTATACTTAGTTTTTTATTGGTTACAGCTGTTTTACTAGTAGTTAATAATAAATAATTGTTGACCGCTAGAAGAGAAGAGCACAATTTGAAAATGAGTCAGTAAGGTTCTAGGCTGATAGTGAAAAAAAGGAATTTAATGAAACTCTATATAATCTAACTGACTCTCTATGCTAGGTACACCCGTATTTAATAAAAACATCATTCACTCTCTTCATTTAAATATACATAGTAACTTGTTAATTAATTGTCAACATGAGTTAAAGCATTTGAAGTTGCATTTACAATACTTTTTGTACTCGCCGCTTGGGAAATGACATTTGATATAAGTGTGCAGCCAATCAGGAAGCTATTTTTCCCGCATCAGTTCGGGAAAAATTACAAAAAACACTGGCATTCACAGACATTGAAATAATAACATCGTAATTCAAATATAATTTTTAGTTGCTAAAAATCATTTTCGCAATGAATTTTGTTAATGAACACAAGAATTAACCTTGGGAAATCTACACAAAGTTATTAAAAATTTATAGTGCCATCTATCAGTTATGTAAATTACTACAACTAAAAACGTCAACTCATAGCACTTTGCTAACTATATTAAAATTTGACATTAATGTAAAATAGTTGCTAATATTTATTAACGGAATATTTGCTCAATACAAAAAATATTGTACAAACCTCTTGCGGGAAGATTATTCTAGCATTCCCCCTACATGCGCTCATGTAGGAAAAAGTTCTTCCCGAACTTGGTTCGTAAATAACTACCACAGTTGTACAGGGTGAACAAATAAGAATGCAAAGTGTTATATCTCAGGAACTACTCATCGTAGAGACTTGCGGTAAAAAATTTCATAACAAAAGTGGCCATAAGAAAAGCTGGAAATTATTTTCAAATTATAAAGATGGCCGCTAGGGGCGTAGCCAACATCTTGAATTTAAAAATTTGGATTTAGTCGGGTTTTCGCTACATTAACACAACAAATAAATAAATGCTTTTTATAGTTGAGGAAAATCCTCATCTTTTTCATTTAATACTTTTTTTCTTATCTCTAAAAATAAAGTGAAGAGGGGTCTTTGAAAATGCTTGTAAACAAATGCCAATAAAGCTTGGTGTCGTTGAAAAGAGCTTTCCTTAGGTTACAATTCTAAGCGTATTTATGGTCATCGTAATTTGGCATGTCGCCGCTAGAGGGCATTTTCCGAAATTATCACGGAAATTGCAGTTTTTCTCGGAAAACTTAAATGGAACGGTATCATTTTCTTATCATAAAAAATAGTAAAATTAAGCCCAAATAAGCTGGTGAAAACCGCACCTCGATATCTTATTCCTAACCTAAAATATCTATATTTCGGTCAGATTTTCAATTTTTTTCTTAAAAATTTTGGATAAAAATACTATATTCTGAAATTTATTCGAAAAGTGCGATAAATTGCAAGAAGAACAGAATAAATCTCATCTTCTTTACCACGACAAGGTCAAAAATCAGTCGATTTTTGAATAAAAAATAACAACGGACAAGGGTTGTTTTTACGAGTAACTTTATTTTACCTATCAAACTCAAAATCCGTAAAAAAACATAAATAACTTCGATAGTCATCAATTTAGTAATTTTATTGAGTAATTTTCAGTATAATTTAAAGGGCATAATTTATGCTTGGCACATATTAAAATTAAACTAGATAGGTAGGAAAAGGTAAATAATAAATAATAGGTCATGAAAAAGAAAAAACAAAGTATTTGAAAATAAAATGACAGGACGCGGCGTTCTGACAATCAGTTAAATGTCAATTCATGTCGATCAAATAGAACTAAAGAATGGATTTTTTTCTATTTTATTCGTAAGACGATCAATGGAAAATTATTGTAACTAACTCGCATATTAAAATAACATTAATTATCGAGACTTTTAGTTGTCGAGATCGCTGTCATTAACATACTTTTCTCTAGTTGTAGGTTCTGTTTGAAACACAATGTCCTTTAGTCGCCCCCATAGGTAAAAATCTAGACAAGTTAGACCGGGGACCTGGGAGGCCATGGAAATAGGCTTCCCCTTCCAATCCACCGGTCTGGAAACATCTCATTCAAATATTGTCTTACATTCACGGTAAAATGTGCTGGACAATCATCTAATTGTAGAAACATATATCGACGTGTTTCTAACGGCACATCTTCTAATAAAATTGGCAAATGGAAGACATTGCCATTTAGGTGTTGATTAAAGAAAAATGGTCCAATAATGCTTCCTCCCTAGATGCCACACCACACATTAACGCTCCATCTTCCTTGATGTTGGACTTCACGAAGCCAATGGGGATTTTGTTCGGACCAGTAGTTCACATTGTGTATGTTGACTTTGCCGTGGCTATTAAATGTGGCTTCGTCAGTCCAAAGAATTTGAGACAAAAATTGTCTATTTTCATTTAGCATTCCTAACATCCAGTGGCAATAATTTAATCGATAATGAAAATCTTATTCACTTAAACTCTGGTGTAACACTAAATGATAAGGTCGAAGTCTAAAAACAAAAACAGTATATTTCAATATGGTCTAACATAACTAATTTATAGTTGTAATTAATAATAGGGGTTAGTAGTTGTTGTAGTTAGTTGGTTTATAGTAGTAGTAGTTCGTTAATAGTAGTTAGTAGGTAGTAATGGTAGTTAGATGGTAGTATACTTATTGTTATTTAGTTATTTATTTTATACATTACAACTTACCTATGATCCTTCAAAATATATTGAACCGTAGACCGAGATATGCCTAAGGCGGTAGATAAAGCTCTCGTACTAATATGCGGATTAAATTCAATGTAGGCCAAGACCTTTATGACATTTTCCTCAGTTTTTCCATTGCTACTTCTGCGAAATGTGGAACGAAAGCTACCAGTGGTACGCAAACGCTGAACTAAGCGAGGAAAAATTCTCGCATCGCGAAAACGCCGATTTGGATAACGAGCACTATAAATTCTTTGAGCTAATGCCGCATTTTGAAAGCATTCAAAATAAACGGCAATCATATCAACGCATTCGTCGTTTGTAAAAGGCATTTTACCTAAAGTTTGTAACGCGGGAAAGTAACACCTCTAAATAAAATTTGACGTTTCTTTGAAATATCGCCATCTTTTGTTTTTTCTTTTTATGACCTACTACTTATTATTTACCTTTTCCTACCTATCTAGTTTAATTTTAATATGTGCCAAGCATAAATTATGCCCTTTAAATTATACTGAAAATTACTCAATAAAATTACTAAATTGATGACTATCGAAGTTATTTATGTTTTTTTACGGATTTTGAGTTTGATAGGTAAAATAAAGTTACTCGTAAAAACAACCCTTGTCCGTTGTTATTTTTATTCAAAAATCGACTGATTTTTGACCTTGTCGTGGTAAAGAAGATGAGATTTATTCTGTTCTTCTTGCAATTTATCGCACTTTTGAATAAATTTCAGAATATAGTATTTTTATCCAAAATTTTTAAGAAAAAATTGAAAATCTGACCGAAATATAGATATTTTAGGTTAGGAATAAGATATCGAGGTGCGGTTTTCACCAGCTTATTTGGGCTTAATTTTACTATTTTTTATGATAAAAAATGATACCGTTCCATTTAAGTTTTCCGAGAAAAATCGCAATTTCCGTGATAATTTCGGAAAATGCCCTCTAGCGGCGACATGCCAAATTACGATGACCATAAATACGGTCAGAATTGTAACCTAAGGAAAGCTCTTTCAACGACACTAAGCTCATTAAATTATGTTCGGCCATTTTGAAATTGTTGGCATTTGTTTACAAGCATTTTCAAAGACCCTCTTCACTTTATTTTTAGAGATAGGAAAAAAAGTATTAAATAAAAAGATGAGGATTTTCTCAACTATAAAAGCATTTATTTATTTGTTGTGTTAATATAGAGAAAACCCGACTAAATCCAAATTTTTAAATTCAAGATGGCGGCTACGCCCCCTAGCGGCCATCTCAATACTTTGCAAATAATTTCCAGCTTTTTCTTATGGCCACTTTTGTTATGAAATTTTTTACCGCAAGTCTCTACGATGATTAGTTCCTGAGATATAATACTTTGCATTCTTATTTGTTCACCCTGTACAACAAATTTTGATTGTATTTCGTGTGTGAAGTTCGTGTTTTAAGAGGAATGCGCCATTTTTAAACCATGCATTTTAAATGTTTGAAGTAAAACTTAATGTTTTATGGCGCTTTGTCGCTGTAGTATTATTTTTTTTTATGTTTGAAATTGTACATTTTATAGGATATTTAACACCACAATTTTCATAGAAATAAATACAAAATCAAATTTTTATTAGAACCACGACAAAGTCCCTTCTTATATCTACCAATTTAAATCAAAACATTGCTGACAACTTTGTAGATATTTCAAGACTATTCGACGCATAAAAATGATTACTTTATAGTGCATTATTTAGCAGTAGCGTACTGCTAGTTCGTATTCCTGCCACTCAAAAAACACGAACTTCACGCACTTAATACAAAAATAACGATTTACTTAAAAATTCGAAATATATATTTGTCCTTATTAAGATTATTATTAGTATGATCCCAATAAATATAAAACATCACAAAAACATTCAAATTGATACTGTAAGTGTGCTGTAAGGTTAATAAAAATAAATTTACAGAAATACTATTTATATTAAAACGATCACATATTTAGTGCAGCTACAATTAATTAAATGTTGTATTCTTAGTTTTATCGTTCAGCTGATACATATAACAATCAAATATTTGATTAATGTATTAACAAATATTTAACTTAATCAAAGAACTATCATTAAAATGTTTGAGCTTTGTAATATCTTAACACATTTTTTATTTTAGTTCTGGATACTATCCTCCATTGTCATTTGAAGGCCAGAATCCTGAATATATTCTACAAGCACTCGTTCGACTACGACAAGCACTTAATGCTGAAGAAGATTTGGAAAAGTAAGTATATTTAGTTTAATATGATTCGAGTAATAACAATTCTTCGCATTGTTTTTAAAATCATTTCAGTTTCTTAATTCTTGTTTGGCAAATTGAATAAATATTTAAAGTATTTTATATTTTGCCTTTGACATACGTAGTAACTACTCAAAAGGAAATATTTAATATTTTCTTTTGATTTTACAGTTTAATGCATTTAAACTATGCTCTCGTAAACATGTGTATAATAATTGAAAAATATTCTATAGTTGAATCACATCTTATAAGCTACCTGAACCAAATTGGTAGAATATCAAAATATTTAATTGTAATTTTTATATCTATATTGCGATGTCGATTCACAAAATTTTAGCTTCACAAATTTTCTTATAAATTTAGTTTTTGGTTATTCTGTCTTGATTGTTTTGATATATTTTGTCTTTCTGATACAATTGTTATTTATTTTATGTAGTTTCAAGTTTATTTTTAAGAATATTACCCGTACGACATTTATCGTGAAGGTTTCGGTGCGGTTCCGTGCATTCAATCGAGCAGCTGCAGAGTGTGTGTTTCAATGTCCAAAAAATTTATATTCTACTAAGGAAAACTGTGGAAAACTTCGTCTTCTGATGAAAATGTGTACCCAAACAAACTATTAAATTAGTGTAAGAATCGATTAATAACAATTTATTGACATTTTAAAGGGTTGTTAATTTTAAAAAAGGTTTGAAAAAACTCGGAAAATATAGAAAACCCAAATAATCAACAAACCTCACATCGCATGACGTATGCAAATGCAAATAACTCCTAGAGCAAAACCTTACAAACATCTAAACATTTCCTGTTTAGAATTTGATGAGATTTGGTTTGATGCTAATATTTTATTTAACATTAAAAATTTAATTTTTAAGCTTCATTCGATTGTCCTAAAGTTTGTGCAAAAACGGTGTTAAAAATATTAAATATCAAAGAAACCTTTGGCGATATTATAAATATGGCAACGGGGAGTTTTGGAAGGATTATCAAAATATCAGAGTCGGATACCTGTCAATCCTCACGTTCAAAAATAAAAATTGTAAACGATAAAAATATTTTGAAGTGCTACTTAAACGATGATTGCACAAAAGAATTCCGTTACTTTTAAGTATATTAACATCAGTATCATCGCTAAAAATTATAAAAATAAAAATTTGAGCGACTTTTAGCAAGGAACCCACAAGGTCAGTGACACAGCTTTATTAAATTTAGGAAAATTTATTTGTTTATTGTTTGATAGTTGTAAATACGATTTATCTTTAATGCGCATTAAAAATTAGGTAAATGTTAATCTCGTTAATCTCATGTCAAAATTGCTCCAATGATTATCCGAAACTACCTAAATGTTAAATTTTCTTATTTATTTGTTTATTTTTTCTTTTGTCAGATGTAGGAAGACAAATGTCTAAAAGCAATTGAAACAAGTAATCAATCACTTAATAATTTTAAAGAATTATTGATTGTAGATGCTGGCCATTCATTACATTGTTTAAATCAAGTTATTTTTTTTAAGTATACAGATTTTAACAAATTTCGTAAAAGAATCGTTTCGCATGAACATTTTTAAAAAGGCAAGTCACATTAAACTCAAATATAAGCATAATAAAAGTAAATATATTGATTCTGATATAGAAGTTTATTTTACAAACTTAAACAATTAAATTTTATATAAAAATTTAACCGCTGGCATTTTGCAGTTTAATCATTGCAATATATACCTATTCCAAAAATCTTGGTTTAATTCTGTTGATGAGAAATAGAGCTTTAGTCGTGAGCATAATAACGCTTGTAGATAATTTCTGTAAATACAATTTTTGACGGTACAAATTATCATCCATGCATTGAAAAATTTCATAAATTAATACGAAATCCTTTGGTAAGCAGGATTCGATTTTTCTGATTTGGTTCGGGTTTCTTTTAAAAACTATAAAATAAACTGAATTACATTAATTAATATATTACTGGACCTTTACCAAAGGCAAGATACATATAATTAAAAAAAAAAGTTTACGAATTCTGTAACACTGCAATCAATAAAATTTAATGACGTTTTATACACCTCCCATAGTACAGCCATTCTTCTTTTAAGAAATATATTTTGACGGATTTTGAATTTATTGAACTTACCACTGGAAAAGAAGTTGGACTAAAATCGATATTATTTATAGTTATCTTTTGATAATTTCCTAACCTACAATTTAACACTCCAGCGAATTAGAGTTTGTAGGTTTAATCCGATCGTCCGTCCGTATATAAACACGTTATAAAAAAAATTGGTCCGTTTTTTATGAAAGTTGGTATGTAGATGTTGTTAATAATACCGCAGATTAGATTTTGGGAATAACCGCCGAGCAAAATTAACTCTTAAATTACATAGATTTTCTTTTCTTGGATTATTTACAAAAATATTCATTTTACACTTTTTTTGCAAATAAATGTTGTAATTATATACAACTTTCTTTTTAACTAATTTTTGATCCGATAAGTAACTACTTAGACATGGCAACTACGTAACGTTAATTGTATTCTCTTCTCCAAGAATATTAATGAAATAAAAAAAGTTATGAAATGTAAGTTGTTGTAAATTTTATTTCCTATAACTTTGTATGAACTACGTTTTTCCCTTTTCGAGTATTTTACTCACGTTTACTAGTGTCGGGGTGAAGTGGAGTTCTGCTCAAAAAGCAACACGTCGTTTTGTTTCGCACCTTCTAAGATTAAATCATTATTAAATTGAAATGGTGTTTTGCAACCTTAATTAATATATGTCTGCAAATAAATAATAAAAAAAAAATAATGTAAACAAAAACCTTAAAAACGCTTTCAAATACGATATCAAAAGATCTGCAAATTTCGTAGCCATTATCTATGTGATACTTCAATTTATTGCATTGCATAATTTCTTTGTGATCTTGTAATGTGTTACCTATTTTTAAATTTTATATGGTTTGACAATTTTTCTTGTTAGATAGTAGTTTTTATTTTTTCACAAATATTCAAACTAAACAACAACTTTTTTTAAATTTTTAAGAAATCTAAATGAACAAGTTAAGCCTTCTTCTAAACTATACGACACCTTACCGCACGGAAATACTGAATCTGAAACAAAATGCTTGTTAGTATCAAAAAGATCTAATGCCGCAACTAGATTTTCGACGACACAATATTTCTCAGACTACTCCAAGAGCATCAGTTGATACTGGAAGAGTTTTCTGTACATTTGTAAGTCTATAATAAGTTGTTACAATACATTTCTGAAGGAGCAAAAACCTTCTCAATGTAATATGGACTACTCAAAAAATTTCTACCTATCAGAGCGTTTGCAATTACAGCAATAATTCAGCATAATCTCGAATTATTGCTATAACCTACAGAAGAATCATTTCAAGCCACAAAAAAAACAAATATTGTTTTGGTTTTAATTAGAATGTGAATGAAAATTATAAACAGAATTGTTGTATATATTTGTTTTCTTTGCATCTTCATCAACAGATCTTTTCATTCAAGTGTACTATGTTGCTCTTATTTGTCCAATCAATTTGGTATGATGTTTTTCATACATTTGGGTATAAGTGCGAATTGATCCTGGCGAAATAACATAATTTTGTTCGATGTCCGCTTAGAAAGTGCCTGGTATCCAAGGTTACTAGTTGGTGAAGGGTCCACTTTCGCTCACGCTAATTTATATTTTTAATTGAAAATTTTATCGTTATGGAAACGATGCTGTCCATCAAAAACGATTTAATCGATGATATATTATTTTAATACAATAATTTCAACTATAGGTAAATTGCGTAATTAAGGCCTGTAAAGCTATCGAGCAAAATCAAGTACACCTTTCTCTACGAAGTGTAAATAATTATTAATCAATTTTTGCTTTCTGAGTTGTGCTAATTGATGATTCGAACCAGTTTAGCATCAAAATCTGTCGTTTCCACACGTTTGTTTTGCCCGCTTCGAAATGTGGAATAACATTAATGCACTTTGTCAGAATGGATTTTTTGTTGTACTCATTAGATCCTTCGCGAGCCATTGTAACTCATGTGCTCCTATCATTTTGCAGAATTTAATTGGATGTCCTGTAGGGGGATTTCGTTTTATTCATTTTTCATTTTATTGTACTCATCTCTAGTGAACCAGTTTTCCTTTTGTTGCATGCATAAAAGTATAGTAAAAAATTAAATATGTATTACAAGTTTTAAATTAATATTGGGGGATGAAGTTGTTCCGAAAATTTCTGTCTGTTTTACTTAAAACCACAACACCTGTTGTATATATTTAAAAAAAAACATCTGATCTGACATTGGCCCAAAAAAGCTTTTCTCTAAAAAGTACCCATCTACTCAGAAGTTCTTCATTAATTTAGGGTCCAGAATCACCATACTTTCTTGGCAAAATAAGAAATTGTTAATGTAAACACTTAGTGAGTATGCACGGCAAATTTTATTAATTACCTAACACTTTTTTGATTTGGTGGAGGCAATATTAAGAATATTCTCGGTTTTCCAAAGAAATAAAATGAAATTAAACCATATTTAGCATATGCTATGAAATACAATTATTTACAGGTATGAATTATAGTTCATTATCATTTTATCTAACATGTCCTTCACTAAGATGTTTCTTAATTTTTTTATTAAACATATTTCAATTATTTGCATTTCTAATTTCTTTTGGCAAATTGTTAAAAAAGCCAACTCTGTTCATTACTAATGAGTTTGTCAGAAAATATTTATCCGTAAGTTTTATGTCAAAATTCTTCTCCGATCTCAGTGACCGTTGATGTAACTCCTGACGTGTAATTAATAAGTTACTTAACTATGCTGGTCTCAGCTTATATTTTATTTTGTTGGTCTGGGAATTTTGACAGTTGATAGCGGCCATATTCTTGAAGCCTGTCATTTATTCAGTCTGTTTTGCTAAATCAAGATATAGCGTTCAACAACACGATTTGAGGGCAAGGTCATCTCACATGGAGGTGATGTAAACTGCCCATCGAGATCCTTCGATTTGACACCGTTAGACTTTATCTTGTTGGTTTTCCTTAAGTCGCAGGTCTATGCAAATAAGCAATAAACTAGAGCGGCCCTCAAAGCCAACAAAAGCCATCGAGCAAATTCAACCTGATTTATGCGCCAGAGTCATGTAAAATTGGAAATTTTGGATTCGCGCCACCCAGAGAAGTCGCGGCGGAATTTGAACAATGTAATATTCCGTACCTAATGGCATCGATAGGCCTTTCAAACAAATAAAAAATTTCGATAATATTTTTGTTTAATTTAAATTTAAAGATAGGTGAAGTTCTTAATCAAAGACCCTATACAACGGTTATACTATTTATATATGTGATTCATATTCCACTTTTTAGAATTTTCTATTATAATTTAGATAAGTTTTTAACAGGCAAATTTATGTGTAAAACTGACATAGAATAGTTTGCAATTTGCGGAGTATAGAAGAACTGAGATTTAAGGAAATAACCAAAAGTGCCTGAGAAAATAGCACTAATTTGTGCTTTTTTCTTCTAACGATATTTGCTGACACAAAAATCAGTGTAACTTTATTTTATATTATTGTAGCGGTTAAATAAATGTGCGCACACCCTCAGCAGCTGTCAAAATTCTTTTGCTAGAATATTTTCAATTACGATATTAATCTTAAAAAAAACTTTTAAAATTAAATGATTTTACAATTTAAAAAGTTTTTGTAATGTATAGGTATCCGTTTAAACAATTTATCACTTCATTCGGTTTTTTAATATGAAGAAGTTAGAACAAATTTCGCCTGATGTTAGGCAACCCAAATAGCAGCTCCGAATGCAACTGAAATTCGTAATTAGAGTTATTTTATTTTATGACTTTGTTGACATTGAGGTCAAGTTTACCAAGTATAACTCAAACACAGCTTATGTAACACGACTTTTTAAAAGATTATCTCGGACAAGATTATACTTTAAAGTAAAATTAGTAAATAAATTTTGCAAATAAACACGACCATAAATTTTGCGGTTACTACACATATAAAATCATTCAGTGACACAATTGCAAACATACGTATAAGGGAACGAACGTTTATCACGAAAGAATAATACTTTACTTCCATAAAAATCTATAATTATAGTTCCTCGCTCAACACATCTTAGCAAAAGCTATTTCTTCTTTGCGTACTGTACTATAAAACGTTAACAAAATTACTAAACAAATAATGCTTTTATATAATTTACATATATAGTAATCCAATATTTGTACAGAATGTTTCAATTTTAAATTCAATTTTCTATTCAAACATTACCAATGTTATCCTTCACGCAATTTAGTAAAAAATGTCCTTTTTATATGGTCTTTACATCATATTCACTACAAGAAAAAAATCCCGAGTTAAATTAAATTAAAGTAAATACATTAAAAAAACTTTAATTCATAATTCTTATTTATCTGAACAGTTACATAAATGTGTACAAGTACTTACAGTTTATTAAACCAGATTAAAATAGTGTATCAACACACAACATTCCACTAATAAATAAAAACTATGTGAATTATTTGCAATTAAATTCAATCAGGTACACAAAGTTTCGATAATAAGGAATTTCTCCTCACATGATGAATTTGGGTCAAGCTTTGAATTTTGTATTATAAAACATTTCTAATGGAAATAGTGTATTGTATAATTTTTATTTCATTTACTTTCACTGTTTTAAGCCTTTACCACATATGTGTGAAATATCAAAGTTTTTTTAGAACGTAGGAGATGTAAAAAGAAGTGTTGCAAAGTTATGTTCAATCGTGAAAAATAATCTGTATTTTAATATTTTGAACTTTAAATAAACTTTTGTTGAATGCATGTCAATTGTCTTTACATGTATCCGTTTAAAAATTTAATTTATCTTGGTTTTGTGATTTGATGAATTTATAAAAAAAAAAGTTAAGCAAAAAGTTATGTCAGTACGTAAATGGGTGATGGTGCGTATTAGAACATTAAAACAATGTATGATAACATTTGAACAAAATAACAAAATTAACATTGGTTCTACATCACATCAACATTGTTTATAAAAAGAATATTTGAACATGAAAATAACATTACAGAAATATAATAAGTTGAACATGTGTTAAACATTATTAGTACGACATTATAGTTATTTTTTGTGCAATAAAGTTTAAAAGCTTTTCAGCAGTAGATTAAAAATTGTGTAACAGCGTTGCGTTACAACAAACAAAATTTTGAGAGAAACACTGAAAAAACCAACTACTTTCCTTTCATAACTATTATTGTGTAATTGATGTTCTTGGAGATAGGATTAAAACAATTATGTCACGTGATTGTCATGTCTCAGTAATTACATAGCGAATCAAAAAATAGTTTATGAAAAAATTGTGTATAACTAAATTACAGAAAACTTTTATTTGAAGAAAAAACCTGTAAAATTTGCCCTTCTGGCCCGACAGATTATGCTCCAAAAATTGGATTTGCGCTATTACAAATAAGACTCATAACGTGCTAACTCTAATTCGTCGGAAAAAAATTAAAAATGGGGATGTTAAAATTTTGAGTTTGGAATCCGACGCATAACTTCCCAATCTTATTTATAAGATGTTGAGTAATAACACTTGCGTGCATCTCATGTTTAAGTTACATTTTATTTTTTACTTAATATGAGGTAATATGACGCCTATTTTGAATTGATTTATATTTATATAAATTATTGACGCTTTAAGCAATCCAATATTAGTTATTTATTTATTATTTATTACTAGTTTCAACTCAAAAAATATTGTGAGTCATCTTCAGAATTCAAAAATTATTTTTCTACAAACGTTAAATATGACATTTGGTTTACATGGAAATTTAGAAAAAACATAAATTGGTTTGTAACAAAAGGTTTTTTTAAAAAATATAAACTAGGTAGGGGAGAAGGCGGCAGATTCGGACATCTTTTTTCAAATTGTTGTATTATCATTAATGGTTTATATAATCAGTTACTAAGAATATTAGGAAATACATCTATCTCTAATTATTAGTATACTACTTTAAAAATACAAAAATTGTGAAAGTTTTTTAAGAAAAACAAATATAATTAAAATTCTGAAATTTTCCGGAACTACCCCATGACGGGGCATTTTCAGATTTGGCCGGGGCAGTTTAGGACAGAGTTTTTGTTGCAAACTTAATCAGCAAATAATTATCGCTTGTGATTTCTTGATCGTCTAATAGTTCATCAATCTCCTTACAATCGCTTTCATAATCTAAATTCTAAATCAATGTCTGAATCAGACAAATCATTTTTAAACCTTTTAATGGTCTTTAAGGGCAAATCTATATCAGAATCTGATGATGAATTATCATCTAGAACCACTTTATTCTTCTTTCTTATCTTTTCCTTGCTTTTGACTTTTCACCACTTTTTATTTCTTTTACAGTAGATTCCGCCACCAATTTTCTCGAAGTGTTTGTTCTTTTTAATTTTAACGATCTATTTTTTCCAATTCTTCAAGTCTTTCTTTTCAGGGGTGCTTGTGTATATCCTTGACTTTCCTACTCTCGATTTTCTGTTGGTTTTCTAGGGCACGCCTTCGATAAGGCTTAATATCGGATGGTTTTATAACCAAAACAATGCTGACTATTTTAATCTTGGGCTTAGTAGCTTCTTTTACTATTTCGTTCAATATATTTCTTATCATTGCTTCTGCTTCATGGGTGTTAGATGGGCACTGATCTCCTTTATTTAATTTAAACTGGGCAACAATGCTTGTATCAATTATTTCCGTAGAAGGCAGAAAATTGTTGTTTTCAGAAGAAGCACGATCTGTAGCAAACGAGGCACAGAAGTGATCATCTCTATAGACTAGTGAATTAATAGGCCATAATCCTGTGCTGCCAAAGCTACTAATGATATTACAGGGGGTAAAACTTTGTAAATAGGGTTCCGCTGTCAATTTAGCAACATCATAAATTGTAATCGGTTTACCAGGGTTTGATAATATGAAATCGTTAAAAGAAGACTTGCATTTAGATTTAAATGGACCATATACTGCTTTGTCTAAGGGTTGCATCTTATGCGTGCAATGCGGCAGAAATGACAATAATACAATTCCGCAAGACAGCATTTGCGTACAAAATGGCATTATGAGACACGTGTGTCTCATGATTGTCTAGCAGTAGCAAAATCTTATTCGAAGGGCAGCTGTTTGTATGCTTCTTTATATGCTCCAACAATTTAAGAAATATATTTGCAGACATCCAGCCAGATTTCTCAGCGTAACCAACAGCCCCAGGAACAGCACCATACAAAAATTGATTCTTCATTCTCACACGAGGGAATATGTAGAGAGGCGGAATTGAAGCACCTGCCGCCGAAATTATTCCACACATAGTAACCAGAGATCCTCGTTCGGCGGATACACACTGTCCTACTGCTTTTGAGCCTGTTTCTGCTATCACTCTGGGTGTTTGGAGGACTGTCATGATACCTGTTTCGTCTGTATTCCATATACGATCGGGAGAAAAATTATGACTGGCCTGCACGGTTGCATAATTATTGAAGAATTATTCTACGTTGGCTCTATTAAAAGCTGAAGCTTTTGCTATACTTGTACTTTCGGGTTTACGGTTAGAAAGCCTTGGGTGGCGTTTCATAAAACCCTGCATCCAGTCAATGCCGGCCATTTTATTAATCTACCAGTTCTTAGGAATTTTCTTTCTCAACCTGCAGGCATATTCAAAAGCCATTTCGCGACATACTTTATATGTCAAACCGTAACATATTTTTGAACACTTTTTAAGATATATCTCCAGTCCAGTTTCTTCTTTTCCTGAAAACACTTGTCGTGTGGCATATTTTGATCGAGCAGGCTTCTGATTTACCACCTTTATTCCCAAAATCATTAATGTTATTATTCAGACGCTTTTTTGCTTTAGCGACACTATCGAATAGGGTAGATTTCGGTAAATTGAAGGTAATTGCAGCTACCCTTAAAGACATAGTTTTGTTAATGACATTTGTTATGGCGGACTTCAAGACGTCACTAGGGATTTCCGGCCGGGCAGGGCGTTTCTTCTTGTATGATCGCACCATCCTGTAATTAAAAACGATAACTAAAATACCATAGGGTACATCGAAGCAGATAATACGGGGCAAGTTCGGACAGTATGGGGCGGGCTCGGACAGTCCGAACCATAGCTAAGTTTGACTCTTATAATTTCTGTAACCACGCGCCATCGTTATAGTTTTGTGAGGTTAAGTACGTAAAAATAATCACTCTTTCTAATGAAACTATCATTCTTACCTGAATTTTATAATCTGAAAAGTAAAACGTTACTACTATACATCTAGAGGTTATAGCACAGGTCGGCTATTAACACTTTACCACATAACTTTACTATTTTTCAATTTCACAACGAGAAAACCGGTGTAAACAATTCTAAACGGTCAACAGATGTACATGAAAAGAATTCAGTAATCTAGTGGAACTTTCTAGCGGTAAATTTGAAATGTCCGGAAGAGCCCCATGTCCGGACCTACCTCCTTCTCCCCTATGTAAAATGTTTGAATATGGAGTTAATTAAATTAATATTAAGGACATAAAAATTCTGTTTGATAATTTAATGTAAGATCGTCAAAATTTGTTTGATCATTGATTATTGAATTTGGATTTGTTGTTTTAATGTAAATTATTTCTAATTTATCTAAAATTTGTCTATTATAATTAGTTATTTTAAAAGAATGTGTGAATGATTTAAATGTTTATGTTTGTTTTGGATAATGTGTTTAGCGAAAGTTGATTTAGTTGCATCTAAATTATGAGAATATTTTTCTGGTTGTTTAAGATATCTTAGACGTTCTTTTAATCGAATTGTAAAATTTCTTTTAGTTTTACCAATATATATATTTTGTTACAAGAGCATAGTAGTTGGTATACGCCGCTTGATTCAAGACGATTATTTATATTTAATTTTTGTGAAAAAATGTTAGCTAAATTGGTAGGAGCTTTGAAGACAAATTTATAATCAGTTAATTTATTCAGATCTTTAATTATGTTAATAAATTCAGGAATAAAAGGAATTGAAATGTATTTATTTTTGGTTTTTCATTAATTGGAATTAATGTTGTTAGATTTTTAAATTATGCACATAATTAAATTTATTAAAAATGTTTAAAATAATTTTGAATGGAAATTGGTTTAAATGAGCAATTCGATTACACTACCTACTGAATTAATGGGCACGCGGAAGCTCTCTATTGATTTCCACTGAAAGGTCGATCAGTAAAGATCTATCTCCAAACATAACCTTTATATAAACAAAATGTCACAAAATGAAAATTAAAATAGACAAGACATGCAGCGGATGCTATATGAATTGAGTACATTAGATAATACACACCACAAGAAAATTGTTCAAAAACTGACTAATATTTAACACTTCTGTCAAATTATTATTTTAACAAATAATAAAATAGTTAAAAATTAGGGACACCAAAAACAATTAGTAAAATTTTTTTTTTAATCTATCTATATCTAACATCAAGCAAATGTGTTACCACAGTTTCTGTTTTATTATTTTCTTGCTGCAATAATCGTGCCTTAGAAGTTTTGTTTGATTGTTCAATTTAATTACTTTTATTCTACTACAATGTCACTGTGTATAATGAATTGATTATATATAATCAATGGTATAATGGTATATACACATACCTACATTTTTTTGTAGTTATCAATTATTGAAAACAAATTCTCAAAACCAAAATTATTCAGTATGATTTATTCATTTTCAAAATAAGTTTTATCGATTTATATACATTTTACTAGAGCTGAAGTTAACGCATTTTCTGAAACCCCAAAGTTGGCAAACGCCGCTGGGCATAATAAATAAAAATTTATTTAACGGAAGCTATTTCTAAAATAGTTCTTTTAGAGAAGAAATTTACTTCTTTCACTCATCTATCACGAAAAATTACTTGTTATGTATATATCTACTACATTATATCTAGGGATTACATCTTGATATATAATAGACAAAAAAGTAGTTTTACAAAATATTTTAAGTAAATACTGTTCAGTGGTTTTAATCAACAATAAAGTTATTGTCTTTGTAATGGTTTTGTAAACCATACATAAAATGATTTCTTTAATATGGTGTTTATTTTCAAATGCTTTGTGTAAATGTTTTTCGACGTTTCAAAATACCTGTAAAAACAATTAACGGCCTTAAATTAGAATTTTAGATTGAAAATCAATTTAAAAAAAATCATAAAACGTTTGTTAAGTAATTTGCAATTGAAGCATTTTGTTTTATTTTTAAAACCACATTAATCTCAGTTTACGAGCTATAAAATATTTTATAGGTATGTTTATATGTTCAAAGCAACTTTCTTTTGAAATACAATAACGTTGCTTTGAATAATGATTTACTTAATTTAGTGTTTACCATTTTTTTAAATAATACTTGTACCTATATTGCTTTTTTTTTAAATTAATACGGAGCGGTGCATCTGCGATTATTTTCCGTTTTGTATGAAATTGAATTTATAGCTTTATCCTATATTGAATTTCTTTGTACTTTTAATTGCATTACAAAAAGTGAACAAATTGAATAAAGTTCAATAAATAAGAAAATTGGTTTTATAAACCCCCGTTTTTATTATATAAGGGAAAAAGGAAAGCTTATATGGTATTAATTTTAATACCTATAAAATTCTTATTTCTTATACTTTTTGATTTATAAGGACGAATCGCTTTATGTAATTTATCTAATCGTGTTATCAAGTATATAGCTGAAGTATTTGACTTTTTTTCCCTTTTTGAGATTTACTTTTGACGTAAAAGAACTCCTCTTGGCCTTTAATCCTTGAATTTTATTGTGGGAACGTATGCTCTTTTGGTAATTGCTTCTCAATTTATTTCGGCATCATTTGTTTGTTAATAGTCTGAATCAAGTGCCAGATACGTACTTGCTTTAAATTTAAGATATAAGTACTCAAAGCTCGGTGAAACACATACCTATCTAACACGTAAACATGTCCAGAACCTAATTAAAATATCTTTGGTTTGACAAAAAAAAATTAAATTGAAAAAAGCTTCAATAAGAGTTTATCGGGACGATCAATGTTAGTCAACATCTGATTTTATCAAAAATAGATACTTCTAATGAAAATTCTGTTACATTTTTGTTCGTTCTACTACAGCAGAGCAAACCGCGGAGAAAATGTATCAAATATGAAATATTTTATTGTAAAACAAAAATAAAATACAATTTTTAAACATGAAACTTATGTTCTTTATTGAAACAATAATTTGAATCTTTTAAAAAAATACTTAATAATGATTCTTACAAAAAGATTATTTGAGATACTATTCAAAGAATCTCTTTCCTTCACAAGAGGAGCAAAATAAAGAAACTACTGTTAACTCCACAATCTTCAAGTGTCCATCTGCTACACCGAGTACATTTGCTCTACTTCTCCCCATGTCTATCTTTGTAAAATCGACCCAAATAGAATAGACATTAAGCATCACTTTACTATTCTCGTATGAAGAACAATCAGCAAGCGTGAGACTTTCATTGCTTTCTGAACTCGAACTATACTAGGAAAGTTTCTGTAATTTTCTTGATTTTTTAATCTCTAAAGTAGAGAGCTGGTTCATTTCTGAATTCGTGGTACCGCAGAATTTGTTTTATGAGATGTTATCGTTTTTTTCCCTTTTGGTCTTAATGTACCGTTTACATTTTTTTAGGTAGTGCCCTTTTCTTGTTTTTTTTTCCTAAGCTTTCTTGTAATTTGTTTTATATGGAAACAGGGTAATAACTTGTGCTTTTCCAGATTTAATATTTCTTTTGTTTTAGTAAGGAAGGTGAGGACAAATGTTTGTGGGGGAAATAATTTCATTTGTAAAATTTTTAGTTGAGAATTAAAAAATTAAAAATCTTTGTCATTGGTCAATACGGATTTATTAAGAAAGGTAAATTAACGACTATAGTTTCGACTTAATAAATAAAAGTCATTTTCCAAACCGGCTGTATGGAAGTTTGAAATATGTGTTGTTGGATATACGATTTCTTGCGTTTATTCGAAAGACAAGCGGTGGGAAATTATGTACGGAACTCCACTTCAGGTATTTGTCCACCTAGTGCTAATCTACTGTGTGCTGTTGTTTCCCCAAAATTACGTATAACAGTCACACATACGCGCTGCGTAAGCCCATTTATTGCCTGGAAAATATTATTTCTGAGATCCTGAATGCTTGGTTGTTGACCCACTGCAAAGCAGCACTAGATGGATATATATGCCCAAAGTGGTTGGTGTTCATACATAATTTCCCATCCCTCGTCTTTCGAATAAACGCAAGAAATTGTATATCCAACTACACTAGTGTTTTTTGTACCTATTTCAAACTCCCATAGAGTTATTATTGAAACAAAAACGCCTTCCGGGATTGGAGCGTGTCGAACAGGTAACCGTAGTGGACAACGTTTCGCCACCTATCGTAAAGAGGTTTATGAGGGCGAGAAATTTGAAACAAACAAAAGATAGTTCAAGGTAGACAACTGAAAGTCACGGAATTAACTTGTTAGCCAAATTCTAGACTAAAAGAAGTCTGAGTAATTTGGGAAATACCTCCGTATACCGTGTGTCCCAAACTGATTTGACCACCCTATAACGTGATAACGAATAAATATATTTGAATAAAACAAAACCATCCTTTAAAGCTGCTAATGTAAGTTAATATGGGCTGTTAAAGTTACCCCTACTTTAACTACCCTTAAAGAGACAACCCTCTCTCTTCAAATTTTAAATAGCACCTTCTATATTTTTTTATATATTTTGATGCATGTTATGTCTAGAACTATAAAAATTTTTACAGAATCAAAATCGGTTACTAATTAGGGAAGAAAAAACCTTTTTTGTTTATAAATATATTTATACGTTTCAGTCAAGTCGGTCATTATGGATGACGTGAACAACCATAATAAAACAAATCAAACTAAAATATGTTATCCGTTTAAGAGACTTTGTAATAAATTATTGATAATTAATTATATTAACTGTTCGAATTGCAATCCTCCTACCTGATCACTGAAAACTTGACTTTTTTTTCCTAATTAGTGACCGATTTTGATTCTGTAAAAATTTTCATAGTTGTAGACATAATATGCATCAAAATGTATAAAAAATATAAGGGGTGCTATTTAAAATTTTAAGAAAGGGGTTGTCTCTTTAAGGGTAGATAAAGTAGGGGTAATTTTAAGAGCTAATATTAACGTGCAGCTACAAAGGATAGTTTTGTTTTATTCAAATATATTTATTCGTTATCACGTTATAGGGTGGTCAAATCAGTTTGGGACACCCGGTATATAGAAGAGAAAGCGTCACGAGCCGTTAACATCGGCGCTTGATTGGTTTGAAATAGGAGAGGGGTAGGGTTAATGATGGGAATCCATAAAGGTGAGAGTTCAAAACCACGGTCGGGATTGAAATTGTTTTGATGCTTAATAATTTCTATTCTTTCCCTGATTTTCCTATTGAAAAAGAACGAAGATTTGGCAATCAAAGCGGCAGACTTTAACCGTGTTTTAACCTAACACAACGGTCATCTTTCGAAATACGTGTACTAATAGAGCGACCATTTTCACTTATGTACACTAAACCACATGAACAAGAAATACGATATACACCTTGAGAAGAAAAAGTCGTAAACTTATCCTTAGGGGAAGGTGAAACTTGTGAGATTTTGTTAGCAGATGTAGGAAGACGATGATTTTCTTCAATTTTCGTAGTGAACTTGATTATTGAGATGGTCAAGAAAGGTATCTAAAGAAGGGCGACCATGGGGCCAAATGATGAAGGTATCATCAACATACCTAAACCATACTTTTGGTTTCAACGTCAAAGTTTCCAAGGCAATGGTTTTAATTGCTTCCATAAAAATGTTGCTGGCAATAGGAGATAAGGGGAATCCCATAGCATCACCCGGAACATGTTGTAAAACTTTTCGCGGAATTGAAAAGTAAAAGTAAACGAAAGACACTTTTGTATAAGCGGTATCAATCTTACATCTTTACTATGGTGAGATGATGTTCATTCGATATTTGCGAGAGAGTTTTTGACGAGAACTTTTGTAAACAATGAAGTAACTAACTAAGATTTACCTTCAAATCATCTAAACGTTGAATGAAAAGTGAGAGTTTAAAATGGGTGCAGATGATTACCTACAAATTCGATAGGATTTTTGATAGAAATTTCGCTACTTTTTAAGTAGGAGATTGAATTACCTGACTTTTAGTTGTCTACCTTAAAGATTCATTTGTTTGTTTCAAGTTTCTCGCCCTGATGAAGCCCTTTACGATAGGGGGCAAAACGTAGGTTACCTTTTTGACATGGTCCAATGCCGGAAGATGTTTCCTGTTTCAATACACAATTTGTTTTGAACAACCCCACAAATCAAAGTTCATTATTGTGACATCAGGACTTCTCGGTGGTTATAAAATGTTACCATCTGTATTTCAATGAAATCCGCCTACTAGAGTTACTTCTAAAAATTAAGAAAAAAAATCAAAAAGTTGAATGTAAGCTTTCGCGGCTGTTGTCACTAAGATTATTTTCTTCCGTGTTCGTCCTTCCTTCCTTCGTTCTCTGCTTGACGTTTCGCTAACCATACTGTTAGCTTCTTCAGAAGTTACTCTAAAGACTGATGTTGTTGTCTTCTGCTCCTCGTTATATACCTATGTGCTGCTACGGTTGATGTCGATCAGTGACGGGTGGTTAGTTTTCGATGGTTGGTTGATCTTCTGTTTGGTGTTGACTAATTTTTGTGGTGACATTTGTTTTCTTTGATTTTGTGAAGAGTTAGTTTCCTCGTGTTGCTTAATCGGTAACCATCTTCTCGATTGAAGTTATTTTTTTTTTCATAATTTCTAAGGATTCTCTGATTATCCTTGGATAGTAGTTGTTAGTCTTTGATAGAACTTTAGCTTCCTCGAAATTGATGATGTGTTCTCCTTTTTCGTGTAGATGTTCTGCGATTGCTGATTTATCTACCGCTCTGGACTTGGCGTCTCGGTGATGTTCTTTTAATCTACATTTTATGTTGCGTCCGGTTTTGACCAATGTAGACCTTGCCACATGAACAGTCAATTTGGTAGACCCCTTTTGTTTGAGAGTTTCGGCAGGTTATCTTTATTAGAAGGTAGTAGTTGCTGGATTTTTCTAACCGTTCCAAACCTGACACCGATATTCTTCTTCTCCAATGATTTTCTTAATTTGTCAGTTACTCCAGCAATGAATGGCAAACGAGCGTAGGTGGTGACCTGTTCCTAGCGTCATCAGAAAGCTTCCGGTTGAAGAAGTAGAGGAAATACGCCACGAGACTTGCCGGATTCTACAACGTTCCAAAGCTCCACGTAGGAACATCACTCGCGCAGAAGAAATTGCATTAAAAGAACTCAGAAGCAATCAAGAAACCATGGTGTCACGCGCAGATAAAGGCAACGCTACAGTAGTCATGAACACCGCAGACTACAAAATGAAGATCAAAGTACTACTGGATCCACAACTTTACACCAAGTTAAAAGGAGATCCAACTAACAAAATTGAGAAACAAACGAGAGCCGCAATCAAACATTCAGCTATACCAGTCGATCAACATCGTCAACTGCTACTACTTCCTGGACCACGCTACCTAGACTATACGGATTACAAAAATTCTACAATTTGGTAACCCCTAAGGCCAATTGTCAACATGTGGATCTTTAACTTATGAACTGGCCCGTTACGTGGCTAAGTTTCTACAACCGTACGTGGGAAGAACTGAATCTTTTGTGAAGAACTCCGGACACTTCGTCGAATTACTGATGACTCTGGAAGTAACCAATGACGATATACTAGTTAGTTTTGATGTAGAATCGCTATTCATTAACGTACCAGTCGACGATACACATAACATCATAAAACAACTGTGCACAACCCATGGGTTAAGAGAAGACATACCAGAGCTAGCAAGAATCTGTCTGAATACAACTTACTTTCTATGGAACGGAGATTTCTACAAACAAAAATCAGGTGCAGCCATGGGATCACCATTATCACCAGTTATTGCGAATATCTTTATGGAAGCATTCGAGCAAGAAGCCATTCAATCCAGTGAAAAGAAACCGAAATGCTGGTTCAGATACGTGGACGATACCTTTGTCATATGGCCTCATGGGAAAGAAGCACTTACTGTATTTCTTAACCACCTCAACACTCAGCACGAAAAGATCAAGTTTACCATGGAGACAGAAGAGAATAAGGAGCTTCCCTTCCTGGATGTTTTAGTGAAACGAGGGGATAACAACAAGTTGGCTCATAGTGTATATCGTAAAACACACACCGACCGATACCTCCATGCCACATCACACCATCATCCACAGCAGAAGCGGTCTCTAATCAAAACTTTATTGCATAGAGCTAACAAGATTCCTGACGAGGTTCACAAGGCAGAAGAACTTCGACACGTCAACAAGCCCTAATGAAGAACGGCTATACCAGAAAAGAAGTAAAAGCCGCCTGTCGCAGGAAATCCGAAAAAGAGAAGGAACAGGTCACCACCTACGCTCGTTTGCCATTCATTGCTGGAGTAACTGACAAATTAAGAAAATCATTGGAGAAGAAGAATATTGGTGTCAGGTTTGAAACGGTTAGAAAAATCCAGCAACTACTACCTTCTAATAAAGATAACCGGCCGAAACTCTCAACAAATAGGTCTACCAAATTGACTGTTTATGTGGCAAGGTCTACATTGGTCAAACCGGACGCAACATAAAATGTAGATTAAAAGAACATCACCGAGACGCCAAGTCCAGAGCAGTAGATAAATCAGCAATCGCAGAACATCTACACGAAAAAGGAAAACACATCATCAACTTCGAGGAAGCTAAAGTTCTATCAAGGACTAACAACTACTATCCAAGGATAATCAGAGAATGCTTAGAAATTATGAAAAATAGCGGAACATAGGTATATAACGAGGAGCAGAAGACAACAACATCAATCTTTAGAGTAACTTCTGAAGAAGCTAACAGCAATGTTAGCGAAACGTCAAGCAGAGAACGAAGGAAGGAAGGACGAACACGGCTCAACCCGGAAGATAATAATTTTAGTTGATATCATCTCAAGAACTGATTGAGTTAAATAAAAAGTAATTTATGTTTTGTGGATTTGAAATCAAGTAGGTCAAATCATCAAAATAAAAAAAAAATTTTTTTTAATGTCGATCCTCTGCATACTGCATATAATCACTTCAAATATTTGAGAACTACATTAGGTAACTGAAATTGTACAATAGATGAACTCAAGAAAAGGATATCTATCACAGAACGGCATTACTATACAATATTGCAAGGAAGGAAGAAATAGACAAATATCTAATATTTCAATATTATCTAAGGTATATAAATAAGTTTTTTATCGCAGTCCTTACATATAACTGCCAGTCTCGGGTAACATAAATGGACAGAGAAAAACGCTTAATTACCTATATTGAAAGAATTTAACTGCAACGGTAAAGTCTTCTAATACGAATGCAAGACAAACTACTAGACAGAGAAACAAACTGGCGAATAACCAAAACCATGGCTAAGACATTTTCTCTCAACTACATTAAGGAATTGACATAAGTGAATGCGTATATGTATGTGTGTACTTATATAACTATCTATTGCTAATTGTATATTCCTTCACACTTTGAGGATAGGTGGTATAATTAAACTTTTAAAATTTAATCAGTCGTCATTCGCGCACCCTCCATAGTTCCAGCAAATTGAATCCTTTACCAGGATTCTATGTATGAAGATCATTTTGCGAAGATTGTTATGTGTGGTATTTAATTTTAAAACTACTAAGGCCGATTGTCTCAACACGACTTAAACTTAAGCTGTGCTTAAAACATTCGTTACAATGGTTTTAACAATTGTATCTAAGTTTTTAATATACCTTAAGTTTAAGTTGTGTTGGTGAAATGTTTCTTAAAAACCTATTTGCCCAAGTTTCTATTTTTAGTCACCATGCGAATGTACTAACACTTATCTCATTTTTCAGCACCAAACGAGGCATTGACTTAGGATTGGGACGTGGTTACTCCGGATCGCAAGCAGCTAAACACCTGATGGGTCTCGCTGCTGCAAATTTTGCAGGTGGACCAGGACGAAGACGCCGCAGCGTTGTGGACGCATAATCATGCAAATAAGAAATACACACCTATAAGAACTAGACCCCGTTTTTTTCTATTGTTTAGCGGTACTGCAAATTCTATTTCATCTATTTATCAGTCATAATTTATTATTGTAATGATAGGATTCTTAGTTCTACCTAAATGTAATAAAATAATAAGACAAAAAAATGTTGGCCTAATTTTAGTAGATCTAAAAAAAGTTAGTTAATTATTATATTAAATATTGTACAGTGGCATTATTGTATTTTATTTAAATAATTGTATCAAACTAATAGAAATAATAGTAGTTGTTTGGTTGTAATTTATTAACATTTAATTTTAAGTACATCGTTGAGAGAATAGCACGAATGACGAATCAAGAAAGTTGTTAACACGTCGCATGCAGAAATTTTTATTTTTTATTTATTGATCACGCTTAATAAAGATGCTTGTCTATTAAATAATGTTGCAATGATAAATTCATAGTGTTTAATTAAAGAATGAATGATCAATACATTCGTACACAAGCGTTCCATACTTACACCATACCTCAAATTATTTAAAAATCTAATTATGGACACTTCTTGTCATGAATTTTCAATGCAGGTTAGCACAATATCTCTTATCAAAAGGGTTTATATTTAAGTGATGGAATAGTATGTTATGTTTTTTATCATAAATAATTTCTACTAATGTCACTTTTATCGAAAAAAAATCTCAAAAATGTCTATTTCTACAGTTTACAAATTAATTAATGAATTGTGCAGAATCATGGTGACGTGTTTTACTTCAGATCAAAATCACAATTTGGATTTCTTTAGGTTCCTCTTAGATACTAAAGAAAAACAGAGATGAAAAATGTGTTAATGTATCTAATAATTATTATAAATCTTTATTTTAGTTGTTGTTGATTTGGGTTCTTGTCTCTTAAAACGAAACGGGAATTTTATTATTGCAATGCCATTTTACTGAAGGAGAACAAAAATATAATGAATCAATTAGCACCAGATCAAGCGTAAACGTTTTTCATTTAAATAGTTTTCCACAATACTCCCTTAAGTTTTGCACCCATAAGATTCCGACCAGCTTAACTAGCATATTTACATCTACTTTCAAACGGTCTAATCCAATTACATATTTTTGTCCGTCAATATCAATTTAGAAATATCAATCATATCAACAACATGTTTAAAAATCCTATCGGTTGGTGAGGAGAGTAACCAACTTAATATGGACATAGTCGTTGATTAATCAACGACATAGTCCAATCTTCTCAGTGGACAAGTGAGTGGATCATTTTCTGTAATAGTATATTATAAACTAATGTAATATACCATTACCGCCTGTATACAATTACTGATTATTCTTCTGATATCGTTCGTTTCAAGTAGTCTCTTCGTCCATCTGCGTCCGGTCCTGCCCAGTTCCATTTGGGTTTGGTTATTTGTGTGATCACATCTGGATGTATAAGCGTCAAGAAAAAGAGGTTCTGTTTAACTTAGATAGATAGATAATTTTTATTGCAAAGGGTTCAATAATAATAATTAATAAAGAAATCTTTACTATAATGCCGCCGTTAACGGATGACGGCGATTCTGATTGTTCCGCTAACGACAAAAATTTGAACGTAAAGTTATGTGCTTGTGGTGCTACTACAAAGTCTGGAGTAAAGTGCTCAAGATGTGGAAGTCGCTACCACAATAGTTGTGCTCATAAAGTCAAGACATGTTGTGATAAACCTTTAACAACTGTAACTAACCTACAAGATGCAGGTCAGTCTATTGGTAATGATATTCAATCTAAACACTCATGTAATCTTTATGCCGAATTATTAAAAGATATAGACATTATTAATGAGCTAAAATTGTCCAATAAACTATTACTAGAAAAAGTAGCCCTTCTTGAAGAAGAAAATTCAAGATTAAAATCCATTAATACAAATTTAGTTAAAGGCACAAATAAACAAACTAACATAGGCAACCAAGTCTGCAATGATAGAAAAAAGCCAACGAAAATTGCATCTGCTCCTATAAAGATTAACACGGTTAACCTTATGGATGATAGTATTCAGCTTAATAATACCAACAAACAAGACTGTACAGCTGCTAATTCTAATGTAGATATGAATAGTGAGCTCTATTTAAATGAATTCGAATGGACTGATGTAGTTAACAAAAATCGTAAAAAGCCTAATAATGTTGTAGATAATTCAGATCAGAGTAAGGATGTCGGGTTTCAGAAAATAAAAATTTTATTAAGAACAAAACTATTCGCGGATCAGCATCTTGGGCTGATGATAATTTCTGCGCTGAACCGCGTAAGTGTTGGATATATCTTGGCCGTGCTAAATATGAAGCTACAAATGATGTGATTTCTTCTTATCTTCAAACGCGTTTTCGGTATTCGGGGAAATATTAACAACTGGTTTGCCTCATTTCTCTCCAAAAGAACTCAGTACGTACAAACGGAATTTAACCTATCCGGATATAGAACTAGCTTTACTTCAGATACATGTCCTGTTTTCATGGGTGTTCCCCAAGGATCAATTCTGGGTCCGATACTGTTTACCTTATATGTAAATGACATTGTCGATTTCTTAGAGGATTTTTCAATCATTATGTATGCTGATGATACTTCTATTATTACATCTTCTCCTTGTTTAAGTCAGACGGAATTAATTACAAATAATATGCTTAAGAAATTGCATCATTGGTTTTCTTATAATGAGTTGTTTCTAAATGCTAATAAAACTCATAGTTTAATATTTCATATAAATATCGCAAAACAAATAAACAAGTCTTTTAAATGCTGGTAGTTCCAATGTTGATGTTATAAGTAATTGTACTAGATTTCTGGGTATTGCGTTAACTGATACGTTAGATTGGATAGAACAATGTCAAAACTTAATCACAAAAATTAATACATCATGTTTTAAAATCCGTTCACTTAAACACTGCCTTAATCTTTCAGGACTGAAAAAAATATATTTTGCAGAAATTCATAGTCGTCTTTTATATGGAATACTTCTTTGGGGATGTTCTCAACATTTACATAAGGTTTTGATTGTCCAAAAAAGAGTTATCCGGTGTCTAGCGGAAATCCTGCTTTACATTCATGTGGAAATTTATTCATTGAATTTCAAATTCTTACTGTGCCTAGTCGACTTATTTTTGAATTAGCAATTTGTGCCTATAAAAATCAAGCACTATTAAATAATAGAAATCTGCATGATTATGCTACACGCCATAGATATGTTTTGTTACCTGAAAAAAGTTAATTTAGCGCTGGCCAAAAACTCTTGCACGTATTTGCAATGTTTTCCCGAAATCCATAAAGCACGCATCTTTTAAGAAATTCAAAGTAGGTCTTAAATCATTACTTTTAAAACACACTTATTATAGCGTTCAAGAATTTTTTAACGCAATGTAACATTCTGTTAATCTCTTTGTTGACATGTCTTCTTTTATATTTACTTGTAACCTGCTAGGATGAATAAAGTGAGATGAAATGAAAAAAAGAATAACAAAACAACTTAAGTCTAATGAAAATAAACGTTATTCATTTATAATAAATGCTCTTTAATTTAGGCACCACACACTTACACTTACGACTTTGAGCAAAAAAACTTGAAAATACTTTACTCCCTATCGTTAATAGTCCGGAAGTAAATACATGATCGATAACTCATTATGCAAAATTAAAACTTAATGGATTTGGAATTGTTACTAATAACACGTCTAGAAAAATAAATATTATTAATGTTTGGTAAACTGTTTCTAAGGAATAGCCACTTGTTTTACAATTGTACACGTATTGCGTCATCTTAAGAGATCCTTTCCAACCCAAGTAACTGAATCATGATCTTCGCTTTTATAATGCAAGGAGAAACTAAACCTAGGACGTCAAAGGTTTGTGCAATATCGGAAAAATAGTGCGTCTCGAGATTTTATGGGCTGTGCGCTGCGAATTAACGAATTTGTGTTAATCCGTACTTTTCACCATACCTTTGACCATACTAAAGTTTTGCTCTGACCTACCTACCTACCTACCTACCTGTGTGGATTATACCACATCTAGTTTCTAAGATTGAAACCTCACGCAATCATTTCAAAACAGTTCGAGAGAGATAGTCGCCATAAAAGTAATTTTGAATTATGCAAAGAACGTCAAAGTGTGAGTCGGAACATTCTATCTCAACTGCGGCAAGCATCGTCTTGTCAAAAAATTAGACCAAGCTGTACCAAACGTAACAGTATTACGTTTTGAGTATTTTATCTGGAATTAAAAGTTTAAAGTATTTTGTCGGTAGTTTGATTGTACAATAGGACTAGGACTATTTCAAGCATGCCGTTACTACTAAGTGTACAACCTTCAAAACCGACTAGTAACTTAGTAACAAAAGTATTGGGAATTTTTTTCATGTTGTTTTTTTTTCTATTAAAAGTGATGAAGCGCCCACTACAATATTTTAGATTACTTAGAAAACACCCTGTATTTACAACTTGGTTGGCCAATTGTCCAAACGTGACATTTTCGAGGTTTATAGAAACCAAAATGTTTCAAAGACTACAATTTACCGTCATTAGAGAATGTGAGGAAGGTTTGCTTTGTATGCATATTCCTAAGACTGACCGACCTTGAGTTTTAATCAATCTACGATTTCAGAATTTAATTCAAGCTGCAAAAAATAAAAAAGGAGTTTCAACAAGAAGACTAAGTGGCAGATTTCACGTATCCCACATACCATCCAGAGGGAAATTGCTAGAAATAATTTAAAGTTTAGAAAGCGATAAAAGTGTGAAAAAAGTGCACGGTTGCCTAGTTAGAAAGAATTCCAGGATGCTGCAGACGTTTAAAACTACGACATTTCAGCAACGATGCGACAATAATTTTAGAATACGAAAAATATTTTATGTTATCTAACACCGAAATAAAAGGGAATGATGGGTATTATACAGACAATATTGAGCATGTCCCTGCTGATGTCAGATATAAGAAAACAGCAAAATTCAAGGACAAGGTACTAGTGTGGTGCGCCATTTGTCCATTTTATTGAAACGCATCATGTTTATGATAATATTATATTTTGACCGGATCTGGCATCGTGCTATTATGCAGAGAGTAACCCAAGATTGGTTAAGGCAAAAAATATCCCACGTTTGCCTAGAGAGGATAACTGCCGGATATTCCTCAGGCGCGCCTATCGAAGAGTTTTGGTCTCTACTTAACAGAAAAGTATACGACGGTGATTGGGAGGCCCAAAATGAAGAAGAACTACGACGGAGAATTTACAACAAAATTTGTGAGTTTAACCAACTTACTGCCCAAAGGCTGATGAGAGACATTCTTACCAAATTGCGAACTATCGAAACCTTTAGCTGCTATGTAATACATTATAATTATTGTTAAGTGTTACTTAAATAATGTTCAATTGTATACATTTAAATAAAACAATTACAGTTTGTATTATGAGATTTAAAAAAATCCCAAAACTTTTGTTACAGACGTTATATACCTTCACAACATCAGAGTATTTTAAACTAGAAACTATATGTTGGCATGCAATTCAATTAGGAATAAGTCAATTTACATTTATTAGTTAATTGTGGTAGAAAAAATTTAATTTCTATAAGCGCGATATAAAATATTATCAGAAAGAAAAGATAAGCTGCTACGTAGTCTGTTCTAGAACACATTGTCGTGCTGGTGGTTTTAAATTACACATTTTGTAGCCTTTTCTTGGATACGCCTGTGATGTTAGTTGTTGCCTAAAGCAGTTGATGTTGCTTATGTTGCGTATAGTAAATGTTTATCATCACTTCCCTAACTTTGACAGTCAGTGGTGAAAAGTCACGGAGAAAAAATCTATGAAATTTCTCTTACGAAATGAATATGGACAAAAGCTCCAGGTTTGCAAACATTTTTTCTTGACGATTCTAGGATGCGAAATGATAGAATTCTTAGAAATTTGAAAGATTTTGCAGTAACGCTCAAAGTTTATCTTAGTGGAAGGAAGGGCAAAGAAAACAAATTCGATAAAAAATTAATTGAGAATCATATTAAAACTTATGTGCCCACTTTTTCTCACTACAGACTAAATGATGCTCTATTAACTTCGTATCTTCCCAGTGATGTTACCATAAAGCTGATGTTTAAAAACTTTAGATCCAACTACTCAGTAAATATTTCTTACGAGTTGTACAAAAGGGTTGTGGCCAATAGAAAAATTTCCTTCGCCAACTGGGAAATGAAGAGTATTCAGTATACGAGTCTTTTATATTGCAAACTGGTCACACCAAAGAAAAAATTAATAGAGAATGTCCAGATTGTCTGTTGTTGCAAAATCACCACGAAAAATACAAAGCAAAACGAGAGGAATATAAGAAAGACAGTGCAAAAATTGTATTGTATTTTCCAGGGATCCCAAAAGATTATGCACAAGTTCAGTTCTTTTTAAACTAGTAAATGTTTTGAAATTCAAATTCAAAACTTTCATTCTGCAACAGATTTTACGTCTCAATATAAACTAAAAAAGATCATTCCTAGACCTTATTTACTAGAAATGGTATTGTTTCAGTTTAGAACAGTTGTCGTTTATTATTTTGGGAAACGTTGACTGAAAGTGATAATGATTTAGATGAGTAACAAATTGTGTGTTTTATCGGGTTTTTTCAACGAATAAAAGTACGATTTGAACAGGGTTTTTCAAATTAATATTTATAGTTTCAAAACTACGAAACTTTATTTCTGCTTACCTATTATTAAAATCTGATTGCCGAACTTAACAATACCCGATTATTTTCTTTGGGCTACTTAAGAGAACGCGTATTTAGTCACCCCGTCTATACGTTCCTGATCTAAAAAGGAGAATCGGTGAAGAAATTGGTGCGACCCCCCCCCCCGCCGAAACTTTTGCGAAAGTAGAATGCTACGGTCACACATCTAAAATTAGTACAATTAATAGAGCTGTTCCTCAAGAATCCGTCTTAGGCCCTCTTCTTTTTAACATTGCCATAAATGACGTCGTCACGTTCTCGAAAAGCGAAAGACTGTTGAAGATCTGGGCATCTTATTTGACCCACAATTATCATTTGTTACTCATATAACGCGACTAACATCAGATTGTAATAAAACTGTGGGTTACGTCATAAGAAATTGCCGTGAGCTAACTGACCGGACTCTATGAAACTTTTATATTATGCTTTCAAACTTAAATATGCTGCTATTATTTTGTATCCATTCTATAAAAAACATACTGACGCCTTGGAGAAAATACAAAGAAAATTTGCAAAATATATATGTTATCGTAAGTATCCTCCGATCGGCTGCGACCATAATATTATTCTCCAGAAGACATCTCTTCGTTTATTAGAAGAAAGACTCAAGGTGTGTTTAGTGAATATGTATAGGTTGTCCAGATATTTTTAAAAAACTTAATTTTAATTGTAGTATTCCGAAAACCAGGGTTAAGAGACTATTGTACTTGTATACTGTAAGGACAAATGTGATGCGTTCAACACCACTGTACAAAATGTGTAGTATAGTAAATAACTTGCCACACAATATAGATGTGTTTAATCGACAATATTCTTTAGACAACTTTAACTATTCAAATACTAACTTTACCTCTATACAGGGTTTTCAAACTTAAGTCGGCACTATTGCTAACTTTGTTATTATTAGAGCTACAGGGTTGGTTAAATAGGTAAACTAGTAGCATATTTGTTTTTCTCATCACTATGGTAAAAACAGAATAAAAATCGAACATCGCGTTTGCGAGTTATGTCACATTGTTCCATTTTTTCAAATGGGACACCATGTATACAATATTCTCAATCAATAGAAAATTGACTACTGAACAAAAAGTGTCCCATTATTTTTTATCCTAAAGTCAAAAATGACAGAGCTATTGATGATTTTTCAAATTGGTTATGGTGGCTGTGTTAGTTATAACTTTGCCTTACCATTAAGTAGAAAGTAGGAAGAATATCTGACCCGCGGGTGGTCGAGTAGTAATGCCAAGAATGTAGTCAAGTTAACTAGTCGGAAAACCGTTGGTCGAGGCGGTCTGAATCTTGTTCACGGCAGACATTAACATACAAAATTCACGGTGGCTATATCCAGCAGAAGTGGTAAATAAAATGAAAAAAGTGGAATATTCATAAAGCAAAAGGATATGGTTTATTTTAATTTATTCTGTGAACATCAAAAGAAAAATTCAAATTAGATGTTCAAAAACAACCCTAACTGTCCATGATTTAAAAGTTTACAAAGATTATACAGGATATGAGAAATAAAATGTCAAACTTTGTAATCGAAAATGACAAATAACTTAGTAAAATCAAATAGAACACTCTTCATATTTTTTTGCCAAATCAATGTAGAATTAAGTTCTTTACAATTTTGCTGTACATGTTTGTCTACCAAGAATCCTCTGTTAACCGTGAAACTCGTTTTCATCGAAAATTATCATCGAAAAATTTAGTAGGCGGTGAAATGCAAACGTTAAAAGTTTATTATTGTCACGGTTGTTTTAGTAATTGTCCATTCTATTACAATTTTATTGTGTCTTTGAATTGTTAGCAATAATGAGTATTTCCGACAGTAGAAGTAGTATGGTTTATTCCACCGGAAAATCGAATGGAAGTTGTTTATTGGCAACTCATAATTATAAAGCAGATAATAATAATAATAATACTTTATTTAACGGAATAAACCTTTTAAATACAAAATCAAATTCTATTGATTTCATATGTTTAAACAAAAATATAATTAAATATATATATGTATATATTCATAAGAAATAACAAATGAAATACTAAGATAATAAGTAAAAATAATACATACATTTGAAACTTAATTATTTAATTGTGGAAATACAGTATATGAATTTAACTTATGTTTAAAATTTTGTATGGTGATCCAAATAAATGAAACCACATAAAAATATTAAATTTGTTGCCCAGTCTCATAAGTCTTGATATACTATTGTTATACGCAAAATTGGAAGAATGTTGAGGTACTTTAAAAATATCTTTAGATCTTGATCGTAAATTACCATAAGATATAAAATTTAATTCTTCAACTAGCACACTGCAATCCACTTCGCCATTAACAATCTTATGGAGATAACATAAATCTACAATTTGACGCCTATTGGATAAGGATTGAATTTGTAAAGATGATAAAATTGGATTATTTATATTTGTGATGTTGCTTCTCCTTAGTTTAAAATCTAGGTAACGTAGAACTTTTTTCTGAACATCTTCAATCATATTTTCCAGGTAATTAATATGTGGACACCAAACAATAGTTGCATATTCCAATTGAGTTCGTACCAGAGAGTAATATAATGTCACAATAGAGTTGATAGTGAGATCATTGCTAACAGTTTTAATCATTCCCCATTTTTTGCATTGCTTTTTGCACATTTTGGTTATATGATTTTTAAACAATAGTTGACTATCAAAAGTACACCTAAATCTTTTTTATTTCTAGTTTAGAAACTCTTTTGTCGTCAATTTTATAAATGTATTCAACTCTTTTTTTGATCTAGTAAATGTCATTACATTACATTTATCATGATTAAGAAATAGTAAATTTTGATTACACCACAAGTTTAAACCATGTAAATCCTTTTGCATTTTGTCGCAGTCATCTTTAGATCTAATATAATTAAAAATTTTTAAATCATCAGCAAACAAAAGATAATTTGAGTGTTTGATGTAATTTTTTATATCATTTATAAATAATAAAAATAATATCGGACCACAATGAGAACCTTGAGGTACTCCGGAATATACTGGAAATACTTCAGATGTATAGTTTTTTAATTTTAACTTTTGAAATCTATTGCACAAAAACGCCTGTAACCATGATAAAATCGATTTATTGAAGCCTAGTTTCTCTAATTTTTTTAGCAGTATTACATGATTAACTTTATCGAAAGCTTTGCAAAAATCAGTATAGATCACATCGGTTTGACTTTTTTTCAAAACCTTTCATTATAAATTGCTGGAAAACCATTAAGTTCGATATAGTTGATCTATTTTTCATGAATCCATGTTGACATGGAGATATTAATCTTTTACTGACCACGTCAGTTGTCTTGCTACAAAATTATCCAATATTTTAGGAAGTATAGACTGTTTCGAAACTGCTCTGTAGTTACATACATCATCTGATTTGCCAGATTTATGGATCGGTGTAACAAATGATAATTTCCATATTTTCGGTAATACACCATTGTTTAAGGAAAACATAAATAGACGATGAATTGGAATAGTTAAGGACGATACGCATTTTTCAAAAACAAACTAGGAATTCCATCAGGTCCTGAAGTTGTGCTATTATCCAAACAACTTAATTCTTTGTAAACTTCTTCAATCGAAATACTTAGTCTAACACTTTCCGCATTTGATTCATGATCAAAAAATCTTTCGGAAGAGTCTAAATAATTTAGTACACTAGGTTTAGTGTATGCAGATGCAAAATACTCAGCAAATAATTCGACCACCTTATTACTGTTTTCGGCTACCTTTCCATTGCTTGAATTACGCATTAAAAGAGGGATGGAATTATTGTCCTTTATTTCATTATAAAATTTCCAAAAATATTTAGGATTACTTTGTAAATTAGAATTGACTTTGACCATATAATAATTAAATAAATCTGTTGAAAGTTTTTGCACTTATTTCGTAAACACTTAAAGACATCATAATCTTGAGGCAAACCGCTACGTTTAAATGTGTGATGAGATATTTTTCTGCCGTATTAATTCCTTTAATTCCTTAGTGACCCAAATTGGAAACTTGTCTAATTTATTATATGCTATCTTAGATGGTATAAAGCGATCTCGTACTTCATTAAACAAAGAATAAAATGTTTCAATAATGACTTCAATATTACTATTATTAAAAACGATATTCCAATCTATAGAACAAAAATAATTATTTATACTAACATAGTCTGCTTCATGGTAATTATATATTACTACTTCTTGAGGCTGTAAGTACTCGCACTTCGTATTTAGAGGAATATTTATATCATAAGCATTATGATGAACACTATCATCTTGTAATCTATTAGTAGATAGAGATACATAAACATTCAATACATTTGTAAACACTAAATCAAGATAAACATTTCTACTGTTGGGAATTAAATTAACCTGATTTAAAAGAAGAGAATTATAGCAATTAATGATGAATCTTTCCTTTTGATCAAAAATGAAACCCTTTCAAAATCAACTCCTTTCTTATTCCAAACAAGATTAGGTAAATTGTAATCCCCTGCAAGTATTATTTTAGCATTACTATTATTAGACAAAAGTGATTCAAATAATTGACAATGCTTGTCGTAATTCATAGAACTGGAAGCAGGAGGTATGTAAACTACCAATAATGTATATGACGTTATTAATTTTTAGATTCACAAATAAATGCTCGATTTTATTATCAAGATGAATTAAAGAAGTGATAAAACATTTTTTACTGCGATCAGCAAACCACCTCCTCTAACGTTACCTGATACAGATCGATCTGATCTATAAATATTATAATTACTGAACTGAAGCAAATTGTTACCCAAATTTTCATATAGCCAAGTTTCACATAAAATAATAACATCAAAATTACTGCAAGCAATCATTATAGATAGCATCTGAATTTTGGTTCTAATGCCACCACAATTTTGAAAATAGAAATTCAGTCTTTTGACGCAGAAGGTTTCGGTGCCAGGGACTTTGTAATAAACGGTACATCAAAACGATATTTTATGATTAACTCTGTTTCTCCATTATTTTTCTTACGCGAAGTTCAGAAATCACCTTCTTCAAATACTCTAGCTGTTTTGGTGTTTTATCTGCGTGAAAATGATTTTGTTTATTAGGATTAATTGCATTAGATCTTAAAACTTCTCGTACTTCATAAACATCCTTAAAATTAGCTTTAGCGGTCTGGGTTTGCTATTATTTTTACGTCCAACCCGAAATAATCGTAAAGGTCTATAAGTTACGCCAATTGATTGTAAAATGTTATTAACTATAACTTTATCATCTTCTATTTTATCAATAATTGAAGTTTTGTTAGATTCAACTATTCCAAATAAAATAACATTACATTTGCGCCCATTTCGATCATTTAGCTCCGCAATTAGATCTTCATCACTTGATGTTGTATTATTAGACGTTACGTTATGAGATTTCTTAGACGATTCCATATTACTACATACATTTTCGAGTATTAACTTTATCTGTCAAAACTGTTATAGCTTCCCTAAGGTTAGCGTTTTCAGTTGTAATTTCAGAAAGTTTATTCAAAATTCCCGAGATTTGATTCAACTTATCGTTTTGTGTATCTACAATTTTATAAGAGAAGCAACTGATTCTTGCAGTTCTTTGACGATAAAAGTTAATTCCAACGCTATTTTGCTATCAGAATTCATCTCATTCCCATATTCAGGAGTCGGTGGATCTAGTTTTGATTTCTTATTAATTTTGGAACAGCATTCAAAATCATCATCATTAGATAAACAGGAACCACAACAATACCTCCGAGCTGAGAATCAAAAAAACTGGAACTATGAGAAAAATACTAGGAGACATGTTTGCTCTGAAGAGGATATGACATTTGACATAGTCATACCCTGTATAACTAATGTCTACTTTAAAATCATGGACAGTTAAGATTGATACCACCTTGTGAATAAAATTTTAGTATGATATTTAAAATAATAACCTGAAAAGCTTGAAATATCTAAAAGCCAATATTCACCAAAGAAAGTGTTTAAAAATCGATATCTTAAAAAGTATCACTTTTTGAGTAAGACTCGTATACATAAAGTCCCCATAGTTTTTCACGTAGATTTAGAATAAAAAATATGTGTTTCCATTTAAATTGTCAAATTTGACAAGTGGTCCATGAAAGTGGGACACTCTGTATAATTGAAAATATTTTTAAATTGTGTGGTCAAAACTAATCTTGAATAAATCTAATTTTTATAGGCCATATCAAAGGTCCGCGTAGGTATTACAGGACAGGCTGTATATAAAAACTACATATATTTAGGTTTTTCCAAAATTTTAATTAGATATTGTTAGTTGACTTAAAAAATATGAAATTTTAGTTTATTTTTATGCGTGAAAGCCTTTTATAAGGTGGGTAAGGGTTGGCATGTTTAGGTTTTCCTCAAATGCTTTGTCAAGACGAACCAATCACAATTGCACACGGTTTCGTTACCACACTATACAGTTTTATCCTGATCTTCTGAGGTACCATACATAACGCTTACATCACAATACAACATTAAAATGTACCATACGAGTAAATAAATAATAATTACTCCTTCAACGTGTGAAGTAATTTCTTACATTTTTTGTATTTCTTCTAAATCATGGTTCAATGCAAACAAATATTGACTGTTTTTCAGTTGTTCGTAAACTTCACCAAAATTTTTACACTAGAATTAACAACAAAATCTTTATCCGACTTACCATCACTTTCGTGATTTGTATCACTTTCTTTTTGGTCCTTGTAATCCTGAATACACTGGCTTATATTTAAATGCATATTTTCAGTCTGGTGTTCGTCGTCATTCGTTTTTTTTTAAATTCACGCTACATCTTGTTTCTAAAAGATAGGGAAGCGGCCGGTAGGTCAACTTCATCCTCGAATTCATTAACAGATTCTTCGCAATTTTGCAAAAAAACGGCTTTGCGGTAAAAGTTATCACTGATCGTTTATCTTTCTTCCATGCAGCAACATACATATGAGCGCATTGAGAATAGTAATTGATTTTTAAGGCATCCGTGTTTCCGGAATGTTCCGTTAAAAGTTTTTAAAAGAAACTTTTTGTAAATAAGTTTAAAATCTGGTCTAGCGTCTGGCAAACAGGTCTCATATTTGGAGGGAAAAAATTAATATAAAATTTTTTTAATTTCATATTCAGGTGGAAAGTTGCATTATCCAAGAATAGTAGAACTTCGCGCTTCTATCTTTGTATATTTCTGGTAAATTTTCTCAGCTAATCCTTGCAGCCAATTGGGAATTATCTCTTATCAATCAAACTTTTTTTATTAAAATGCCACTCGAGTGGTAATTTTCTAATTATAAGAGGTTCCTCTTTTTCTCCCGTGATACTGGCGCAAAATAACACTGTGAGACATTCTTTTAAAATTTTTCCTCCCGGACATTTTTTGGTTTTAAAAGCTATTTCGGAAAAATTCTGAAAAATAGACTACTAGGTTTCATTTACGTTAAAAATATTGTCCGAAGAATATTTGTCGATAATGGAAATTAAAGTTTCTTTCGATTCTATTAATTGCTTTACGTTAACCTGTGCCGCCTCTCCTGATGTTTTCAAATTTATGTTCAAACGTTTACAAAATTTTTGAAGCCATCCTCCAAGGATTTGTCTTCAAGAAGGTGTTCTAAGACTGTGGTATTTTTTGTTGTTACCTTAACAAAACTAATTAAGAACAATGTGGACTAAAGCAGCAGTCCTTTTCTTAGAAAATTTCTTTTGTCGTTGGACATTACCACTTTCAACAAAATTGTTCTTAATTTCGTTTTTTTTCGTCAAAATTTTGGCAATTTGAAATTTTCCCACCCCAAATTGTCTACTACTAAATTTAAACTTTGCAGCACACTCAATAATTTCCAATTTTTCTTTGATACATAAAAAAATTCGATTTGTACGCCGTGTACAACATCTGTGGAAAAACTTAACAATTGTGTTTACAAAGTACCTACACCTAAATCAAAGAAAACGAAAGGCAGTTCCACGGAGCTCCGAAAGCTTTATGATTATTGAACTCTTTTGTCGTTCTTACGAAAAATATTTTTATCTTCGGACCTAAATTCTAAACAGGTATTTGGGTTTGGGTTCAATTTATGATTGTATTGTTTGTCCATTATGGGGGGTGAAATTTGTAAATAACATTATAGACAAAGAATCAAATTGAATTTCAGTGTACACTATACAGAATGTCCATTATTTAGAGGTTTGTTTTAATTAAATTTCCAATAGTAAGATTCAGTAGAACAAAAATTGTCCATTGTAGACAGGTATCTGTTAATGGAAGGTGTCCGTTAATAGAAGGTTTACTGTTTTTCAAATAAGGGACTCGATCAACTTTGAAATTGTCTAAGTTTGACTTCCTTTTTTTATGCACCCTATACAACTTGAAACATTTTTAGTTTATCCACACACAAGTCCCACGTCTCTTAAACTTGTAAAAAAAGAATTAGTTATTAAAATTTAACGTAATGAATGTTATTCATTTCCAAAGTTGGATTAGTTTTGGCATAAGATTTTATTAATATCAAAATACATATCTCAAAAAATAAAAAAGTCATAAGAAAACCACTGGATCCGATTTTTCTAAAACTTGATATACAGGGTGTCCGGAAATTATGAGCAAAAAACTCGAGGGGTGATTCTACTTAAAAAATTAATGCCACAAGTTTCTATAACATTTTTCTGAAAAATCCAAAATAACGAAGTTACACAGCCTCAAAGCTTGATTTTAAATCAAGCTTTTTAATAAAATATTTTCTCGTGTACCGATTCTCTTCAAATTTGGCACACTTACCAATAATGTTCGTTTGTATTTTTGTTCCCAATTTGACGTAAATTCCCCAAAGCTAAAGGGCATTGCATTGCCGCTAGCTAAACCATAATAATAATGCATGTCACGTAGTTCGACGTTAGAATAATTATTATGATTCATCTTATCTTATTATTAAACACAACAATTCAATAAGAAACTTGCAACAACTTATTATCTGTCAAAATTAATTGTTTACAAAGCAACTCCCGCAGTTGTTTCCAAAGCATGCTTTGTTAATGTTGAAAATGAGCTGAAGTGAGTTGGTATTCATTCAGTACAAGCAACTTTTAAAAGCGTTTTTCTCGAAAACAGCTCATTTTATTGTGATGTAAGAAGAAGACGTTTTTTGAAGATTTTTTGATGTTCTTTAATTGTGTCACCAAAATTTAGAAAAAAAATCGAACAAAAAAGGTATGGATCATTATCCAAAGGTCAAGGGCAGTTTAAGCCCTTTAGCTTTGGGGAATTTACGTCAAATTAGGAACAAAAATACAAACGAACATTATTGGTAAGTTTGCCAAATTTGAAGAGAATCGGTACACGAGAAAAAATTTTATTAGAAAAGCTTGATTTTTTTAATGAAGCTTTGAGACCGTGTAACTCCGTTATTTTGGATTTTTCAGGAAAATGTTATAGGTACTTGTGGCATTAATTTTTCAAGTAGAATCACCCTCAGTTTTGCTCATAATTTCCGGACACTCTGTATAATTAAATAGACACGCAACAATTTTTTGGAGGGAAATTCACCTGTATTCAATTTTTTTAAATGAAACATACAATCGAGAGCTTTAAAAAAAATATAGCATGTCAATGTATTGTACAGAGTGGGTCGATTTCGATGAGATTGCAGAGTATTTCGGTAACTATTACTGTTAGAGCATAACTGTTCACGTAGCATTAGGCCAATTTTTTGAGACAAATTAAACAGCGAAAACAAAAATTTGCTTTATTCTGACAGATGTGCTGTGTTTCATTGTTTTAAATTATTACATCGCCTAGTTACAAAAGTGCAGACTAACAAATTCGCTTGTAATTCCGTAATTTTCTAAATGAACCTCTATAAACAATATATTGTTGAAAAGTTTACAAAATAAGGATTTTAATGAAGTCAAAGTCAACTATGGTTTCCATTAAAAAACTGAGTTTATGTGGCATCTCGACTATTAGTGACCAAAGTTAAAAATTGACTACTCCATTTGATTCCACGCTAAAAATTGCACAAGAAATGTCTTTACACTTTTTCCTAAATTTTTATCAACAGATGGTGATATGGAACCCTATCGAAACTTGGAATAATTTAATTTTGGTCCCTGCATCAAAAATGAAAAAAGATAGCAAATTTTTGTTTTGGCTGTTTAATTTGTCTCAAAAAGTTAGCTTAATGCTACGTGAACAGTTTTGTTCTAACAGTAAGGACCGAGGGCGAAAAAACATTAACATTGAAAAACTTGTATAACTTTTATACCATATAATTTTTTTACAAAATTTTGATATAGTAGGCTTTGAAATAGTTGTCAGAATATGTCGTCAAATTTTTATTTTTATTTGAGTCAAATTGTGTTCACAATGGCAAAAGTAGTGGAAGTACATAGATTAATCATTAAAAATTTGTTGAGAATCCACAATGGTCAGTCGTTCGCATTGCAAAGGAGGCAAAAGTTTGCAGGCAAGTGGCAGCAAAAGTCATCAAGCGGTACAAGGAAGACTTTACCATAACACGGAAACCAGGAAGTGGACGACTAGAGGGTTTTCATTCACCAAAAAGGTGCAAAAGGCAATATCTGCGATGGTTAAGAATCCGCTGATATCGAACCGGAAATTAGCTGCAAAAGTCGACTTGTCGGAAAAGACAATTCGAAAAATTAAAAAAAAGAGTGGATTTAAGTCCTACAAAGTTCAAACAACTCCAGATCGTAATGCGGAAAAACATTGAAGCCAAGAAACGAGCCAGAAAGTTGAGAGCAGATTTTTTCCAAAACCTCAATGTTGCGTGATGGACGATGAGACTTACGTCCTCGCCGATTTTTCTCAACTACCTGGTCAGGAGTTTAAGTTTCCTGTGGACGAGGAAATGTTTCTAAGAAGTTTAGAACTAAAATAAAGTCCAAGTTTCCAAAAAAATATCTCGTTTGGCAGGCGATTTGTAGCTGCGGTGAAAGAAGCCAATTTTTAATAACAAATGGAACAATTAACTCCGATATTAGACGAAGGAGTGTCTCCAAAAAAGATTGCGGCCTTTTCTGAGTTAACATAAGGTATCCACACTTTTTTGGCCGGATTTAGCTTCGTGCCATTACAGTAAGCAGACAAAAAAATGGTACGAAGAGAATCATGTCGATTTTGTACCCAGAGAGGCTAACCCACCAAATTGCCTTGAGCTTCGTCCAATCGAGCGGCACTGGGCTTTGGTGAAAAGAAGCTTGAAGCAGACAAAAACTAAAATTTTTTTAGATTTTTAAAAATGTGAACCGTAGCGACCAAGAAAGTGTCGAGCACCACCATAAAAGCCATGATGGAGACCATTCCCGACAAGCTAAAATTTTTATGACGATAAGTCTGATTGATTTTTTGTTTTTCTTAATTTTTATATAATAAATAACCTATCCAAAACTAAATTTTTGAAAATTTATTTAGCGGTTTAAAAGTTATGCAAGTTTTTCAATGTTAATGTTTTTTCGCCCTCAGTCCTTAATACCCGAAATACCCTGCAATCCCATCGAAATTGGTCCACCCCGTACAGGGTATTTTAGAAGATATAGTATTTTGGTGAACTTATTGCTTGGTTTGCATTTTGCTTCGCCCTGTATCAATGAAGTTTCGGGTAATACAAGTAATTAATTCTAAAAACAATTATAGGAAATAACATGTTAATAGAAAATATTTTAAATTACCTATCTCAAGTTACTTTATAACAGAGTGTCAAAGTAGGTGTCATTTTTATTGATAATTAGCAATATCTTTGAAAATACCCTGTGCAATACATTGATATGCTATTTTTTAAACCTTAAAGAAAATATGGTGTTTCATTTAAATAAATGTAAGTTTTGTTATGTATCGACATGCAAGTATGGTAAGTCACAGTGTAATGCTAGGGATCGAGTTATATGACGTTGATTTTTATTTATCTCAGTGATCAATATCAGTCGTGTTTTACTATTAGGTACACTGTTTCTTGTTGTAATTTTTATGTACTTATACTAAATTTAGTTACAAGTGAAAAGTAAGCCTTCAATAATTGAACTATCTAGTATCTATCAACTATAAACCAAAAGACATTACATGGTGACAGCGAAAAATCGCGCTAGTGAGTTATTTAGTGTTGTACATAATAAATAAGAAAGGAAGATGTCTGATCACGCAAAGGCACCAGAGGAAATGAATTTTAAATGATACGTGGCCAATAACTGGAAATTATGGGAATGTACATTCAATCTCTAATCACCAGCTGTAAAAGTAAGAAGCTAAACGACATAAAAGTTGCAATTTTGCTTAACTTTTTGGGCGATGAAGGTTTTCAGATTTATAGTATTTTTGAATATGAAAAGGAAGAAGATGATCAATATACTGTCTATAGTTTTAGAAAATTTTCAATCTTCATCAGGACATAACACAAAAATATCGAGATTGGGAACAGGAAGCTGCTACATAACGTTTCTCGAGAGATAACAGGTTTGAAAAATACGATAGGTATTGGCTCAATCACTCTCAAGTAAGTAGTGCCAGCTTATAATCGCAAATATAGTAGATGCAAAAAAAAGTTACTACTGCAAATTTTGTAAAAATCATTACGTGTATGATGATATATATGATATCAATGATAACACGGAAGGCGATGATAACTCAGAAGGTGATAAAGCCACCTTGGTGAGCTTTATGTATTAAATTTAGAAATTCTGCTTTAAGAGTTTCAGGAATAATTAGGTCTTTTCTTATAAAAGAGTACATTGTTATGAAGATTTATTTCGTTTTTGATGTTCCTTAATTGTTTGACTTCACGTGGAGCACTGGCTTTATGTAAAGGCCATATATAAACTACAAAATGCTTGGCTTTCTGTAACACAACATCTACATCAATAGCTCGTTGTAGTTTAGATTCATTCTCCTTTGAAGTTATAATAACCGAATGTACCATTAGATTGGAATCTAGATAATCAGTATTGATTTTTTCGGTATTTGTATCCCGGCTCAAAGCATCGGCGACTTGCATGTGTTTACCAGGTACGTAAATCTATTGAAAATTATATCTCAAAAGTCTAAAAACAAGTCTATATTCTAGGTGATAGGTCGTCTATGGGTTTTTCCAACAATCCCAAAGGAGGACGGTGGTCGATGTGAATTATAAACCTACGACCAAACAAGTAGTAGTGAAACTTTTCACAACCAATTACAACCGCAAGTAATTCCTTCTAACACGAGATGTCGCAAGACACACATTTTACTTATATTCATTGCTCCAGGAGAGTTTAAAAGACCAACCGCCGTTCTTGTACAGTTGTATACCGCAAGTGAGTATACACCTCTGATGAGTTGCATCAGGTGTTCTTTCGTGCGTGTATGCTTCTGTACAAGTTATCTTGGATTTATCGACTCACGTGTTGTTTTAAGCATTAAAACCAACGCTTAGATGGCGACATGCACTTTAAAGCACACAAGTCTTTACAGTTAACTGTTGGCATTTACTTAGTTTATTACTATTTACACGTGTCCATGTTAACACGAGATGTCGCAAGACACACATTTTACTTATATTCATTGCTCCAGGAGAGTTTAAAAGACCAACCGCCGTTCTTGTACAGTTGTATACCGCACGTGATTATACACCTCTGATGAGCTCACAATAAGAGCGAAATGCTGCATCAGGTGTCCTTTCGTGCGTGTATGCAGCAGTTAAATAAATTCCGTCGACTGCTTCATTTTTACTATTTTTTTTGGAACTGTTAAGGGTTTGTTGTAAGATTTGCAGTTTGTTCGATAGCTATTGCAACAAGGAAGTTTTAACACAATTTGTACGCAAGAAGCGTTGAGAATTATTTGAAAAACCTTAAAGAATTATCACATCTGATTTTGAAAAATTATTTTGTACAAGTTTTTCTTTGAAATTATCACATGATGGAAATGCTAAGGGATATTTTTTATTCCACACGGAAGACCATAGTATTGGGCAAGTACTCCATCAAAAAAGTTCAACAAAGTTGGCGTAAATTTTTTGAAAATTACATTTTAACATATTAACATCAACTTTTTTAAGAAAAATTGAAAATCGAAATATCTCAAAATCCATTGAGTTTTGTATAATACATATTCGGGTTAAATTTACTCCTTACCTCTTGTTCTATCAGATCTCCAAAGGAATGTATCCAATTACCAGTGACTCTGTATATGCGTTTAATGATCTTGGATCTATACATACACGAATGTCATTATTTGATTTATGCACAATCACTATTGGATGTACCCAATCAGTTGGTTCACTTACAGGTACAATTATATTTTCTTTTACCATTTGATCAAGTTTATCCTTAACCTTTTTTTGTAATGCAATGGGTATTTTACGAGCAGCGCAATATGAGAACTGCACACGCTTGCAGTACAATTTTATATTCTCGGTTTACCTTTCCTAATGACTGGGAAAATAATGAATCGTATTTGCGAAGAATGTCCAAAGTGGTGGATTTACTTGTAGCTCGATCGAATTTAATAGATTCAAATGTTTTATTCGTGCCACAACGGTTGATTATCGATCCAGCTAGTCCCAAAATAGAACCCTGTGTTTACGAATTAAGAACGTAAAACAATAATTTCTTACTGTTGGAATCCGACCTAATACCTACCGTAATTCTATTACAAGAATAGGATGAAAGCTTAATCTAGGTTTTTTGCAACAATTTTAATCCATTTTAAGTTTCTTAAAATCATTTAGGTTTAAAATATTGACTTGACTGCCGTATCTATTTTTAAATCAATGTCACACCCTTCAATTTTAATGCATTCGTACCACTCGATAGAATTCACATCAGAGTATGTGTGCATACGCTTGAAAATGGCCATAGTGTAGACGACATTGAATTAATTAAGAGGGTAGATAATAAAAACGAACTTGATTCTTGTGAAAGTATGGAAATTTTTAAAAACAAAAGTTTGCTTATGAATTATGATGATCACGGTCCATTAGGTTTTTTGGAATTATTCAAGCTTATATAAGAATCAATGAGGTGTAACGATGCGTAGCACGCAGATAGTATACAGGGTGAGTTTTTTCCGATGTTTAGCACAGGGATCTCGGAAACTAATAAAGATAGAGAAACAGTTAAATGGGGAAGGAATTGTATTTTTACGAGATCACTAAAATGTGCCATTCGTTCTTTCAAAAAAATGCACGGCTAACTAGATATTTTGAAAAATAAGTTTTTGGTAAATTCGTTTGGTGTATGTTGCTTTGTTATTATTGACTTTACAAAAAATTATAGAGGGAAAAGTTTTAGGTATTTTTGTGATACATTAAAAGTTTAGTCGAAATTTTTATTTAATTTTTGAATTATGACACAAACTTCTGTTTTTTCTAATGGAAACTATAGTCGGCTATAACTTGTTAATAAAGATGCATTTTCAACGATTCCAATGATATACCATGCGTCACCATTATTTTTATAAATAAACAAATTATAGTCAATTTTAGTTTAATTTTTCGATACTGCTGGGATAGTATGCTGTGGAAACACTATCCGAGGTAAACGTCAATTATTAGGAAGTGAAAATTACTTATAGTTTTTATTGTGTTGGTTAAGGTGTCTAAAACCATAATATGAATTTCTCTAATAAAGAAAAACGTGATATGATAGAGTGTTATATTTTATGTCATAAAAATGTAGTACAATCTGCACAACGATACTTCGAGCTCTATTTTGATCGTCGGCAGCCTTTTCTACCTACCTATAAAAGACTTTATGATAATTTGGGGCAATATGGATCTTTCTGTAGATCCAAAAATATTACAAGGAGTATTAATGAAAAGGCAGAGGTAAATGTACTAGCATGTGTACTGCAAAATCCATCGATTTCAACTCGAAAAATTGAAGCTGAAGCAGGTATGTCACAACGTACAGTTGTACGAATTCTAAAAAAACATAAATATCCAGGTGTTTTCAATAGACGCATTCAGTATTGTACCTGGTTTACTAACATGTGTGAAGCTGACTCACAGTTTAAATTTAAAGTTTTGTGGACAGATGAAACACAATTGACCAACTGCGGCATGTTTAACAGGCATAATCAGCATTTATGGATGCAAGAAAATCCGCATCACGTTGAACAGAGAAGACCCCAAGTAAGATTTGGATTTAATGTTTGGTGCGGCGTCATTGGTTCAAGAATTATTGGTCCGCACATTTTTAATGGTATACTGACGGGTGACCGTTACCTTCATTTTTACAAAACGATTTTGATAACATGTTAGACGAATTACCCTTGCACACACGTGGTATGCTCCAATGGTTTCATCACGATGGGGCACCACCCTACAATCAGGTAACGGTGCGAAATCATTTAAATCAAACATTCCGTAACTCATGAATAGGAGGAAACGCGCCCGTTGCTTGGCCACCTAGATCCCCGGATCTCTCTGTTTTAGACTTTTATTTATGGGGTGTATCAGAGAACATACGCCACAGCAGATGATCTTAGGGAAGCTGTTCTAGAAACTTTGCTAATATTGATGCACGTTCCGTACGAAAAGCTACAAATTCTGTTTTGAAACGGTGTACTATGTGCATTAACCAAAACGGTAGATCTTTTGAACACATACTGACCTAAACACGATAAAACATAAAATCAGTTACGTTGCTTTGCGTCCTTCTTTATATTTTATTAACACCTTAAGTTTCGTTGTTGTTTTTTTAATTTATCGTTTACAGTTTTTTTGTTTGCTTGTTTTTGGTCACGGATATTAACATTACTCTGTATTAAGAAACTCGCAAGAATTTAATTGTGGCTTCCCAATTAATAATTGGCTCTTTATTGGACTTTATTACATGTTAGGTCTTCCTAATAGAACCTTTGCACTTTTATCATTGTGACGTTTTTTTTAAATTTATTAATTGTATTCTACTTAGATTTAGTATTAATGTAGATGCTTACTGGATTTGCTGATAAGAGCTGTCATCCAGTCGGCCATTATCTTTAAATGCCTCAGATAAAGACCGGACTTTTCCGGTCAAAACGTCGGCAAACAAAAAGTCTATGGTTAGAGATTGATGATCCATCCTACAAAACTAAACCCCAAACTAATTGAGCTTGTAATTTTAAAATTTAAAAAAGGTAATACATATCTAACTTCCATTTCATTATTCAATTTGACGCATATCTTAGTAATTGTTTCCATTGCACACTATTCAAGAAGTTTGGAAAAAAATCAAAATTAACCATAAGTGATTTATTTATAAAAATAATGGTGACACATGGTATATCATTGGAATCGTTGTAAATGCATCTTTATTATGAAGTCATAGTCGACTATAGTTTCCATTAAAAAAAAACAGAAGTTTGTGTCATAACTCAAAAATTATACGTTAAATAAAAATTTCGACTAAACTTTTTAATGTATCACAAAAATACCTAAAACTTTTCCCTCTATAAATTGTTTGTAAAGTCAATAATACACAAAACGAATTTACCAAAAAACTTATTTTTCGAAATATCTAGTTAGCCGTGCATTTTTTTTTTAAAGAACGAATGGCACATTTTAGTGATCTCGTAAAAATACAATTCTTTCCCCATTTAACTGTTTCTCTATCTTTATTGGTTTCCGAGATCCCTGTGCTAAACATCGGAAAAAACTCACCCTGTATATAAGCTTCCTATTGTTCTTATGTTTAGTATCGGTTTGCTGATTATATTAGTTTAACTATTGAAACACGTGCCCGAGTATAGTTTTTGGTGCAATTTTTTGGTGTTTTCCCTTTTGTTACAGATAGACGCTGTAGTTTAGAGTTCCATTCCTTTCAGCTAAACTTTATCGTATAGTTGTCGACTACTCCAGCAAATTTGTACTTGTAAACGAATTAACCAATAAAACTGCTGAAAGTGTCTTATGTTCACTCAAGAACATATTTGCTATGTTTGACATACCGTTAGAAATATTTTCCGGTAACGGTCCTCCTTTTAATTCTACTGAATTCGCCAAATTTGCAAAAATGTACGACATTAAATTAACAACTTCCAGTCCGTTCTACCCTCAATCTAATGGAATGGTAGAAAGAGCAATAGAAACTGTTAAAAGAATGGTGATTAAAACTTTTGGAGCGGGAGAGAATGCATTCTTGTCAGTTTTGAAATGTTACACCAAAACCAAACTTACCTTCCCCCAGTGATCTTCTTTTGGGAAGAAAACTACGTACTACTCTGCCAGTAGGAAAAAAAATTCTTAAGCCGAAATATTCGATTGAAGGGATAAAGCAAGCACTAATGGCAAAGCAAATGATCCAAAAACCTTATTATAATAATAAGTCAATAATGAAGCAGCCAACGCTTAAGCTAGACCAACCCGTTTTTGTTCAACAAAACATTCGAAATTGGAAACTAGCGGTTGTTGCCGAAAAAACTGAACCAAAGATTATATAAATACTATTTGGGGATACACGGTATAGACGAAATCGCTCTCAGCTAAAACCTATACGAATGCTTTCGTCACCATCTGCGCCAAACCAAATTCGTCTAGAAGCGGAAGAACACAAGAAAGAAAATTCGACTACGACAACGCGTAGTGGTGGTGTTATAAAGCCCCCTTCTGTATTAGATTTGTAAGGGAAGAAGTTTAGATCATTTTTTTTTAAAAAGAAGTACGTGTTATGTATTCAAATGCGAGTATGGTACGGTCACAGCCTAATGCTAGGGATCAAGTTTGTGCTGCCACGACTTTTTGAAACATCCTGTATAATCAAAAATGTGTACTCAATAACTCTGTACTAAATGTACAAAATTATATCTTTTTTCTCAACAATCTTATCATTCAATGTCAGAAGATTGCGCTACTCTGTAGAAAATTTGATTGAATTTTGAGATTTCTTACAAAAAGGTAGAATGTTATACTTTTATGGTCAACCGGCCGACTTCGTGCTGTTTATGATACAGTTTTTAGGCAATAAAGTGCCCCTTTATGACTAGACTTTTTTTGTTATTTTATGGAGGTCAATGTCAAACGTGAAGTCAGAAGAAATGTGTGGATTGTAAGAGTAAACACTGTCAATTTAAAAACACAAGCATAGCTTACTATAGACATACGTCGGTATTACAAATCATTTCTGTAGTTCATATTTGTTTGAGTAGGTAAAACAATACAGTTGACCATAAAATCTTGTATGCAACTAATCTATAACCTCGTTTTATGGTTTCGTGACAGTTATGGCATCGTTCCTTCGTTGCTTGTCAATAATTCTGGGGCTTGTCCATAAAAACGTAAGTTATGGAGTTGTTACATAAATAGCTATTTTGATTCGATATGTGTGCATTTTCTCTCAATCAGACCCAGCACGATTTGGGCGACTAACACTTTGATTAAAAAAAGTTATGGAATTGCATTAAAAATGCATTGTATTTTAAATACAAACCTATAATTCTTTTTACATGAGTCGATTGGCCATATAATTTTGAGTTAATATAACCTAAATTATGTTATCTTATCCTTGACCGTTTTTGACATATGTCATTTTTTTCCGAAAAAATGGTCTTTGTAGTAGTAATTAAATTTATGGAGCAGTTGGCTGAAAATCCAGGCTTACTCCTGATGTCCTACTGGTTGTTCCATTTTGTACCATATGGACACAGGCAATTTTTAAATATCACAATCAAAAATTATCGAAAAGTCAATGTTTTCAAATACCACCTTCTGCTTTTTTTACATCATTTGAAAGAAAATTGAATTTTAGGGTAGATTGCTTAAGCATTTCTTATACCCAATTCCTATCCCTATCGAGTGTTATTGAATAAAAATCAAGAAATTCCTTCCAGTCAGTTTTTTCTTTGGTTTTTCAAGTAAGTAGTTATGCCATGAAAACAAAGAACAATCATAACTGTTTAATGAAAAATATGGATTCCTCTTGTTATTCTGAGTCTCAAATCGTCTATGTTGCAAATTGGTGAAGAATAAACCAAATGTTTTATTTGCCTCCAAGAATAAAAATCTAGAGGACTTAAATCTGGGGATCTAGCAGGCCACTTGAATTTCCCCACCAATGATCATCAAACATTGTCGTCAATTTTGTATGGAGAGCGCTTGTATTGTGCGCTGGTGCCCCATCCATCTGGTATGTGCAGCTCTGATCACCCGCAAATTTCCAAGAAACGTTTCCGCAATATTTTTAAGAATCTCAAATTTATGAAACAACTAGTAGAAAGGGCTGATACCTTTCCGAGTTGGTAGCAACATATAAGCAAATACATATGGGATCCAAGAGTGATATGACAATAAAAGTAAAAGGAGTAAAAGTTATAAAATAATTAAAATATTGATACAATAAAAATGACTGTAGTGGGATTGGGACAGGAAGGTTTCTAATCAGCTGTTCCTTGTAGTAGACCAGACCTACTGTGAAAAAATCAAGATTCTAGATGCTTCCTGTGAGGCGCTATCGCGTATACTAACTTGCAGGCTTGTTTGCTTAATTGCTTGTTTACAGGTATAGGTTTTTCAGGTTTTTATTAAAAGACGTGGTATTTCAAAGCCAACAATCGTACAGCGAGGTAGTTTTCAGTTGGGTGGATGGTTAGGTCAGAAAATTCCGATTATCTTTTGTTTCCAAGGCATAGCTACTAACTTGAAAAAACTAAGGAATTTATCGGCAATAAGTTACTATGAAATATTTCTTGATTTTTATTGAATAACTCGATAGGGATAGGAATTGGGTATAGGAAATGCTTAAGCAATCTACCCTAAAATTCAATTTTCTCTCGAATGATGTAAAAAACCAGAAGGTGCCATTTGAAAAAATTGATTTTTGATAATTTTTATTGTGATATTTGAAAAATGCCTGTGACCATATTATAGTACACAAAATAGAACCACCAGTAGGACATCAGGAGTAAGCCTGGATTTTCAGCCAACTGCTCCATAAACTTAATTTTATAATCTCAACTGATTCGCGAAATACAATTTTTCGTTAACTACAAGGTCAATTTTTTTGGAAAAAATGTCATATCAAAAACGGTCAAGGATAAGATAACATAATTTAGGTTATATAAACTGAGAATTATATAGCCAATCGACTCATCTAAAAAAGAATTATAGGTTTGTATTTAAAATAAGAAAGTTGATATCAATTTTTGGAACATCCTGTTTAGCTGAAGGTCTTAAAATATTGTAGGTAGAACAAAAATGATCGATTATGGCCGCGTACCGAATTTCTGATTTCTCGGCAAGTTAAAAAACTTTGAATGCACGCTCTACGCAGATCACCCTGTATACCATTCCTCTAATTTAAAGTACTTATTTACGGCACACCCTGTATAAATTACAGGGAATTACCGATTACGTACGATGGATGGCCTTTTGGTCCTCACTGCTTTAGCTCAAATTAGCACCCCCAGTTTAAAAATCGGTATTGCAGCAAATGGGTACAAATTAGTGCTAAATTGTCATCGTTTTTTTTAATTAGCACAAAGTGGGGGTGTCAACTTTACCGACGTGAAAATATAGGAATTCATTTATTGCTACTTAAAATAAAACAAAATAAAAAATTTAAATTTCTAGGATAGTCTTCTTTATTTTTTTAAATTTGTTTAAAACAACATTTGAAAACTGGTTCTTAAAGAACTGCACTAAAATGACATGTTAAATACATGATATTAGTAGAGGACAAAATACTATACAATAACAAAATACAACAAACGGAAACAGTACATATCGGCTGCAAAACATGGGATTATACAAACGTAAAGACTAATTGACTATTTATATCTATGCAAAATTTGTAAGACACTTTTAGAAAGAAAGACATCCTTATATAATGTATGTACTACCCGTACGTTTTATGCGTGTCATACAAATTTTGCAAGTAAGGCCTATACCTAAGGTAATGTACATAATACAAGTGTGATCAATTTTTGAAAAATTTAAAGCACAATTACTTATGACTAATTTTTCATAATAAAACAGTGGTGTAACTAATGATAAATGCTAATAAATGACATTTACGCATTATACTATAAGCAATTGTAATCGGTCTCTAATCTTGTTTATTTGACATGAACAAAGATTGGCAAAAACAGGATCACTTAGTGTCCATCCATACGTTATACGCACATTGATACAAAGCCAATACATTAGTTTTTTTAAAGTAATATGTACAACAATGATATCTATCTGCCCATTTCCACATTTTGTTCTACACTACATTTATTGGTAGATGGACCAGTTACACAAATTGATTACTAAAATGGTGTTTCGAACTTCCTTAAACAATTCTATATTATATAAATTAACATTTAAGTCATAGTGATCGCCTTGATCACAGAATTACAAAAACTTCACTCCTTTTTTTAAGACATTTCAATGTAAATAGTGGCGGTCAAATGTAATAACAAAGAGATAAATACAATCATTTTGGCAAAAAATAGCTCAAACTACGACATACTGAAATTTGGATCAAAACAAATTTTATTAAAAGAATTTATTTTTTATTATATTTATTGCTTAATTTCACATTGAACTTTAACCTCTACATTTACCAGTAAAATAGTAAAAGTAATTTTATTACAACTTACAATTGGTTTGTTTTAACAGAAATTACTATGTACATAAACAATATCTGAGGAGTTAATGACATTTCTTAATTGCTAGCTTTCAACATTAAATTCATTGCTCCAAATTTAAATAACACCTTTAACATCACTAAAAACTTTTGTATTTTGTAATATAACAAAAAAAATACTTGCTTACTCTCAGATATTTAAGGGATAGATAATATAAACTTACACGAATAATAATTTTGAAATATTCTTTGGTATTCTTAATGTTACCTTAAAATGTAATTAGCGAAATTGTTTAAAGCAGTATTTGTAATAATCTGCCCAAGAAATGTCATAGCGATAATACTTTTTCCACATCGTACAACGCAAAAATTATAATTTACAATAATCTTAATTATAATTTTTGCGATCAATTTCGTCTTAAAAACAAATCAGGTTTTTAAAGCGATCGTTAAGCTGAGATTACACAATTACAGATCATGCATGTTTCCTTGTGATTATCTAAATTTTTATTCGCCGTGCCTCATAAACTCAAACCGTAATACATAATTTTAAACTAAATCTAGTCGGATAAACAATTATCGGATAAGCAATTGGCATCATTTAGATGAAAAGTGTACATACCTACTAAAATTATAGCAGCCGGTTATTTTCAGATTTAGAAATTTTTACTATGGCACAAGAACCTAATATCTAAATCGAAATCGAAAATATTTTTTAAAGATTAAATTTTAAAAATTTAAAGCGTTTACTCTTAACAATAGTGATATAAGGTCTCCTTAAGTTCTTAATATATACACACACGTAGCTTTTAAAATAATAAATAAATTACGCGACACCATTACAGGTATTCTTCGAGCGATTTATTTGAAAGATTATAATCTCGGTAACTACTTCAAGGATAAATTAATTTCCATAACAATTTTCTTGTTGTTGCCATTTATTTCTAATAATAATTGAACGTCATTGACTCACGGCAAATATATATATATTTTCAAAGTCCAACTTTTTTATATGCCAAAAGCTATGTTTAATATGCTTCATGGTGCCGAGTAAATCGAAATAATATTATATATAATTTCAAAATTTTCTCACTTCTTCGTATGACTTTTTCTCTCTACTACGTTAGTAGAATGTTGCGAAGATTTATTATTACTCTATTATTTCCAAAATACAATTTCTACATTTAGTGTGTAGGATATTCTCAAAATAGACACTTATAAAAATAATCTAACTGTATTTCGAACAGATAGCAGGTCGCGACGCCAATTTCGGTTAGGTTGCTGCTTTCGCTTATTTTCCACAATTAATAAATTGTCGCGTTTGTGAAAATTCGTATTCATGCCCGAATACTTTATAGACAAAATGAACATTTAGACATAAATCGATCGACCTTAATTTTTAAAATGCACGAGCAATTATATTACGTAGATACTTGATGCTTAATAAACATTTGCAAATGGGAAATACATGCACATAATTAATTCTTCATGTGATTTATAGATCAATAAGAATATCTTTACGATGACCATTTTCGAAGGTAAATCTTTATCTGTCAAAACTGAAAATTTGAATTTATCTAAAGCCAGTTTCAGATTTTAATTAAACCAAACTTCATTTCGTTCTAATTATAATTTTATGACTCACTTAAACTTGATTAAATAGTTAACCTACAGTGGTCGATACCGAACTCGAATTACTATCTATAAACATTTATTACCGTCAATAAAAAAAATGTTGTTAAGAAGGAAATGATAAATTCGTATATTAAAGCTTCGCAACATTAATGATTGGTAACTTAATAAATATATTATATTAGCGGCGACGTAATTGTTAAGATCGATTGTGTGAACTCACAGCTTCGAATCAAAAGGGATCCTCTGTACTTAAAACACAATACAATGTTAAACTTACAAAATAGCAATATATTACATTATGTACAATAAAATAATATGGGGCATACTAACTAATCATGCCTATTGCACTCATTAAATTCTGCATTGAAATGCAATATGTAACTGCAGGGTTCTTTTAACAAAATTAAAAATTTTTTTCGAAAAGCATAATGCCCATTAATAACAATGTGAATCACTATTGTTAAAACTTTCAAAGTAAATTACCTTGCACAAAGCAAAAAAGTATAAAAGTCCCTGAATTATAAATTTGGTGTTTATATTCTCAGCCTTAATCCACTAGTGAGACTAATCATCTAACACTAAGAAAAATTCATTAATAGAAATTACATGTACTTAGGTAAGCATACGGCTAGATAGATTTGTAAATGTATTACTGGTATGTACTAGTTTGTATATACGTAATGAAGTAATTATTATATGCAAATGCGATATGATTAACGTCGTACAGATTTATAGAGCAATTTTAGATTAATTATAAGAAAAAGCTTTAAAGGTTTTTTTTTTTAATTCCAGAAGCTCGAAAGGTAAAAGGATTTAGACTTTTTTTCAAATAAACCATTAAATACCAGGCAGCATTTACAATCTCAACAACAAATAATGAAAATAAGGTACTTCAACAAGTGTTATCATTACTAATGGGTTTTATGATTGAATTCGTTTGATTAAACTTGGTTTTAGATTGACAATTAAAATTATGAGGTTTTATTAAATTTGGATTCATTCTTTTAAAAAAATAGTCTTATTCGACACAACGTGTGTTTGTTTAAAAGCTCTTTTAATTGTTTGTGCTCGTATTTTGTACGTGTTTGAATATCTACTTAGTATTCTAAATCCAAGTTTTATCATCCTATAAACTGATGATTTCAAGATTTTCACTCATCATTCCTTTATTATTTTTTTATTATAATCATGACTGTTGTTGATACGAACAAATGATTAAATGTCACTATGGCAACAAATGTGACAACTTCTATTTAAATTAAAAATATAATACTTATAAAGATCCCTGAAGCTACCACGAATACGCAAAGGTGTCCTATCAAGCAAGCAAAGGGCAGATGTTGGAAGAGCCAATTGGTGGCAGTCTCTCGATAGCCAATTCTAAACGGCAAGTCTACTTACACTTACACAGGACGTTCAAAATTCGGCAAATTCCTTAGCACATTTTTCTGTGGATGATATACGCAACGCCTCCTCTTCGTAATCGTCAAAATTGCTAGTATCACCCGGGCCTTTGCACCTAGGAATAAACGGAGCTTCGATCTTCTTCTGAAATACGGCAATCCAATCTGTCGACGCAAACCATTTGTGACCCTTGATGTCATTTACTCCAGCTTTTAGATTTCCGTAACGTTTAGTGAGATCTACCTGAAGTAAATTACGTAAAAGATCTTTAAGATCCGAACCGAAATGAGATGGAAAACGAACTTTTCCTGACACAATTTTTTCATAAATTTGAATCGGCTGATCTGCAAAGAATGGCGGATAACCTGCCGCCATTTCGTAGACCAGTACGCCAAGCGCCCACCAGTCGACGGCTTTATTATATCCTTTGCTAAGAATTATTTCTGGTGCAAGGTATTCGGGAGTGCCACATAAGGTCCAAGTACGACCCTTAACTCTTTTGGCAAAACCAAAATCGGTGACCTTAAGGTATCCTTGAGAATCGATCAGTAAATTTTCTGGTTTCAAATCACGATAAATCAGATCTAAGTAGTGTAAGTATTCGAAAGCTAACACTATCTGAGCGGCATAAAATCGAGAATGAGGTTCAGAAAATCGACCCACCTTACGAAGATGCGAAAACATTTCTCCGCCAGGCACATACTCCAAAACCATATATAAATTTGAATTGTCCTTGAAATGAAACCTTAGACTGACAAGGAACGGAAAACTAATTGCTTGTAAGATTCGCTTTTCATTCAATGTGTGCTCGACTTGCTTTAATTTAACCACTTTTTGTTTATCGAGAATTTTCATTGCATAATATTCTTTTGTGGGCTTGTGTTGCACTATCATAACCCTTCCAAATGAGCCCGTTCCCAGTGTTTTTATTCTTTCAAAATCATCCAATGCGGCTGTATTTGTCGGATTCTTTTTCCATTTTTCTTCAAAGTCTTCTTTAGCCTGGTCAAGAAATTCCTTGACACTTTCGGCGGAATCTACTTTTTTGTTAGCCGTTGCGGCATTATTGCCCATATTGTGGACTTGTATTCCTTCCAGGGCTTCAGGTAAATACTATACTCTGCCTGAAGCACCGAGAATAATTTTATGGACGTGAACGGAGGACACCGAAGTCGCCAACGTCCTATGTCAACAAAAATTAGGTACATACATTGTCTATTTTTGGTTTATACAGTTCACCCACATACACACACAACAAACTATCGAATCACAGCCAATAATTAACAATTACGACGAAAAACTTAAAGAACAAACTTCGTCTGAAGACGAACTATAAAATGGCTTCCCAATACCCAGATTTTCACTTCACTTCAATTGCTATACGGCAGGTTCCCAAGTCAATCATACAGTTACGAGAACCTCCGCCAGATGACGCAACTATTACAACTTAAAGAATATTATATAAGGTGTTACAAAATACAATCACAGAAAAATACAATACACACATTTCCTATTAAATGAACAAGTGCAAACACTAGTAACTTTATCCAAACGTTTCAAATTTAAAATTTTATCTGCAACGTCTAAAGTGCGAGTTTTTTTTAGACAATAAAAAACTTTGCTTTAGGTACTTTCAAAATAATTTTACACATAATTGCACTCGACGCACGTGACTTGAAATTTGCGTCAATAACTAATTACATAAAAACAAATTATAAAATATAAAGTTTATCTACTGTGTATCCCATTGAAGATTAAATTATTTATTTAATAAAGTTTTTCAAAGTTACAATCGTAGAACGCCCTCAAAATATTTGTTAATTTGTTTAATTTATTTATAGTATATAAAATTTTCCAGCCATCAAATTATTTTTCAAGTTTGAATGAATATTTTGCGATCTTAATTAATACCTACTACCTTTAGTATTAAAAAAAAACACACATGATACGACTTTCATGATATATGACTGTGTTGGTTTCTAATGCAAGCTTAATTTTTTTTGTCAAATTGCAATTGCGTCAATGGATTCTGCTTGATTACTTCACATCTAAAAGATGGGAAGGATTTCAGAATCGATACATTTTAACTCATATATTTCTCTTTTCTCGGCGGATTAAAGTTAGTACACAATTTTTATGCATAAAAGGAGTGAGTTAAGGTCAACGAAGAGGAAATTACCCTTTATTATTTTTTATTTTTTTAAATTATTTGTATACAGAGAATCACAAATTCATTTTGAAGTAAAGAGTGGTGACGTTTTCCTAACCAGCGAAAAAAGTTTAATTCACAAGCGTAACAAGTGAAGTAATTTTCATTTTTCTATGAAAAAAAATTATAGAAGAGTTTTTAAATAAACATTTCTTTCTTCAAACGTCAGTAAACTTAGATTTATACCTACTATTTTTTGACTTTAAAGTTGCTCCTTTTTGTAGACAACTGGTTGCTATTAGCAGCGTAACTAAAAGTACGTTTACTGGGCCGCTCTGAGGGGACGTAATTTGCTAAGCAACAAATACTTTTTAAATCGAACGACGGATGCGTCGTTATTAACAATATACTCATCATAAAAAGTATTACTTTTACTCCTAACAAAATATAGTACCTATACTGTTTTAAGTGCAAAAAATTTATAAAATAATAAATATCCATGACAACAATTTATTTTAAATGAAATTAATATCTACATTGTCATTTGGTACCTAATCAATTCATTCATAAATTTTATTACTACCCCCAGAATTGAGCATAGACCTACTTTTTTCATTTTCCGTTTGATTCTGTTTTATGCTACGTTTGTCCATTTCTATACGGCTATCTTCTTTATGTCATCATACCATCTGGTAATTGGCATCTTCCAACCCATAGTCTTCAATAGATAATTTTTGCGTTCCACCTACATCCTTCTCTAGCCACGTGCCCTGCAAAATATTTTCACTGGGTAATTCTATTCATGTCGGTGGCATTATTGTTCTTTGTTTAATCCACTCATTTCCTTTTCTGTGTCTTAATGAAACTATTATCATCTCCATCACTATCTGCGTAACTTGTAACTTGTGCACTTTATTTTTTTTGTAAGCGTCCTTGTCTGGGATCCATATGTTACTGGAAGTACAAATTCTTCGTATATCTTTATTTTTATATGTTGTGGAATTCGTTTGTTCTTAAATATTTTTGATAACTTCCCAAATGCTGCTCAACCCAGTCGTCTTTTTCTATCGATTTCTTTATTTTCCTTGCCTATTTGTATAGTTTGTACTAAATGTATATTTTTCACCATTTTCGCGGCAGATAGTGAGGTACGGGGAACAACAAACGTCACTCGTAGACTTGCGCGATCCTTGCTCACAATCTCACTCGTAATCGGTGCACAATTTTAGCTATAGTAACGGTAGAGTAAATAATAATTAGTTTTGGTAAATATAAGCTTTGTTGTTATGAATCATGACGGGTAGTAGATGTACCGTTGCTGTTTGCAATAACAGTCGCGAAAAATAAAAAAAAGGTCAAAATATTGCTTACCATAGATTTCCTAAAGATATCTAATAATATTTGTCAATTGTGGATGCAAAAATGTCAAAGAACAGGAAAATAGAATTTACAAATTTGCCATGTTTGTTCGGCGCTTTTTACTGAAAGTTATTATGAACGCAATTCCAGGTCGAGTTATTAAATATAACTCCAAAATTCTTAAAATATTTGATTATACTTATAGATATTTAAGCACAAAAATAATGTTTTTATGCAACATATTATTATTTATTTATTTACAGCTGTACCGTCACTTTATTTATTTAATTATGAGAAAACCGATGCACTCAAAGGTGCAAATGATAGAAATATGCGTGCAGAGAAAAGAGACAAAAAAACGTTTAGTGGAAAAGCTTCTAAGTGCGGAAGGTAATTTAACACAAACAATAAAATTACTTTAATACATATTCGTATTTGTTATAGTTTTAAAGTACTTTTTTTGTATTGTTATAGTTTTAAAGTCGAAGAAGTACCTTCGGAACACGTTACTATTTCTTCATTTGAAATCGAAATTATTTCTTCCACCGAATATGATTTCCTTTTAGCAAAATACAATCTTCTTGCCAAACAAAATAAAACGTTAAAAAACAATTAGAAGGGAGTGCAGTGTTGATATTAGAATTGCAATTAAAATTAAGGTCAGAGTTAGAAAAAATAAAATCCAAATTGGCCAATGGAAAATCACATACTAAGAAAATTGAAAAATCATTAAAAAATGTTTGAAGTAATAGTCAGATAAGAATTATATTGGCACGAAAGAAAAAGGTGAATTGGGATTCGGAAGATATATCTAAAGCTTTTGCAATAAGATATTTTAGTAGGAGATGTTACGTATATCTGCGAGGAATTTTGAACTATCCGTTACCTGGAATTTCATCTCTGCAAAGATGGGCTTCTAAGCTAACTATACGACGTGGATTACTTATTGATGTATTGTGTACTTATAATGGAAATTGCGGGACATACCTTGACTGATTTTGAAAAAGTGTGTGTAATCTCATATGACCAAATGAAAGTTGGCTCATTATACGAATACGATAAAATCGATGACAAAGTTATAGGACCACATTCACAAATGCAAGTAGTGACGGTTAGAGGACATTTCAAAATAGAAGCAACCAGTGTACATTGCATTTGATCAAAAAATTACCAAAGACATTTTACTTAATATTATTTCAAAATTGCATACAATATCGTATGATGTTAACATTCTTGTAAATAAAGGTTCTTTTCCAACTTGGATAAGACACTTGTCTTTTGGTGGCTTAACGGACCCGAGGAATGGTACTCTCAAGCGGAGTTATTAGATGGTTTGTTCATCAGGTTTCATCAAGGCAAATCTTTTAAAAAAGGAAGAAATGTAACAAAGAAATTAATTGAGATTGCATTGAAAGAATATAATTACATACACCCAGATCTTGATAAACTTTTATACAACAGAGAACGTTTATAGAATTAAGTCAAAGGATGACGAGTAAGTTAAATGGATTAAGTTTTTGCACCATATTAATGAAATTATTCAACACAAATTTTATCAAAAAAGATGACCCACAACAAAAAGTTCACAGAAAAAGATGTGCACAGACTTGATCCCCAAAAATCCTGGTAAACAAATCCTCGGAGATTTTTAGCAATGACGAATTAACTTTGTTGAATAAAGGCTTGAAATATAACCTCAAATTTAACAAAGCGCCCATAGATAAGATTATTGTAGGAATTGAAAGTTCGATCAAACTTTTAGATGATAACTCTAAAAAATTCATTAGGAAATGCCTGTAAAATTCAAATTTCAGATAATATTCAGCAGTTACCAAAATTTAAATTTAACGCGAGAGAAATAAACATTGTTAAAAATCTTAAAGAGAAAAGTTGTTGTTATCTCGAAGCAGATAAAGGTAATAAAGTAGTTATTTTGGACAAAGAGGATTATTTTGAGTCAGTTCAGGTGATGCTTAATGAAGGCCCCTATTCATTAATATCTAAAAATCCTCTCCCCAAAATGATTGCTGATACCCGTAGAGTCTTATTAGAATGTGGAAATATTATACCAAAACAACTTAGGTTTAGACTAACGGTATCTAACCCGGTTCTTCCTAGAATGTATTGTTTACCTAAGATACATAAAGCCGGAAAAGCAATGCATCCCATTGTTTCAGGTATTAATGCTCCTACTTATCTGATATGTAAATGGTTGTCAAATAAATTCAACAGTTTTGAATATCAACAATCAAATTTCAGTGTTCAAAATTGATACGATTTTATTGAAACAATTAAAAACTGAGCTGACTGAGAACTAAGTTTTAGTCTCATTCGATGTCTGTTCATTGTTTCCAAGCGTTCCGATAGATATCACTTTAGATTATTTGAAAGATATGTTACACCAAAACCATTTAGACAATTCAGAAGTAGATAATTTTATTAAATTAGCAAGATTATGTATGAGTCAAACCTACTTTCAAATTAACAATAATATTTATCAACAAAATCATGGTACAACAATGGGTAACAGCTTATCTCCGTTTATGGCTAACCTGTTCATGGGTAAATTTGAAACGGATTTAAAAAATAATTTAGAATACTTTCCTAGAATTTGGTGTAGATATGTAGATGATGTTTTCGCAGTCATCGACACTAAAGTTTACAGCCCTCAGCAATTTGTAGAAATTTTAAATTAAAAGTTTGAGACGATCAAGTTTATCTATGAAACAGAAGCAACCTTAAGTTACCTTTCTTAGACACTTTAGTGACAAGAAATGGCAACAAACTAGATATAGATATTTATCGTAAAGACACGAACACTATGAGGTTTATAACAAATGATTCCAATCATAGTATACAACATAAACTTGCATCTTTAAACTTTTTGATTCACAGATTATTACATTTCCCATTGTCAAAACAAAACTTTGATAAAGAACTGCGGAATATTAAGCAGATTGAATCATACAATGGTTTTCAGAAATCAATTGTCACAAACATAATTAGAAAACATAAACATAAGTTAAACATTAGAAACATTACAACTTTAGGAATTAGTAATAGCAAAATAGATAAGAAATATGTCAAATTACCAAATTATCCCACATACACAAAAGGTTTTCAAAAAATATTTTCAAATTTGATTATAAAACAGTAGTAACCTCTAGTAGTAACAACTTGCAAAATCTTTTAGGCAATCCGAAAGACCCAATAGAAATCGGGAATATATAAAATTAATTGTAAAGACTGTAACCAAGTATATATAGGGCAAACCAAGAGACCTATTAAAACTTGTTTTAAGGAGCACTTAGCTCATGTCAAATATTATCGCACAGATAGATCTAGTGTTGCTGTGCATATGCTTGAAAATGGCCATAGAGTAGGCGACATTGATTTAATTAAGAGGGTAGATAATAAAAACGAACTTGATTCTTATGAAAGTTTAGAAATTTTTTAAAAACAGAAATTTGCTTATGAATTATGATAGTAACGGTCTATTAGGAATTTCGGAATTATTTAAGCTTATCTAAGAATCAATTAAGTTTAACGATCCGTGATAAGCAGATTGTATATATAAGCTTCCCGTTGTTTTTAATTTTAGTATCGGTATCGCTGATGATGATAGCTCAGCTATTGAAACACGTGTCCGAGTAAAGTTTTTGGTGCAGTTTTTGGTGTTTTTCTGTTGTTTATAGAATTAAGTATTTGAACACGAAAAAGGCCAAAAAATTACCAATCAAACCTGACTTGAAAAGAAAGATTGCTGAAAATAAAAACTGTAAAAAAACTAAAAGAATGAAGAAAGTTACATCGTAATAAAATTGTTTATTAGTTAGCATTTTACCTTATGTATTATTATTATTACTGTTAAGCGTATGTTTTGTATACGTATTGTATGTATGTTTTATCGTAATTATTTTTCACAGTTTTTGTTTTTCAAGCATTATAATATTATGTAAAACATTTAAAAATTAAATGTTAATGGTATCATCATCTAAGGTCATTTTATTTTTTTGCCAATTAGTTAAAATTTATAATAACTCAAAATCAATATCATTTTTATCGAATTAATTAAAATATGAATGTAAGTATTGCACGCTTAACGCAATGAATTAGATAAAAATATAAGTAATGTATAAAGCAGAGATAGACCGAGTCTTTCATTGACGTCAAATGACGCAGAGGAATTCTATTGGTTCACAGCTCATGAGGCAACCTCATTACTTTATTAAACCTTGCTTTTCTGTCACGAGTTTTGTTATCATTGTCTGTTGGTGATTTTGGTTGTCAGCAATTAATACGATATCATTCGCATATTTTAGGTGGTTAAGTCTTTCACCATTTATGTTGACTCCCATATTGTTCTAGCATAGTTTTTGAAGATTCCTTCTAATGATAAGTTGAACCATTTCGATGATATTGTGTCACCTTGTCTAATGTCTCTTCCTACTGCTATTTCTTCTGTATCTTCGTGTATTTTAATCGTTGATTTGGTTTTTTTGTCGATGTTCTTAATAATGTACCTATATTTAAAATCGATACGTGCATGATTTAGTTCTACCATGATTGTCCACTGTTCGATGGAGTCAAAGGCCTATTCCTAGTATATGTGGAGCTGAAGGTTATATTTGATTAGTTTCTCAATTAAGATCTTTACTGTTAACAGATGGTTAAGATAAGACAAGAATTTTTATTCATTAGGTAATGAAAGTTACACTTTGAGCAGTCAAAAAACATATTTACATAATAAAAATATAGCTTTATAAAAGAATTAATTACTCCCAGGGTAATACATCGTATAAATAATCATTTATTTTGTAATATCTTTTGGTAAATAGTTTATTTTTAATATATTTTTTAAACATATGTAAAGATAAATTTTGAATATTTTGTGGGACCTTGTTGTAAAAATGTACACATTGCCCTTTAAATCACTTGCCAATTTTATGGAGTCGACTCGTATACGGTACTAACTTATTCTTAGTTATAGTGTTAAATTTATGTCTATTGCAATTTTTTAAGAATCCTTTTCGGTGTTCAACACGTCGTCGAATTTATGAGTTATTCGGTTATGGTAATGATTTTTGACAGGAGTTTATACAGTTACGACCTTGTTTGACGGTAGATTTATGGGTCGATAATTTTGTAAGAGTTTCCTTGTTGTCTCCTTTTTAGATAACAGTATTACGTTTGCTACATTCGATGATTTTGGTAGTCTTCCTTTTTCTAAGCATTTGTTGTAAAGATCCTTTAACCAAGGTATGACTATTTCTGGTGCTTCCTTCATCATTTGTATTAGTTATCATCTTCCGTGCCTAGTTTTGTTTCATATATTTTAGCGCTTGTACAAGTTCTTCTGTGGTTATTTCGGGGATATCTTTGGAACCCACATTCATAACTTTGGTTTCTGCGAGCTGTTCTGGTTTTTCTGTTTTGAGGAGTATAATAGATCTATGTTCAGTTGTTTTAACGATTTCTGATCTGTTTGTTATTTCTGTTGCTTTTTCATCTTTTACTGCTACAATCCGATATTTTTCTTCCTTTCTCCTTAAGAATTTGAGGTTTTTATTTTTCTCTATTACTTTTGTTACCATTTTATCGTATATTTTCTTGTGTTTTTCTTATCATCCTTCTTGTTTTTCTTCTAATTTTCGTTTCGCCCGATAAAACAAACTTTTGATTTTCTTTACAAATTGTGTCCTTCGACACCTTTCCAGTCATCTTTTAATGCTCCCATGCACATTTCCTAGCATTTCTGTGTTATAGGGTCAGCAGCAGCAAGAATTGCGTTATTCGTTATATTAAGTTATACGCTATACACAATGTTTTTGACTAATCTACTTTTCCGGGTAGTTTATTAACCCAATCCCTCAATGAGTAAGTAGTGTAAAACAGCAGAGGCACTATTCAATTGAACGTTTGCTTTTATGTTCTCTCGAGCAGAAAATTGTCAATGCGATCTTGACGTATAGCAAGATGTTAGTAAAATTATTGTTAAAGACAATTATGTAAAAACAAAACCCACACTAGATTTTGATTTACTATGACGGAAAGGGGAAAGATTACGCTATTTTTCGTAAATTTACTTATAATTTCTATATTTTTAATATAATGACACGATTGAATAATTTTTCATGTGTTGAATAAACAATTTATATGGATAAATAAATACATATATGACGCATTAAGTTGCATCTCTTATTAACGTTAATTTTGTGTTAATTACCAAAAAGAGGCAATTGTGACAATAGCTATCACTATGACAGTAAACCAAAATTTATCTGACTGAAAAACTTGCCGTAAAGGTTGCACCAAATGCTGCCTACCAGCTTCAAAAATTAGATCACTTTTTGTAGTACATCTCTACGAGGAAAAAAACAGATGAAATACAATTATTTATTACTTGGTTCAGATTTTTTTTACAGACCTTCTTGTAGTCGATTTATGTGGCACATAGTTATGTTTTGCCACTTGTTTTCCAATGTACTATTTGCACACATCTCCATAATTGCATAATATGACAAAACTAAAATAGCACGCTATTTTATACTCACTGTAATGTTTCGACACATTTCTCATCGTCAACTGTAACGGTTTCAACATAATCTTGTATTAGAAAAAAGATCTAAAACATCAGTAATCATTTTTCCTAAATAAAGAGATTTAAACTTAAAAAGAAGTTGTTCGCCTTAAGACTTTTGCTACCAAGAAAAGTAGGTATGTTGTAAAATGTATCTGCTCCGATAGATTTTTCAGTATATTTTATAAAGCAGAAGATTATAGTTTTCTTATAGTTTTATTGAGGTGAAGTTTAAAAGTTGTGCTGCTTTATAACAACATAAGCAAGAAGATGTGCTCATTCAGTATACTTGAAGAAAATACTAAGACTGGTACTGGAAATTTGAGGTAAAGATAATAACTGAAAACCATGTAAAGATTTAAAAAAATTTTGTAAACAAAGTTTGGTATCAATTAAAATTTTGTATTTGGGGCTCTAATATCTGTATCTGTACCAAATTCCCGACTTTCTCATTTTTATTGGATCTCACAAACAACAATAGAAGCAACGCTGGAAGAAGTATCCGACACTATTATGACATGTATATGTGTATTATTTAAAGAAAAAGTAAAGTTTCGCGAAATATTTCACAACGTGATGATGGAACAAAAGAGAAAACACCAAAAAACTGCACCAAAAAACTATACTCGGACACGTGATTTTAGAGATTAAAGAGATGCGAATGTACTAGTATGGATTGATTCTGCTTGTGGAAACGTGAACTTCACTCTTATGCAATGTAGTGGTTTTTTAAAAAAGGGTATGAGTAAAAAATCTCTTGTTTAATATTTGAAAGGTTGAAATTAAAAAGATGCAAGTTCTTGCTGCAGCCGTCGATTTTATATAGCGTCCACACGTGGCAGGCATCTTCTCTGAAGCATATCCCATGTATGCTCAATGGGTGTGAGGTCTGGGGGATTGAGCTAACCATGGCAAAACTATAATAATTCTTGTTTCGTTTAGCTAATCAGTAACAACTCTTGCCACATGTGGACGTGGATTATTGTACATAAGAGTTAAATTTTTTCTCCCAACGCTTCTGGAAGTGATTAAACAACATGTTCAAGAATATTCTGGATATATTGCTTGGAATTTTAGAATTGATCTAGAACAACGAGATCAGTTCTCCTACCCAGCATAATACCCGCTTGGAATTTTAGAATTGGTCTAGAACAACGAGATCAGTTCTCCTACCCAGCATAATACCCGCCGATATCATTACAATACCACTTCCGTAGCTGTACACTTCTTGAGCATGTTGTAGCGTTACTGTATTACCATGTTGACGCCAGACTCTCAAATGCTGGAATCTGGTTTTAATCCGAAACGCGATTTGCCAGAAAAAGTATATTTAGTTATTTATTTATTTAATCTTCTTCACAAACACTGTCAGTAGTACATGCAAAGGTACAAACTTACATGCTAATGATTTTACTTACTAAGCACTACAAACTATACAAAAAAAATCAACATCATGTTTTTGAAGAAAGATATTGCACTTTTGCATCATTCTGTTGAGCGGAGATGTCGACAAACAGTTATTGTAAAATTGTACACGAAATATATTGTTATTTAAAATTCTTAAATTAATTTTAGGTACATTACAATGAATATAGTTCATTAAATTACAGCTTTTGTATTTGTTACTATTTACTGCGAAGTAAACAAATAAAATATTTTGCCTATCTCTCCTTGCACTTAATCTATTTACTTTAAACATGTTTATGAACGGTTTTGTAGAAAATTATGAATATATATGCTGAATCTCCTTAGATATAAATATCTTAAAAAACTTTTGAACTCTTTCAATTAAATCAATACTATTTAGAGGTGAAGGATTCCATATAGTACTAGAATATTCTAAATGTGGTCGAACTAGAGCATTGATATAGTCGACCATTGCTCTTGTGTTCAGTTTAAGTGTTCTCGGTTTACGCGATTTTCTCTGGTTAGGTGGAATCTTAAGACGTCTGGAGTGAAGATTGACTTCTCTTACACAACGCCTGATGGTTTGGTTGTGAACTGTCACGTTATGTACCGCTTGGAGACGCAATTTTAACTCAGTAGCAGGTAGTGAACTCTGTCGGCGAGCCTGAAGAGTGATGTACCGGTCCTGAATAACAGTGGTGGCGCGTCTTCTTCCAAGATGTTGTTCCCAGGGATTACCTGTATTTCTGTAACGTCTTCATAGTCGGATAATTACGCTCTATCTTGTACTACCTAGCTAGACTCCGCTAAGTCAATTTGTCTTACTCCAACTCCCAGCATTTCAATTGTCCTATGTCCTATTTATTTCGTCCGGATACAAATGACAACGTCAATTTTGTTTATTCATGTTTGCTTTTAACGCAATTTATGCTTACACGTATCAATAGGTATTAATTTTTTTGTCCTCATAGTCTAAGATTAGTGATTTCCCGGTTATTCTCGATGCACGGAAAGTTCCATTTCCCGCACCGCGATGTTTTTTAGTTTCCGAGAGAATAGGGAAATTTTTGTTAGGTTGGTATTAGAATCGGCGGGCCAGTGCTACCAACTCAAATTTCTTGTAAACACAAAAAAACTAAGCAGCTGTGAATTTATTTATTTATGAATTCTTACTACAGTTACTCGTTACAAAAATTAATAAACCTAATTTTTTTGAGAAGAAATTTCCCGAACTCGTTAGGTGAATAACTATTGTGAAACAACGCAGAAATGGTGGGAAAAGTAACACACTTAAGTTAAAATTCGATTCATTTTAAGATTTATCAATTAACTGTACTTGTTTAACGAATACTTTCGACAGACAGTTGTTTATAAGTTACCTAACAACCAAACTCAACAACAAAAGACAATATTAACCGAAGTAAAATGAAGCAAATCAAATAAAAATTGATACCCCTAGATTGTGTTGATGCGTGTACTTACTTATATTGAAAAAATAATTTTATTTTTGTTATGAAACTGTATATAATCTTTATGTTTATGACAATTTTTTTTTCAAAATTTTAATTGTGAATTAAATGTTTTACCACTTTTACATTAAATTAAAAGTTTTTGCAAAAGCTTACTATTTAAATATGAATCTTCTGAAATATAATTTATATCTAAATAAATTAGGGAGATAAGATCGAAACGGGTACGCTAAAGATTACAACATTTTTTTTATTGGTATTCTAATCAATGCTTATGTACCAAAAAATCAAATTAAAAAATACTCTTCATACCCTTCCAAATACTCGCTTTGACCGTATGAGAGGTCAAAAAACGCGTTTGGGCAAAACAGGTAATAATATTTTCCTAAAAGAAGATCCATTATTTATATAGTAATAATTAAACAAATGGGAAGCAACCTTCAAATTAGTCTCACTCAATGGTCTCAATTATACTTAAGAACAAAATTTATCATATTGTCACTCTGATATCTGTACAGCTCCTTGCATACCAAACAATTGCACTACGAATGTCACGCTTTCATTATTATCTGGACTATCTCTGGACTTCTTCTCCATTTTTTACCGATTTACCCACTCCGGTTTTGCCCAAAGATTTGAGTTTTTTTCATCAACCTATAACACTGAAACCACAAAATGCAAAGCCATTTCATTAAGAATACGACTAAGTGTCACATTAAAACATACGAGGGTGACTCGCAAAATAACTAATGTTCTAGCGTGGCGTTAGTAGTCGTGCGCGAAGCTGTGACAGTACAGATCTCGCTCTTTCGCGCATTGGTTTGTTATAGCTTTAAAACATGAGCGCTGTAATAGAAAATCTCGCAAAATGCGTGCTGTAATAAGATTTCTTTTGGCCCAACATGTTTCAACAGCAGACATTTATTGTCAATTGTGTGCTGTATACGGTCCGAACGTTATGAGTGAATGTGTTGTGCGGCAATGGGTCCGATCTTTTAAAAGTGGTAGAACAAACATTCAAAATGAAGAAATGAGTAGTAGACTTTCTGTTGTGAGTAATCATTCTATCAGGAAAGGTTCGGAAAATCGAAGATTCACAATCTCTGAACCTTCTGAACAATTTACTGAAAGCTACTGAAAGTTCTGTGCTAGGTGGGTATCAAAATTGCTTACAGAAGTCCGCAAAACTAAACGAATGAGCTCTGTCATGAACTTCCTTTGCGCTACGACGCCGAAGGAAAAGATTTTCTAAATAGGATTGTGATTTGTGACGAGAAATGGATGGTGTACGTATACGCTGAAACGAAACAACACTCGACGGCCTGGAACCATACTAATTCTCCATGCAAGCCGAAGAAAACCCGTCAAACGTTTTCAACGGGGAAGGTTAATGGTTCTGACTAGAGTTTTTGGGATGCATAGGGAGTATTGCTCGTTGAATTTATGGAACGTGGCATCCCAATCACTCAGATGTCTACTGTGGAACTTGAAAGAAACTTAAGCAAATTATTCGAAACAAGCATAGCGGTAAGTTCTCACTCGGTGTTGTGTTGTTGCATGACAACGCTCGTAAGACTCAAGAGATTCTTAAGCAATTCAAATGGGACGTTTTCGATCATCGCTCTTACAGCTTGTAGGGACCAAAAGAATTATACATATATTTTTTAAATAAATTTGAATTTTTCTCAATTATTTACGGTGTTCGAGATTTAATTAGGAACTCGAGCGTTTGAAAAGGAAGTCGGTCGCTAGAAACCGAGACGTCCAGACGGTGTGAATAGGGGAGAAGCGTGGGTTTTTGTTGAAGTAAGAAGGAAGAACAGCGAAGTGCGGTTTTTTTTGTGAAAATTTTCGATATTTTAATAAAAAAACGCGAAGAAAGGGGTAAGTTATTTTTGTCATAAAATAGATGTCTGCGTAAAAGCTGAATGGTAACAATTTTGTTTTGCTAGTTTTATGGGTATTTAAATTAAATTTGCGTTAGTGGTTTATATGGATTAAATTGCACGCACATACTAATAAGCAAGGGTTGATAAGGTTGACGGTAATACAATAAAATAAAAGGTTTAACATTGTAGCGTTGATTTAAGTAAATTAACGATTGTAGACTACGTTGTATAAAATTGTTAACAAGAGTTTCTTTGTTTCGATAAATGGAACCACTAAGGGTTGAGTTCGAAAAATAGATATTATAACGCACATATTTCAGATGTTTGCTGGAATTTTTGAAAGTGGTAAATTTTTTTATGTAAAGTAATGTTTAAATTTTACGAATAAAATAAAGACATCCCTTGAAACTTATGAATTAAAATTAATACAAAGTGATAATGAAAATATTTTGAAATTATTTTCGTACGTAATAATTAGAAATTGGTTTGGTAAATAAAACGAGAAATGCTTAATTAAATATCAGGTATGCGTTTAAAGGTACAATGCAGTTGTAGGAGGGTTTTGTTCTTACGGAATATAGAATGAGTAAACAATGAAACAAATAAGTACCAATTTAGGGAACGGCCGATGTACCCATTTACGAATAATATTATAACAAAATTTTAATTTATTAGATCATGATCAAAACAAGTTGAAGTACCTATAAGTACTAAATAAAAGGTGTTTTTTTTTTGTAATTTAAAGGGTGTAGGTATCATTACCATTTATGCACAGTTCGGGGTTATTATTCAGGGTGATTGGCCGATGACCAGTAAAACCCGAGGACATAAATGATTTGTGTTAAGGCACAAAGCATAAGTTGTCTTTTTGTTGGGCGAGTTTAGTGTCGATGTGGAAACGACTTCACGTCTAGGTATGGCTGTCTTTGGTGACGGGCGAATGATGATATCCGCTAACAGTCTTTTGACTTCCTTTACATTTTATGAACTAGATCAAATAATAAATAATTCCTTTTGCTGACCCATAAAGACAGAGTAAGCGAGATGTTGTCGCTAGCATACCGCATCACAGGCGAAATATCCTGGCTGGAGCGGCGAGATTTGGGGCTAGATTACTGATTTGGGCGAAGTGACTGTTATGGTAGGCTCCTATACCAAAGGTCTACACGCTGGGACATTATGACCGGTTGAATGATTATGTTTGATGTTTGAGTTGTAGGTGTTAAGAGTGGTGTGTGCACGTGATGGGTCTACTTGATCGTTTAGGTCGTTTACAGTTTGTCAGAAGCATGTAGACTGGGTGTCTGCTGTACTGCTCATGATGCTCATACAGCCGATTTGTTTTAAAGAACAATAGCTTGGTTGTTTATGCCACACTGTTTGTTTAAGTTTAGAGTAATTTGCAATACGTTACGTGACAATAAAACTCATTTATCACGGTGTAGGTACACATATTTGTAATCATGTATGACCACGACAAATACCAATTTTCATTTCCTTATATGTTCGTCGAGAAAACGCGGCCCCGCGCCGAGCGAGGAACCGAGGCGAGTATTGAGGACATGAAGACCTCTATATTCGTCGTGGAAGCGCGGCTTTGAGCCGAGCGTGGAACCGAGGCGAATATTTCCACATGACTTTATATATCCGTCGGAGAAACGCGGCTTCGAGCCGAGCGTGGAACCGCGGCGGATACAACAAGACTATATATATTCGTCGGGGAAGCGCGGCTTCAAGCCGAGCGTGGAACCGAGGGGAGTAGTTTAGATGACCGGAGGCAGTACATCTCCCCCCCCCCCTTCTTATTTGTTGAATTGAATACAGTATGTGTATCGAGCTTTTGTGTATCACTTGATGTATGTTACATCACTATACAGTGATTGCATCCTCTTGCGACCAAGGCTATTTTATTATTTATGCTCACCATAGAGTGAGAAGTTTGAGCGTGTCTGCATTCAGGGAACTTTTACATAACTGTGTGATGTAAGATTGCTATTGATATTACCGTAATAAGGTGATGTACTTGTATCATCAGTAAATTATTATATTGATGGTCGAACCATATACGTGCAAAACTCAAAGAGGAATGATACTATGATGAAATAAACCGTACTCTAGTATCACTGCCACTGCAACCAAACTCTAAGCTGTTATGTGTTTGCCCACTATAAATCTTGTGATGACATGTTATGTTTTGTGTCTGTGGATGTTTTCCATGACTGACGTTTACATGATTTATATGCTTTTATCATTTACATATTTGATTTATATGTGTATTCTTGAGTAAACCATATTCTGAACAGAGAAAGAGTCAAACCCAGTTGCATAACGATATAAACGTTTGTTTCTTTTCTTAGGTATGAGGTGTTTGCTGATTTCCGGACAGATCAGTCCAGATCCATTGTGTTTGGACCTGTCGTTTTCCTCCAACATAACTAGTCATTTTACTATATTTTAAATAACATAAATGAAATACGTTTTATATCATTTTTCTGTTTTGAATACTTTCGGTGTGGGTCACGACAACCTGATTTGGCTTAACGTAAATTACTGAGGGTTTTGGGAGGTTTTCCCTCTTAATTTTCTAAAAGTGACTTCCTCCCCGTTAGTAATGATAAAAAAAATAAAGTAATTATTTTGCTAAGGTCCCAGATAAGCTTTTAATTTAGTTCAACATGCTAACCTTGTTTCCTGCTCCCTATTATAACCTAGGTTGATGTCGTTAAGAGATTCTGGTGTCCACAACAGGGAGGATAAGGATAAGGATAAGTAGTTTTCTTATAGGTAGGTAAACACAACGTAGAGAAAAACGATCACGTGCTATGCGAGTATTTTAGCGGTAAATTTAAATTTTGATGGTTTAGATACAACAGTTGACAAGTGTAATTTGGGTTGCATATATTTAGGAGTAGTAGAGCTTTAGATCATTACAACCTCCGACTTGGCCACCTAGTGATTTCCATCTCTTCACCCAAATGTGGATGTGACTACATGCCCAGGCGGCAAAATTATATGAAAAAGGAATTAGTAAATTAGTGGTTATGACAAATGCTTAAATTTAAATAATGACTATGTTGAAAACAGTAAAAAGCTGTAGTTTTAAGATGTATAAATAATAAAATATTTCGTATTACTTAAGTTTTTTATTCACAGCCAAACGAAACAAGATTCTGTTAGCATCTTACCTCATAAACATGTATGAATAGCAAACGTGAACATCTGTGATTGACAGTTGGGTGAAAATGTACCCATACGTTCATATTAAAAAAAACTACACACGCTTTTAACAGGGTACTTTTGATCGCAATTATTATTAACCATGAAGTTTAAAATGGTAAAAATAAGACATAAATTCATATATGGCCGGTTGCACCAACACAACTTAAACTTAAGTACTACTTAATACAATTGTTAAAACCATTAGTAACGATTGTTTTTAAGTATAGCTTAAGTTTAAGTGGTGTTGGTGCAACCCGCCAATAATAACTTAAAAATTGTATGCAACAAATCTTGAATGACTTGACTGGCTTTTAAATTCATAAAACCTTTTGTCATCATTAAGAAGTATCAATTTAAAAAGTATTTGGTTTATATATATATTGTCACAACTAATAAAAATAAGATTGAAGAAATCGATCACAAATTAAACAGATTTGTTTGAAAAGCTTGATGCTACTAACATGGGCCACTTCATTCAAGCATTACTAACAACTATGGCATGATAAAAATGGATCAATAAACTGTGTTTGAAATATTTATTTAATTTGTGGATGAACATGTAGTTGTTACAATCACACACTATTTCTTTAATATAATGGCTAGTCTCCGTAAATTGCTTTATCCTATAAATAGGTCGTTTATTAATGTAATTACGGTTTAGATAAAATTTAACTTGGACTATGTATTAAGTTGTTTAAGTTTGTTTCCCAAAGGAGCGTTAATTTAAAGCTGTTTCAAATAGGGGCGTTTAATTTGTGAACTTAATTCAAATTTTAGAAGTGCATCAAAACTTAGGTACCTACTCATTACGAACATGAATTTAAAATTAATGGTGAGTTGGAAAAATAGACAGTAGAATTTCCAACAAATTTTTTTGTAAAATTGATATTGGTGGTGATATTGTTACAGCAATTATTGTCACGTAATTGTTATGTCGCAGTAATTACTTATCTGATAAAAAAAGTTTAAACAAAAGTTGTGTATAATTAAATTATAAAAAACATTTTTTTAAATATTTAAAAAAAATGAAAATCTGTGTTAACGGCCCTTTTGGCTACATAGAATGTGCCCAAATCGAATCACACCCGCGGAATTATAAATAAGGTAGATGTACAAAGTTTACATACGGACGACCAGCCGGCCGGTCATCGGACATAAATTTTTTTTTTTGCTTCATTATAACGTACCTATTAACTCTAATTCGTTGGAAAAAGTGAAAAAAAGGGATGTTCAAATTTTTGGTTTGGAAACCGTGGCATAACTCCTCGCCTAATTTATAAAATGTGGAGTAATAACTCAAAGATGGTCTTATTCAGTTACTTCACTTATTGTCCCATAGATTGAGTTTTTTTCTTTTCATTCCTACCATATAAGTTTTCTAGATAACCTGTTTATCAAGTCACTTTTAGTTTGAAAACTTTTTATTTATAACTGAGTGACAATGTTTAATTTAAAAAAAATATATTATATAATTGATAAGTCCAATACCTATAATGGTTTGTTGATTTGTGTCATGGGTTTCTTGGGTGTTGGTAAGACTTGTTTTTTTTTCTTTTTTAAGCAATGGGCAAACAATTTATTGTTGCATCCTCATTTCATTGAGCTGTTATGAATTTGGTGTTATCACATACATTCGGTGTTGTATGTACATAATCAAGTAACCGACGTTTAAAAAAAAACGGGAAAAATATTTTCCATATTTTAAGTTTTATGTAGTCTTAAAAAGCTGAAAAAAATTTAATTTATTTCTGCCATGAAGTTTGCATCTTAAGATTTACAAACGGAGGCGGTGTTCTTCATAATTGATTAGATTTGGTTAAAAACTAGAAATCAATACATTGCATTAAAAAGTGTTATTGTTTGGGCCAATTGTGCAGGCTGCAACTGTTTTGATTTTAAAAGAAAGAAACTACAAACAAATAAAAGTACCTGCTAGTTTAGAATTTTGAAGTTAATACAATCTAAAACATGAATAATATTATTGGTTTAAGAAAATAGAAATGGTTTTTATCGAACATACTGGATCAAAAAATGTATAAAATACAGTGTGTTCCATTGCGAATGATAAAACTTATACACTGTGTCGTAAGATGAAAACATCCCATATTTTCATTATTTGGAGGATTACAGAATTTGAATGTTTGCCAAATCATAAAAGAAAATATTAGAAAAAGTTGCTAAGAATATTTTTTAAACTTTTATACCGAATTTCATAGCGAAATACTTATTTTTAATTTTATAACTTGTGTAGTTTGGAAAATGTTAATTTAACAGAAATGTTAAATATTAGTCAGTCTTGACATTTTTGAATTAAGTTCTAGCATTAGTTACTAAGTTTAAACATAACCCAATTTTTAGTTTATTGGGTTAATTTCTTTTTATAGTGATCACATAATTCACAGTCACTTTGCGTTAAATTCTAGTTCAAAAGACCGTAGAACAAAATACCATTAACTTTACGTGAAAAATTGAAATAATCCTGTTGTTTTATTATCATGGTCGTAGAGTTTAACTTGAGACATCTTCAACATTTTTCTATTATTCATGGAAAAGCAACCACTGCAAATTGTTGTTGAGAAATTACTGTTAATTGATTCTGCCTTAAGCAGGGATGAATGCCTGTTATATTTGCCAAAATTTTATAATTTTAAGTCATACGTCAAGTATTGCCTCCATTAGAACTTCCAAACCCTGGTTCTGACCTAAACTGCAGATGAAATTTACGCTGAGCCTTTTCTTCTCTCTTCTGTTTTTTTATTCCGCATTTCGGGTTTATCATTTCTCAATGGGAACTTTGAGTGATAATACATATTAGAAAACTCGTAATTTACGATATTTTAACATTTCTACTCTAATACTTCAATAAGGCAAAAGTTTATTTATTTCGTATTCAACAATCCCTACCTAAGCTTCTGTCTACAAAACCGTGGTGGCAATGTTCTAAGATTCTTCCAAATTATCATTCTTTATCCAAACATCTGTATGTACCAACTGCAAATAAACTACCGATATCGGAAATGTGATGGCATCAGAAATGTCTTGTGCTTTAAATGTATTCAAAGCAAAAAAACATCCTCTATTAATTATATCTTAACTAAAATTGTTTTTCTTTTCCTCTTAACTCTCCACTCTATGTCTTTTTCCTCCTTCTCTCAGAATTACCGTTCTTTTCCTCTTTCTCTCTTACATTCTTTCATCATATGTTCCATACTTTCCCTTCCATCCCCACATATCCTATACCTTCTCTTCTCATCCTTCCAACAATACTTATCCTTATTTTCCTGGTTTCCAATTCTAAATCTCGCCACTATTCTTTTAAATTCATATTACTCAGCCTTCCTTCTTCAACAATTTGTCGATATCTCTCATTTTACCTTTGTCTCTTATCTTTATACTCCTTTCCTGACATTGCACATCTTTATCCTTTCTACCATCTCTTCCTCTATAGTCTATCTTTAATCCCTCTTCTCTCCACTCCCTGTTTCGTAAAACCTCCTCCTATCTTCCTATCCATACTTTATCCTCTGTTCTCTAACTTCTCTCCAAAATTTATATAAAATCACATTGTCCTGTTTTTTAGTAATTTTCTCATCATATCTCATCGTTATTCTTCCCACCTGTATTCTTAATTTATCTAGTTTCATTACCGCTTGTATTATATACACAGGTGTCTCAATATTTTACTTGTACCTTCCTAATAGCCCACATTCCTTCCATCCCAATATCTTCGCTCTATACACCATTACAGATCTTACCAACTTATAAAAATCCACTTCCTTTTTTTCATTTTCCTCCCAAAAACTCTGACCTAGTATCTTATATATATCTCGTCCTTATTATTATATCTTAAATTGTACTCTAGATATTTTAGTTTATCTACGCTTTGTAGTTCTGCCTCCCCCTACTACCATTTTGTAATTTTTTTCCACTACCTTTTCTTTTGAAATACGATTATTTTCGTCTTTTTTGGTTTTAAGTTTTTCTTCTCTAAATCCTCACTACCTCTATTACCCCTCTCATCTTATTTTCTGTTGCTTCTAATTCTTTTTTTTGAATAGGGAGTCAATCAAAACTTTAGATATTTTTCCTTTTCTTTTATTACTTCGACGTTGTATAGCAAAGAGTGGTTTGATACCCTTAGAAGAAGCCATAGTTGATGGTGATGAAACAGGGAACTGTGTTGGTGCAAACATGTGAAAAGAATATTTTTGCAGTTCTAAATCACTAGAATTGTCTTTAATTTCTGTCATATCCTGTATTAAAGTAACTAACGGAGAATCCTTTTCTTGTAGGTTATAGACGCTGGTGCAAAGTCTTCTGGGAAGAAAATATCGGGATTATAAGGCCAAATTCCGCAGGCCTTAAAAACGTTGCTGGGTTTTTCTATTGATGTCACTCTTGCACTTACATAAGCACAACCAAATATCTTAGCTATTTGGTATTGCGTAATAGTTAGCCCTGGATGAGGTAAATAACAAGCTAAAGTTGATGGCTGCTGTGGGGCTGAAAACTTAGGGATGTATTCTGGCGTTGTGGTATTTATTCAGTGTTATGTGACTAAAGTGGTTTTCCAAGATTAGCAAGAGTCATTTTTGTCGGGTTTCTCATACTTATGAAAATGGTCAAGCCATTCTACGAAGAGATCGCTATTTATGAAGCCCGAACCAGGGACAATCAATAGTGATAGTTGGCTTTGCCAGGCATTTTCTGGTCTTCATTTCAACCCTACGAGAACTAGCTTAAAATTAATGTATTTGAGATCCAACATTCGACCTACTCTGCTCATTAGGCAGAAGAGATAGGACTTTCATCGAATGTGTACAAACAGAAGGTTTGGAGCAGTTTATAAAAAAATTATTACAAAAGAACAATTTAATTGAAAGCAAGTGCTCGAAATGACGGTCATTTTTTGGAGACCAGGATAAACATATATCTTGATGCATTGGCAAGCATCAGGTGTTGTTGGAGGCGTTTGGTAAACTTTACTTTTTACTTTTTACTGTCTTAGTGTTACCAAAAAATGTCCATCAACAATTCGTCCAATTTATTGACCGAGAACTGACAGTTAGATGACCATCCAAGAAGAAAGAGCTTATTACATGTGTACCCAAAATACCAGCCCTACTATTTAAAGACCAACGGAGTTATTGATCCGTTGCTCTCCTTTGGGAGTTTTCATTAGACTAGTAATGAAAATTATGCAGGTTTAGAAATTCATTTTGGAGAAATGTTGATTCGTGGAAGAACATAAGGGTTTTGAAGAAAAACTAGTCCTTCGTAAGTTTTTGAGATATGATGACTTGTTTAAAGTAAACGTCTAATTTTTTCGGAAAACGGTACATAGTAGAAACAAAGTGTTATGAGAAATACATTAAAATTCAATGAGGAATGCAAAAATGTAATAATATACAAGAAATTTCATTTAAAATAACTTAGTTAGCATTGACTCGGTATACCAAAAGTATGCATCTTTGGCAGTAATTTTTAAATATTCATCTAGTGAATCTTGGTACATATTCTGCAAATTTCTAGTGAAAATGAAGTTATAGAGGAAATACACTAGCGTGGGATACTCTGTTTATGCGATGAGCAGTAATTTTCGGTGTTTCAATAAAGTGCTTTAGATTTTTAAAGAACCTTTTCGCTTGAATTTCATTAAACCCAGAGGTACACTTAATTTGTTGCGTTTTCAAAAACAATGAACCCAGACCTTTTGAGCCAATCTGGTAATTATATGAAGCTGGTGTTCTATACCATTCCGTTTTTTTTTTTGCTACAAGACTTTTTCTTCAAAAGTATTCGCAGGCAAGACAGCTCCAAATGAAGAGCGTTTAATGGTTCGCATTCAAAAAAACAAAACGCACTGAATGAATAATGAAAGGTTCTACCTGCGGGATCAGCTGATCCCGCTTGAAAATAAAATAATATATACCATTCGAGTAGAAGGCCTTTCTGTGCTTCGCTCAGTTGCCGGCCTCGACTGGCGTTTTGTCCGTCAATCCTCTGGACTTACCACAAAAAGACCTACATCTACTCTTAATGATATAATCTACTATTATTTGATGCCATTAACTTGTTTGCAAACCAGCAAAATGGATGAAAAGATACTTGAATATTTGGAGACTTTAAAAAATAGCCAAGGGGCTATGAGAAGTGACCAGGAAACTACGATATATAGGCAAGAAGCAAAGAAAAATAGCCAGAAAGCAATGGAGTATAAGATCTAGAAGAAAAAGTTATTGGATTAATCGAAGAAGGGAACAAAAAAATAGCCGATAGAATAAAACTTCTGGAATAGAAAATGTACCAAACAAGTTTCTAAAACGACGTAACTGTAAGCATCGTAGAACCAGAAACTTTACAAGTAGCACCTAACGACAAAGACGTGCACGTCAGAATGAAGATTGTACCATCCACGTTTGATGGTAAAGTACCCTGTTCAACATATCATAAACAGTTGCAGCGTTAGCTAATAGATGGACCAGAGAAGATAAAGCTACACCGTTAATTGTGGCTCTGCGCAGAGAAGTACTAAATGTACTACAGACCGTACCTATGGTCAGCAGAGCGACTATAAATTCTTGATCTCACATCTGCAAACGTATGGGGGCTCTCAATTACGCAAATTAAGAGTCGTCTTCAAAAATCTACTGAAAGCTTGCAACAACTGAAGCCGATATTACTAAACTGGTTCGAAATTATAGCTAGATTTCATGGCGTCATTTACCGTACCCAAACCATCGAGGGGAAAACCAAAAGCATAACATTGTTTATCGTCAAACCCCATACCCTGGTAACAATGATGTGTCCACCAATCCCATTCGAACGATAGTAATATCGAATAAGACACAAAACCAAGGATGTGAAAAAGAACTTCATGAATTTATGGCAAAGTACGGAGGAACGACCAAAGTAAGGTTCAGAGTTACAAATGAGATTCAACAAGACCTCTTCAATGTATCAAAAGAGTATTCCCTAGCGCATTGTGTAGCTAGAGATTTGAACATGTCAAAAGGAATTGCGGTTGTTTTTAAGAAATTGTTTGAATGAGAGGATGAGCTTTGTAGACAACAACCTGCTGTGGATCGAACTACTTAGTTTCAAAGGAACTGTCCTACCAGAAACCGATTTACAAGGACTAGAAGATAGTCCGAAACGTATTAGAAATTGTTTTCCGAGGAACAGAGTTGATGTGTTGGTCTCAGTTATCAATCGAATCACCTTTATGAGCAAAAGAGGACTGTGGACTGTTTTTTTTACCAGTGGGGACGATATAGGTAAAGTTCTGTATAAGAGGTAATATGAAAACGTATCAGCCGCAATGCAGGGAGTAACGCATACCTGCGGATTATCGCAATGCTTTTTTTTTTAGTACCCCCATACTTATTATCACTTATCTTATTTGTCTAATATGATCCAAAAGTCTAGATGATTTAATCAAACGCATTTTAATTAGCAATTACGCATAATTAGCTTCTATCCGCTTTTCCTGTAGTCCAAATGGGCGGGTGGCTCATGTTTTCACATGTTTTCAGTCTAAATGCAGTTACCACAGGCAAAATATTTATGAACAATTGCTAACATACTGTAATGCGTTGTTAATGTAATTCAAGGCGAAATTGATTTAGAGTCTCGATATTATTCTTTCTTCATTTTACTGTTGCTGGTTTCTTAATTCTTCATTTACATCATGTTTATTACTTCCTGTAGTTTGTATTGGTTGGATGTCGAGTAGATCTTCTCCACTATTGCTTGGACCAACTTCTTTCTATTTAACATTTTTTTTTTATTTTTCTTAATCTAAATCGTTCGCTGTGGTTCTGAATAAACCAGTTAAATGTTTGTAAAAATCAAATAAAGATTTATCTTCCACATTTCCAGTTCATTCAGTTTGTTCTTAAAAAGAACTAATTTCTCTCTAAGTATTTTTCAATAAAAGATATTCCACTTTTTAGTTTATACACTTGTTCTTGTTTATCTACTTTGTTTGATTTTACATTTTTCCACCGTTCGTCAAGGGTTAAAGCCTCTGGATTATATGAAATTAACTCACATTTCCGAGACCCATTTATCAAAATATTTGGTGTCAAAGTGTTGTTGATGCCTTTTTTTTAGCAATGGACAAAATAGTGGATTTCGAAGTTTGGGTGAATCAAACGCCAGTTTTCCATGCACTTTTCAAAGATCTAAATACGGAGATTATTCCATTGTCCCCACATAATTTACTGGTGTGCAGTGCAGTTAACTGTGAAGTGTGTCCATAAATGAAAAGTGTCACCGGTAAAGGGATTCTGGTATGGATCAATTATTTATAAAATATATTTTCAGATCGTCCGATTCCCGTAATTAGAAACGCTAAGAGCAAGTTCCTTTAGAATTCGTTTATACTTAAAGACGACAATTGGTGGAGCAATGGTACTAGCAGCATTCCTCGTTATAAAAACTGTCATACATTTTTTTTCATCGGGATTAACTTGCTGATAAATGTTCTTGTCGCTTTACACGCCAATACCTTATTCCTTTCAGAATTGAGAAAAAAAGCCGTTTAGCATTGAAAACCCGTTCGTATAGACGTATACCGTCTACCCAATCCTTTTTTCGTAACAGAAGCTCTAGTGGCAATCAGATTTTAGGCCATCCGTTCACTTAACTTTGGGTGGTGTTTCATAAAGCCTTCATAGCAAAGTTTTCCTGGTCTATTTTCGGTGAGAAAATTTTCAATTTTAAATTCTACTACAATTTTTTGTACACTCTCCAAAAGTTAATGCTGTTAAAACCACATTTAGCGGCATTCAGGATGATCTAACCAAAGCACTTTTATGTTCTGTTGATAAATTAGAATTTGTACCCATTTGTCTTTTTCGAAGTGTCTTCCTTCTTACTTTATACATGGTGTCCAGAAACTCTCCTGACAAACGAAGACCAGATATTCCTCAGATAATTTTAAGACAATTTAACCCTATTCACCTAGTCCGAAAATGCTTCCTAAGGGAGCTAAAGCTCTTTGAAGATGGCACCTGGTAAAGTAAAAATTAAAAACAAACTTCGCGAACTGACAACAATTTGACAATGAAAACGTAGGTTTTACATTTGTTGGCAGTTCAGAGCCAACTAGTTCAAAAATATAAATTTAACTTTAATGACAAAAAAACAAAAAATTTCAAATCCATTTTTCTAGAAAACGGTGTATCCTAATGACTTAAAGTAAGAGTACCTTTTAGTACTAGAATACCTGAAAATTTAATAATCTAGTATCACAAATGCTTAAAAGTTAAAGACAAAAAAGTTATGCGTTAAAATAACCGTTGACCTACCTAAAACGGACGCCTATGACCGGTGCTAGAAACTCGCAATTGATGAAATCGATTCATCTCTGAAGGCTTAACAAGCATACCAGTTTTTGCTTTTCTAAGTAGAAGCGTTCTGGAGGTATTTACAAAAACTATTTACAATGCTCCATCTTCAAAGAGCTCTAGCTCCCTTAGGAAGCATTTTCAGACTAGGTGAATTGGGTTAAATTGTCTTAAAATTATCTGAGGAATCTCCGGTCTTTGTTTGTCAGAGAGATTCTGGATACCCTGTATAATAGGGTTGTTCTGGGCACATTGTATTTCTTTGTTATTGTCGATACTGGAAACCCTTTCAAAACATCTTCTACATCATTTTCCATAACATTTTCAAAATATGAAATAATAACACTATTCTGGACTTCCATTGTCTATATTTTATTTTAATAGAATAACACAACGTTTCAATTGCTATTGAATCTGCAATCGTCTTCAGGTGAATACTAACAAACTTAAAGACTACTGTAACTTATATACTAATACAAAGTTAGTGAAGCGATCTAGTGTACAAATTTAATGAAGGGGGACGTTACCGTAGACTAAGATTAATCAGGCGTCCAATTAAGGGTTTCCACACATTGTTAATCTCTACGCTGGGTTGACTAAAGAGGAGAGGAAGGTCTACCAGATATTGAAGAAATACGAAGAATACCTTTCTTTGAGAACAAGGACAACTCTTACGCCACACCACAGCAAACCACCGTATTTATTTGGAATACCAAATATACATAAAGACAACATGCCGCTTCGACCAATAACTAGCTCTCGTTATGGACTCTACATACCAACTAGCCAAGTTCTTACTTCCAATTCTACGACCACTTCAAGATGGCAGCCCATCGTTTGTCAAGGATTCCAGACATTTCGTAGAGATTCTTGGGTCTATAGAACTACAAAAACGAGATCGTTTTGTCAGCTTCGATGTAAAAAGCTTTTACACTAATGTTCCGGTTGAAGAATCTTTAGAAATTATTCAGATTATTTTGCATGGCGCTGTTACCACTTCAATAACTTGATCTAGGGTATTTTCTGAACAGAGGAGTGCTTCTGACAATGTTCTAGCAGTTTTAGAAATTTCATTAGTGGTATGATGAAAGGATATTTGGATGCTACTGGTGCTATTTCAAAAGTTTCATTAGGTTGCAATTCTGCAAATTCTGGTGTTGCAGATGATGTTGATGCATTTGGTTCATTATTGTTTGTTAACGTTAATGCATTGTTAATGTCTCTATCGGTAACTGCACTGCTTAAAAAATCGTCGGGCGTGAACACACACTGGTCAAAAGGGAATATTCCCGTTTTCCTAAATCCACGTTCAAATACCACACCTACACAAGCAGCAACATCATAAATAAACAAAGGTGTCCCAGGAGGATGCATTAACCATAAATCAACACTAGCATTATAATGTGCTTTGAATGAAGCGAAGACAGACATATCCAATGGTTGCAGCTTATGGTTGCAGTGTGTGGGTAATGTGACAATTGTAACTGCGTTCTCCTTTGCTAAATTAATAGTTTCTATTGTGAGGTGGATTTTGTGGTTATCAAATATTAATATTGCAGGGTTATCTTTTAGATGATCCACTATGCTTTATGAAGTGTTTCATTACAGATGGAAAGAGTTCCGCATTCATCCATTCCAAAGGTGTTGCCAAGCCTAACGTACCGGGTGGTGCTCCATTCAACATATGATCTTCCTGGAAAACACCATAGAATGTGGCAGAGCACTTCCAGTGGTACTGATTGTGCAACAAGTAGTGATCAGTACCCCACGTTCACCACTTGATCACTGACTGACCTGCTTGGTGCCTTTTGATGATAAACTTTTCTTTGGTTTTTGTATAGTAGCTGTTCCTGTTTCATCAAGACTGTATATACGAGTGCCGTCAGAAAATTTTTTAGAGCGTTCATATGCCGTTTCAAGATTATCAAAGAATAAATTTACATTATGGTCATTGAACGAAGATGCTCTTGAAAGACTACAGCCTTCAGGCTGCCGAATACTTTTAACTCCTTAGTATACCTTTTCCCAGCTTTCTGGTATTTTTTTAAGTTGATTTTGGCCATCTCATAAGCCAATTCACGAGTGTTATTCGTTGTTTTACCATAACACATTTTTGAGCACTTGATAACGTAGTCAACCAACTCGATTTCTTCTTTTTCAATAAAAACTAAACGGTGGCTATAGTTGACTTTCATTATAATTTCCATGTGAGGATCTGTTTTTGATTTTTCTTTTTTAACATATCTCTGCAATGTCTGAAAATGCACATTATTTTCTGCTGCAGCTTTTCGTAGTGATAATTTCACACCGCATTCTCCTACTAACACTTGCCGAACAGCTCTTCTCGTATTCTCTTCTAAAAATGTTCCTTTCTGACTTTTTCTTTTACGACTTCTTGACATTCGGAAATGTTTTTTAAACTCTAGAATGGATAGACACCGTCTGTGGGCCACCTTGAGACAGAAATACACTCTGTGAGCCACCTTGGGTGGCCCAAACAATAAGTCTCATGGTAGCCCATTTACACGTGTTTGAAATTTATACCTAATATCCTTCAACATTTTATAGATTTCCTAGGTATAAAAGGAGGCTTTTACTCATGCTAACAAGCGTCTTTAGAAATCTTACCTATATTTTTATTATTAGCTCTGCAAGGTTGGTAATAAACTTTGTCTCCAAAAATTTTGACACGACGTGCACACACCTGTGGATACAACTCGACTAAACTTAGTCGAGAGAAACACACAATTATATTGGTGACAAAGGATTCAGAGTTTAGTTCTTCCTTCCACTCTACCCTATTTATTTAACTTATGGCAAGACACACATATAAATAACACAAAAATTAGAAAATAAAATACAAACAGAAATGTAAAGTTCAACAACGACATCAAGATATAATAGAAAATGTGTGTAAACATAAAAGTGAACATAAAATAAATATAGCATAAATTAAAAATACACTAAAATAAAATAAAATAGATATTGAACATCACAACTTCACACTTAGGTTTCGCAACCATTCCACAGCCTGTGGTGTTGCCCTCAAGAAATTATCATCAGTGCCAGCAAATTTCCTGAGTGGACAGTCGTTAATAATATGATGAATAGTTTGTTCTTGAGCACCACAGTCGCACCCAGGGTCGGGTCTCATGTTCCACTTATATAAGGAAGCTTCACATCGGCCATGACGTGTCCTTATTCTATTAAGTGCTACCCAGGTTTTCCTTAGGAGATGAAAGCCCGTTGGAGGGTTTGGAGTTTCAAGTAGAGGGTACGATCTGGGATCTACTTTGTTTCTCCAGTTTGTACGCCAAGTTTCAGCACCGTCATAGTTTTGACTTAGCTTAGATTTGAGCTTTCTAAATTCGATCAAGTCTTGGTGAATAGGAAGGGCAGGGTTGCTAGAAATCTTTTTAAACTCTTTTACGTCTTCGTATTTCAGGTGGTTCGATGTTACTAAGGACTGGTATCCAGTTGAGTAGGGTGGTTTTAATAGCACCAGAGATTATTCGCATCGTTTGGTTTAGCACCACGTCGACTTTTTCCACGTGCGGACTGTTTAGTCAAACCGACGAGCAGTATTCAGCAGTTGAATAGACCAGACTTAGCAAAGTGGTACGGAATGTCTCTGCATCAGCTCCCCAAGTTGTTCCCGCTAATTTATATAGAATGTTGTTTTGGGATTTTAGTTTTGCAGCCAGATTTGATAGATGTTTGTTATAAGAGAGGGTGCGATCTAGGGTGCGCCATTTAGAAATACCTGTAGGGGTCTTCCAGCAAGCCTATTATTTAGATGGAAACATGAGGTTTCTGTTTTAAGTATATGCTTGGGGTAAGTCGCCATTTCTTAAAATATTCAGCCAACGTTTCTAGGTCTTGAGAGAGAGTTTGTTCGAGAGCAGTCATGTTGGTGTGTTGGCTTGCAAGAGCAATATCATAAATATACATAAATCTCCTGGATGTGGTAGTTGGTAGGTTAGCTACGTAGAGATTAAACAATAACGGCGCAAGCACTGACCCTTGAGGAAGACCATTATTCAGGAGTTTCGACTTACTGAGAGCGCCGCTCATTGAAATTTGCAAGACCCTATTTGACAGCATATTATCCAAAAGAGAAGTCATCGTCTTGCATCTAGTAGCTGTTAGAAACTTAGATGCTACGCCCTCTTTCCAGACTGTATCGTATGCAGCTGTCAGATCAACAAAGACTGCGCCGGTTTTTCTGCGTTTTTCATAGCGTCGCTCTATGAACGTTGTTAGTGCCAGGACCTGATCCTCGCAGTTTTGATTTGGTCTGAAGCCAGCCTGATCAATAGGTATAGATTCCATTATAATTGGACTTAATCTGTTGTAGAGAAGACGCTCAAATAGTTTGTACGCTACACTTAAGAGAGCGGTTGGTCTGTAGCTTTCAGGTGTATTGTCAGGCTTTCCTGGTTTCAGGATGGCGATGATCTTTGCCCTCTTGAATTTTTTTGACAAGATTCAGCCATTCTGTTGTTTTCCGTCTACTGTGCGTTAAGAACTCGGGGTGTAAATTATCAAAACCAGGAGCCTTGCCTATACTAATTGAGTAGTGCTGACCTTCAATTTTTGTGTTTACGGTTAAAAACTAAACTTGAAACTCACAACACCTGCTAACGATAAATTTCACCATTTTGTGAATTATTAGTCATATGTCGAGAAACTTGTTCAAATAATTCTTAGATGGCGTAGTTATCCTTTACCACCATATTTAGTCCAATAGATTAAATATTATTCTTAAAATTGGCTTGTAGTTAGGGAAAGTGTCTACTACTCGGTAGGTACGTGTCAAGCACTGACACTGGTGCTTTTACGTTAGGTGTTCTATTTAAAAAACACAAGTTGGGGTCGACATTTTCAGTAGTAATAACCCAAGGACATTGATAATTGTCCGAAAAAATTTTATAACAGATTTGGAAAGCTTGTTGCTTAGAAACAGACCGACGCCGTAGGCGGAGGTCTGTCTCCTACGAACAACAAGCTTGAGAAAGTTGTTATAAAATTTTTGAGCATTTATAAATGTTCGAGGGTTATTCGGATAGAAAATTTTTTGCAAATTACAGAAAAAATACAGAGCAAAAACAATTTATTTAAAGATGCAATTAACAAAAGAACAATTAGAAAAGTTAAATGAAGATCCAGACGTGTTAGTTTCTATAACTGATGAAGATGTATTTCCACTATGCATGCTGTTAATAATTTGATTATGATGTTCTTCGTCAATATTCAAGTAGGGTTTTATTCAAGCCAATCGCTTCGGCAGACGATTTTGTCCAATTTTGAATCGCATTTCTTTCTATGGGCATATTATCATCATCATTTTCGGATTTCCAGTGACGATTTGTTCTTAGGGAATAATCTGTTGATTTTAATATTTGGGCCCATTTTGACATCAATTTTTAAATAATCTGACAGGACAAACGTTGCTGTCGTTGTTTTCTATTAAAAATTTGCTTTCAGTACACATTCTTGAACCACTTTGGCAAGTCTTGCTGAATACAGGGTTATATTCAACTCGATTTGTTAGAGAACCATCGTTGTTTATTTCGATACAAAAAAAGTCAGTCAAGCAAGTAGCAGCTTCCCCACCTCGCCAAGTTAATTCTACCGCGGCTATGTGATAGAATTTCCGTTGCAGCCCTTCAGGGGTATTTTCATTCCATAAATTTATCATTTTCGTTATTTCTACGGAACTTAATGCTGTCGAACTTTGTTTACTTTTAGAGGGATCTGATTACAGTTTTCGTCGTATTGAATCGCGGGCAGCTCGCGCTTGTTGAAATACAACACTTTTGAATGGGTCAATAATAACTTTGATTTCTTTATAATATTTTTCTTATAACAGCTTACTTGTTAAGTTCCACATGGTTTTGACCGTAGTTTCTTTAAACTCTGTACCATCTTTTCTTCTCATGTTCACAGCCCAATCCTTTAAAATCAACGCCAATTCTTCCGCCGTTCGATTTCCATCTAATTAATACTTTCTATCATTGTAAAGTCCATAAATGCTTTCCATACAAATTTTTTGCTGTAAACGGTATTTTTGGTATGCTTGATTCTATAATTTCATTAATATTCTCGTCCGTATTAGAACCAAATCGTGACATTTTGAAATATAAATATTTGAAACGTCAAAATCGAAATAAATTAATATGTATCCATGGCAATGTGAGTGAAAACAGTCCATGGAATCTGTTTTCAGTGTAATGTTGTCCTGATTGGTTGTCTTTAATCAGATGACTTCAAATTAATTGATTTCATTGGATTTCTACTGGAGCAAAAAAATTTCTGTATAACAATTAATATTTTTAAAAGATGTAGTCAAGAACTGTCTACATCATAACAAAAAATATGTTTTTCATAATCTTTAATAATAAACACACTAATATGGAATATGACCAGATGGTTGTGATACCAGGTATTTCACTTTGATTCATTTGATCAAAGTTAACTTCTACAGTAGGATATATTTACGTATCGTTATTAGGTATTCAACTTACTGATAATAATTAGTACGCATGTAACCAAGTTGCATGTTCGATTACTTTCTGTTGCTCCCCTGTATAGTGGAGTTAAGTTGAATAATATTTGGGACAGGAACTTGTGGTCTTCCGTAAGCACATTTCCTGGGACGGTATCTTTGTATTAATAAGTTTTACTTTGACAATTTTTTTTTATAAATTTTTTATGTATTTGCTGTGCAATAAAAATTATGAAACAAAACTAATTTAAATTACATTAACTACAACTATTACTTAACGTCTCTTTTTTTTCCATTTAGATGCTAAAAGAGTGTAGGATTCACCTTCCATATTTCTTGCGTGTAACATAAAATTTCAATTATATTCAAGCGAATTTATTACCTAATAGATAAACGGCAAAATACTTTTTTTTGTTTTCAAGGAAATGAAAAAAATGACGCTGATAGGAATAGAATGTTGAAAAACGCGCAAATTCGATGTAATCCGTTAAATTGCTAGATCTTATCATTTGAGACAATCGTTACAACTATGCATACATTACACCGCGCTTTTAAACACGATATCCTCAAATGCTTTATGCGCATGTTTCTAGTTTCAACTAAAAGATGTAAGTTGAAGGAGTTTTTCAAGGGCAAGGGTTTACTGATCGACCTAAGGACAGGATGTTCTAAAATTTACACTTTATATGCCTTATTACGTCATGCATACTAAAATTAAGCTAGATAGCAAAAAACTCGTATTTTTTATGTTTGCATAGAATCGGTTAGAATCAAATAATTTTTATTTGAATAAGAAATATGTATCAGGAATAGGTTTTCTTTCAGGAAAAAATCATTTCCGCCGCGGCCAACTGTGCTGGTATCTGCTCAAATAGCAGGGAAAGCTTTAATTAATTGGTACATCCACTAGTTTAGCGAAGAAGAGCAAAAGCTAATTGATTGAAATATAATACGTATGTTTGTAATCGTATATTTACTTTGATTACTGAGGAAACCGCCCTAGAATGCATCAATTGAAACCACCGAATAAATCAATCGCCCAACTTCAATTAAAATCGCATGATCAATCGATTATTCAATAATTACGTTCAGTGTAGTATCTTGGAAATACATATAATACGTTACTATGTTCCGTAACGAACGTAAACCTTTATAAATTATGCATACTACAAACACTCTCCGTCTTTATTCCACACGTACTAGAATTATATGTAGCGGATCTAGTATTCATTATTTTTAAAATGATACAGCATAGATGAGAACAAAAAGTGGAAAAACACCAGAATTAAAATTTAATTTAAGTTGATTAATTATAATTAGCGTCGCTAGTTACTAAAGAATAAAATCTATTTTTATGTGGGCTTTTATGTGATTAGTCTATTTATAGTTAAGAGTATGAATTAAACATTGCAATTACAGTTTCATTTTATAGTTCAAAGTATACGTTAAGTTCGTATGCACGTGCTCTAGTTACGAACACAATTTACACATGAGAGCACTTAATCAATAATAAAAGTCTATAACAGACGGAAATGTTTCGTTAAATTTTGAAGTTTATAAAAAAAAATAACGTATTGTTTTGTAAAATTGCGAAAGTATTCATTAAATGTGATTCGGTTATAAGAATATCGAATTTTGTGGTTACATTATCAAAGAATGAATTCGAAATTGATTTTTGCAAATTCCGAATTAGGTCACTTTATTAAACTAGTCCCCTTTTGGCGGGAATGTTTATTGAATTTTCGATAATCTAACGAGGTCCGCCGAATTGTAACGATATCCGCTAAAAACAGACCAATAAGAGCGCAAAATACCCGCTTCCTTCTCACTCCGCTTGGGCACATTTCTCCTTTCTTACGTACCTTGTAAAGCTTTCGTGTACACGCTCGGTTTTTTTTAAAAGCTTTTTCGCGAAATTTACGATAATTTAAATAAAACGAAGTCGATAACAATGGCAGACAAAGTAATTGATAACGTGTAAGTATTAGACGATTAGTTAAATCACATAGTTTACGATTTATACGATAAAATGGCATTCTTTGTTTTTGGCGGCATATTGCCAAGATGGCGACAAGCGCTATTTTCTAGAAATGCCGGTAAACGAAGTATACAAACATTCAATGGTGACTTTGTTAAAAATTTCGCGTGGGTTTTGCTATTAGTAGCGGTGAAGCGTGACTCGACTTGTGCGTACGACCTTTTTATTGTAGTTAATTGAATAATTTGTTTTTAATTTAAAAGTGGCGGTTGGAATTAAACATGTAAATAACGGCACATTTATTTATAGTGATGTTGTCGCCGAATCCGAAATTAAAGAAAAAGATGTAGATTCTCCCACAAAGGACGAGAACTCGTCCGACAAAGTCGAAAAAGAAAATGGGATGTGTGCGATTCGAAAATGGAAAAGCCGATGTGACTGATGATATCGATTCGAAAGGTAATGTGTAACTTTTTTTGTCTTCGCAGTAGGTATATTAAAAGACAATGTACGATTAGAATCAGAAAATGTTTGTCCGATAAAGAGGAAATCAGCTGGCGGAGATGCACCTGAAGGAACTCCGGCAGAAGGTGTTTCTCCAGAAAAGAAGGCAAAATTAGACGAGGCAGCTGCAGATGCAGAGTCTAACGGTGAAGCAGAAGTAGCAGCTTAATTTTCTATATTTATTTGTTCATACATTTTTGTATAATGTTAGGAAATACTACAGTGCTTGATGCCCTGGCATTATTCATATCGTTTTAATTAGTTATAAAGTGACAATGTTAAATTATAAAGGTATCGCATTTATTTTTTAGTCTGGGCACACAACTAACTAACATTCCTGTAAAACAGGAGCTGTGTGTGTTGTATTATATTTTAATAGCTTTGTTGACACAAAATTTAAATTGTAAGGATGTGTGCCAATTTAACCGGTGCATTCGTACTTAAGTTTTACACTTTAATAATTATTCATTTTTGTCAAACTAGGTGAGAGAATTTATGTTGTGAATTATGTAAGATATAAAAAGAGGCGTTGCTAGGCTCAGCGCTATAGAAAGTTTTAAGTAATGTCTTAAATGTATATTGTGTGAATCTCCGGAGCCAGCTCGTCTGCCATTACCTCATTAACACTTGTTTCCAAGTATGTGTTCATATCACTCTCAGCATATTTTATACTGCTTTGTTTTTATACTAACTGTTAAAATAGTCTGCGTTGTACATTGCCAATTAACAAACTAAACAGTATTTTGTGTACTATATCTTTTATAGAGTTTATGACTGTATGGTACAAATGTAACATTTCATTCATGGTATTGGCAATAAAGAGTTAGTTTCCAATTTTTTTGTATTCATTTCAATATCACGAAAAAGTATTCAACTCGTGTTCATTTAGGTAGTAACATTCATCTCGACCATTATTGCATCTTTAAACACTAATACAAACTATTTTTAGTTATGAATCTGAAGTGCGCAAGTACTCATTTTAAATATTATTTGGGTAGGACTTTCAAAACTTGTGTTTTTAGTAAATTTGCTTTTGTAATGTGTTTACTAATACAGGTTTGAAAAAATCTTGGGGTCCAAAACAGTACATGCAGCTCGAAGCCCTCTCATCGAAACTTGATGTATTTTATTTCAGGTTCATGTACTTCAATTTTTTTTTGTATCTTGTTCACAATGTGGATTATCTAACTTATTGTTTTGATTTATTTATTTGACAGTAATCTGTTGTAGCTTCATTAGCAGTGTACTGCTAAAACAAGGATGAAGGATTACAACTGGATCACTGGAACAATATCTGGTTACTGAAAGAACTGGTGGTCGTTATTTTAATATGTAATAAACGTCTTATTGTTGACGTAAGTATTTGAACAGCTTTTTTATTCTATAAGTTATATGGAATTTTTATTTAAACTATTAATATTTTCACAGGAATACCAAGACGAAAAAGAGGTTTTGAAATAAGAACGTTTTTCTTATTTTAAGCAGCTACAAATGAAGTGATGTGAAATGATTTAAATTTTGAAATGTATTAATATTTTCATATGTATTTGTAAAATAAAAATTGTTTTGTTATAGTCAAATTTCTTATTAATTAACAAGTTATTAAGAAAACTAGTGTATTACAGAGTTCCACTTATTTCATCAGAAGGCAACACTATTCAATCACAAAAAAATTTGTTTCTTAATTACATTTAAAGATAATAGAATTTGTTCTAACAAAATTAATTTTTTGATTATGGGAAACATTTTCACTATCCAATTATATGCAACTGTGAATCACCATCAACGGAACCGAAGTTCATAGCGAAACAGTAAAAGTTTAGTCACGTTAGTAGCATGCACGTTATACTTAATTTAAAAGTTATTTTAAAATATACAGTATATTCCACAATAGTATGGCGCATCAAAGTTATATTTTTTTATGGGACACCATGTATTTTATTCTGTTTTTTGATTACCTGTAAAAAATAAGGTATAAGGGTAGCTATACCTAAATGCGGAGGTTCTGGGGTACGTCAAATTATCTTAAAATGTGAAATATTATAAAAATTCTTTATCTTATTCCAACAAATCTAGATGGATTGTACCTAAATGTATACCTACCACTTGTAATATATTATGAGCTTTATTTTAAATGGAACGCCCTGTATTTTACCAATCAACAGAAAAGTCTCACTCCTCACATTAGGGGTCTAAAACAAACGCGTTACAAACTGGTTACCAAGTAATTGTACCGTTTCAATGAACGTGCGCAACAGTTTGTAACGCATCGGTAATCAATGAGCAGCAACGCGTCCTGGTCGCTAGGTGATTTTTGATTTCTAGGTGATTTTGTAAAAAAATCACATAACAATCGTTGAATACTAGATTCGTAAAAGAAGTGAAAAATACCTTTGCCTCTATAACTACATCCCAGGCAGCATTATATAATCATAGAATATTTATTATATAATCTTTAGGAGGATTGATATATTCCTGAAAATGCTAGAAATATTCATACTTATTCTGGCATGATCCCACAATATGCTAATGTCCGCTTTTTCATTATTCCTTGAATATTTCCATAGATCATTCATAGAATAATTAATAAAATATTCTATATTTGGCTTGCGAAGAAGGGCAAAAAAATTTATTTATATATGAAGTTCGTAATTCCGTGTGAAGCCTTTTCTCATATGCGTATCAATCAACGGAAGTGCGGTCACCCCGTCCAAGTACTGCCCCGCGCCCGACTTTGCTTAACTTCGATGATTGGACGAGAACCGTTGCTTTTAACATGGTATGGCCGTTGTCGTATAATAACGTAAAAAATTTAACCTTAATAATTGTAAAAAATGTAGGTCTCCCATAGTGTAGGTAGTTTTTTTTAAATTAATTAATTATTTGATCTTGTAATTCACTATAGTGTGGCTACTAATAAAAATAAAACTTAAGTACTTTATCTGGCCAATATACTTGTATTTAAATTTTTTTATAGAAATAAAAAATAACGTAGGTAGTGTGACTAGTTTCGACCTTCAAATTAGATATAGGTCATCCTCAGATGAGAAAACGTACATATGTATTTTAAATAAAACATTGGTTATGAATAATTTAAATAAGAAAAAATATGTTGCCATCGTTAGTCAAAACCTCATCATAAAGGTGAAGAATGTAACATGCTTTGTAATTAGACGCCATTATAGCATCTATCAAATGGAAATGCTGCTAATGACCTATAATTATATGAAGCTCGATACTAGTCAAACTACCTACTTTATTTTTTATATTATTTTTCATTTTTAAGAAAAAAATTTAAATACAAGTATTGGCCAGACTTAAAGCCCTAAATTTAGTTTTATTATTAATACTTTACCAATGCATAAAATAGATCATGTGTTCTCTAAGAAGATATAGGGGCTAGGTTTCCTTCACTGAAGTGGAATTTCAGGTCAATGGTAATAATTAAAAAACAAATAATTTGTCGCATTACATTTAGCACAGGACACATATTGAATGTAAATTGCAAATCGATGCCAATATGTCAATAAAACAATACTGAAATGATTTGGAGAATCTGCTAAAAAATGTTACAGTAATATTCCTATGGAATAATGTACGAACATTGAATTACATGTACCAAATATTTCTTGAATGTTGGTTAAACTTATCCAAGAACATCCCTAGTAATAAGCTTAGGAATATTTCAGAAACAGTGGCGGCTCGTGGTCAATCATACTGGGAGGTCAAAAATTATTTAAAAATAGGCATACTTAAAAAATATAAATAACTCAAATGCACCGCAAAATTTTATACAATCTACAAATTTGTTCAAAATATAGCGATTTTTCGAAACATTCTCATTAAAATCTCTAAGGGATTTTCTATAAGCATTGTCTAGCTGTGTACGAATATCAACATTTCCTACGGTTGCAAAATTTACCGAGCATTTCATGTGTTCTGCAGACGAAACATGTTTTTTATTTCCTCTTTTAAATGTTTTAAATCTCTGACACCGATTTGGACTATAGCGAGTCTGACGAGTCTTTAGAAAATAATAAACAAACAAAACAGTAAAATACATTTGATACTTCACAACCACATATCCAGTTAGCTAAATCGTACATTACCTTGCGAAAGTTTCGATGAACATCTTTATTTTTGTCTTTGCTAGTCTGTCGTAAACTTAGTTCTGGCAAAGGACGACCATTTGCCTTGAACTCAACTAATTTTGTAAAATTAAGTTTGTTAGCACTTTTTAGTTGTTTAATTTTCTGCACTACCGACATTTTCTATTATAGCGCATGCACACGCGAATCAAAAATAGTATTTTTACAAAACAACACAACAACAGTAAAACATATCAATATAAATTCTTAAATTGATTTAAAACACGCGAAAATCGAATCAAAAATCGAGCGTAGTTGTACACCCTATACGAAGTCAAAGTAAACTGCGGGATCCGGCTCATGACCCAAAGTTGATTATTGTTTCGGACGTTCGCGTTTATTCGGGCGCTGCACGTTTTTCGAGTTTTTCCGGGTAGATCTAATTCAATGAGGACAATTCGCACCGCCAGCCCAAGGTTGAAGAGGATGAATTACGAACGACGGCCGATAAATAAGTTATTGTACTTGCGACTTAATTACCTATTTTAATAAAACACGTAATAATGAATATTTTTTATATATTGTCAAAATTTTTGGGAGGTCATTGACCAAATGACCATATGGACAAGCCGCCACTGTATCAGAAATGTCCGAATAATCGGATATTGTTCAAGGAATAAACCATTCTGTGTGGGATGTTAAACGAATATTCACCCAAATACATCACCGAAAAATCTTTGAAATACCTACTATATTGGAAGAGAGTTTAATTTTACAGGAATTTATTAAATGTACCTACCTATTGTTTGATTTACGTTTATAAATAAGGTAAGCGACCGAGATAGGACACCGCGACACGAGACAGGAGACGCTTTGTATGCTATTTGAAGACACTTTTCAGCGCAAGACACGAGACGGGCGACCACGCAGGAGACAACAACATTCGAACGACTGCTTTCGAACCCGTGTGTGTTTCGCACATGGCTTTCGTGTTTATAAAGTCAACCTTAAAATGTCAGATTTAAGTTTTCAGTGGAAGAGGATGATCTTATTAATTTAATATAAAAAATAAATCCTTGTATGATAATCAAAGTGCAACGTGTATAAAGACGTGAATGTTGTGCTTTTATATTGGTAGGGGAGACTGGGGCACCTTTCTGACACGGGGCACCTTCGGACAAATGCAATGGTTTTTCTAAAATTCAATATATCCAGAACTATCTAAAAAAATAATGTTTGAACCCACTAGTCTAAAGTAAAATAAATGTATTTTCTAGGTGTATACGAAAAATGTTAAAAATGTTTTAACCAATAATAAATTTTGAAAATATAAAAAAACTGTCCAAAGGTGCCTCGGTCTCCCCTATATTGAATTCATTTCACTTCTTCTAAATATTACACCATTAGATCATCATCTCTTCTTCTTCTTCAAGCAATATTTCAACCCGTTTCAACGCCATTTTTAATCTCACAAACAAAACACTTTCGAGGCACTAGTATTCGACCAAATAATAGTCGCTCCGTCCTCCTGTTTCGGACGCGTATTTCAAAAAATGCCCTTGTTCCACTAAAACGGCCCCACAGCGACGGATGTGACCAGCGTGTATCTTTCGTGGTTTAAGAGTCCTCTCTACCATTTTTTGGTAAAATCGTTATATCGAATCGCTAAGAACTATACTATTTTTTTTATAGAAAGAATATTAAAACGAGGTTACGGACACGTTTGAAAAACTAGTTTCAGGGTTTACCGTTCTGTAGTGCTGCTTTACAGGGAAAAATTACATGTTTTCATGTTAGCTATTACGTCAAAATTTATTCGGACTATCTTTATACAGCATATTATTAAGTAAGAAGAGCTCTTTTAAACGAGACCTAGTTTGTTCAATTCTGTTAACTTATACGGAAGTTATTTCTATTTAAATAAAAACTTGTTTGACGTTCCCCACCACTACATTTTATAAGAGAGAGTCAAATACTCTAAGCAAATAAAATCAGAAATTTTACAGTCTTTACTACGGCAATATTTAAAATATATTTATATTTGCATATTTTTGGAGAAAGAACCAATTATATGATCGGCCATAACAGTTTCGCCTCCTAGCGGCCATCTTACAAACTTGAAAATAATTTCCCGCGATTTCTCGTATCCGATTTACCTATTAAATTTTCCATTCTTAGTTGGCCACCCGGTACATTGGCCTATATCTCCTAAAAGAAGGAAAAAATAAATCTACGAGTGTTAATCAATAATGTAAGTGTCATTCATTTGAAATACAGATAAGCTTAAAAGTGTATTATTCATTTAATATTAATTGTGTAATCACAATATAGGTGCTTCGATAACTATCTGACACTATCTACTTAACCAATGGTCTTAACTTTTGAGGTACAGGGTGGTAAAGTATTCATAAATAAATCATTTATTATTAAAATATGTATGATCATTTTAGATATTTTAATGAAATTTGGCATATGTACTGTACCTATATCCAGAGGCATTTTCTAATGTACCGCTTTTTTTTTATTACGCCAGTGGCGTACGTACGGAATTTGAGCATATGATCATGCAGAGAAACAGTTTTTTTTAAGCAAAAACCGTAATTCGGATTGAGAAAACTTAAGAAATCAAATTTGCTTAGAAATGATTGGGAAATTCAAAAATAATTTTTATTTTAAGAGAAATCAGTGGCGTACCATTAATGTCTACCAAATTAGGCAGGTTAATAAAGTTTTCTTCTTAAAATTGATCCAAAAATAGCTTCCTTAAATATTGACATTCAATTAGAAAACACCCTGTATATCTATTGCATCAAAATGTCACTTTTTTGCACTTTAATTGCCTCAAAATCTTGCACAAGTTACTTCAAATCCAAGTTTGAGCGATATCGTGTTCGATACTTATCACAGCTAAATCAACTAATCGTGATTGAGACATGGTCGATCGTAAAAATGTTTTAATTAATTTTGAAAACGATCGTTCTCCACTGGCCACTGTTATGGGTAAGCACAATCAAATTCTGAAATCCACTTTCACTTTGGTGTTGTGGTGTCTAGGGTGAGTACTAGACACCGGTTTAACCAGAGAAAGAACTGGCGGAGTCGGTTTATATGTTTAATTACTTATTTACATTCCACTTGCAGTAAGTGCGATGTAATCTTTACATGAATGAATGGATGTTGCGTAGGTCTTCGAATGCACTCATAGCTAACGAGATGCAGCGTTTGCCGAAATGCTGGCGTTTGTAATACATGTCGTCTGACTGCCGATTTGGTATACACTGTCAATTTGGTATACACTGTCGATTTGGTATACAATGTCAATTTGATATACACTGTCGATTTGGTATACAATGTCAATTTGGTATACACTGTCGAACTGCACTGGGTTTGTAACTTGTGACTGAACTCTGTCTCGAACTGAACTGAACTGATTTGCTTATTGTACCCGTTTCGTTTTATATGTGATAATTAGGTTGAAGTTTTGTAAACAAGGTCGTTTGAATGCTTCCCGTGGTGTGCATTTGTTTTGCTGAGTTCTCTTTCCGCATTCCGCGAGTTGCTTCATGCGGATGTAAATTGACGATGTCCATTAGATAGGGTTGAGACAGCAACCCCATAGTGTGAATTCATTTTGATGCAGAATTGTAAAATATCAAGCGGTGTACAATCTTTTGTAACAAACAACTTAATTGTTTTAACTCATCGGTAAAAGTTCTAACGCTTCTATATCTTTACTGTTATAAGTCAAAATACTTTTGCACTTTTTAAATAGTTCATCTGGAGTAAGTTGTACTCAGACATATTACTTTCTATGGAACGGAGATTTCTACGAACAAAAATCAGGTGCAGCCATGGGATCACCATTATCACCGGTTATTGCGAATATCTTTATGGAAGCATTCGAGCAAGAAGCCATTTAATCCAGCAAACAGAAACCGAAATGCTGGTTCAGATACGTGGACAATACCTTTGTCATATGGCCTCATGGGAAAGAAGCACTTACTGTATTTCTTAACCACCTCAACACTCAGCACGAAAAGATCAAGTTTACCATGGAGACAGAAGAGAATAAGGAGCTTCCCTTCCTGGATGTTCTAGTGAAACGAGGGGATAACAACAAGTTGGTTCATAGTGTATATCGTAAAAAGACATACACCAACCGATACCTCCATGCCACATCACACCATCATCCACAGCAGAAGCGGTCTCTAATCAAAACTTTATTGCATAGAGCTAACAAGATTCTTGACGAGGTTCACAAGGCAGAAGAACTTCGACACGTCCAACAAACCCTAATGAAGAACGGCTATACCAGAAAAGAAATAAGAGCCGCCTGTCGCAGGAAATCCGAAAAGAGAAGGAACAGGTCACCACCTACGCTCGTTTGCCATTCATTGCTGGAGTAACTGACAAATTAAGAAAATCATTGGAGAAGAAGAATATCGGTGTCAGGTTTGGAACGGTTAGAAAAATCCAGCAACTACTACCTTCTAATAAAGGTAACCGGCCGAAACTCTCAACAAAAGGGTCTACCAAATTGACTGTTCATGTGACAAGGTCTACATTGGTCAAACCGGACGCAACATAAAATGTAGATTAAAAGAACATCACCGAGACGCCAAGTCCAGAGCAGTAGATAAATCAGCAATCGCAGAACATCTACACGAAAAAGGAAAACACATCATCAACTTCGAGGAAGCTAAAGTTCTATCAAGGACTAACAACTACTATCCAAGGATAATCAGAGAATCCTTAGAAATTATGAAAATAAAAACAACTTCAATCGAGAAGATGGTTACCGATTAAGCAACACGTGGAAACTAACTCTTCACAAAAACAAAGAAAACAAATATCGCCACAAAATTAGTCGATACAAAACAGAAGATCAACCAACCATCGAAAACCAACCACCCGTCACTGATCGACATCAACCAACCGTAACGGAACATAGGTGTATAACGAGGAGCAGAAGACAACAACATTAGTTTTTAGAGTAACTTCTGAAGAAGCTAACAGCATGGTTAGCGAAACGTCAAGCAGGAAGATAATAATCTTAGAGTTTGGTGCAACTGGCCCTAAACGAGTGTGACTGATGTTACGATGATTACAATTTTCAAAATTCAAAACAAATATTAAAACAATCTGACAAGTGACGATGAATTTAACTTTTCGTAGCTAGTTATGAAAATTGGACCATTTTGATACCTACTTTGATTATGAAAAGTGTCACTCTACATGTCAAAATTAGAAAAAAAGGTTTTCAAAGAACTCCTCGGTAAATAATACTAATCCAGTTACTGGGATAATAACTGCAACGATTTTTCATGTACTGGTATAACCCAAAATGGAAAACAAGTACCTACTAGAAAAATTTCACATGCTTTAGGCATCAGTCAAACGAGTGTGTGTAGAATACTAAGAAAAACCACTATCATACGTATCACAATAAGCTACACCAGCATTTGACAAAACCCGATTATGATGAACGTTTCAATTTTTTGTTTATGGACTTTAGACCACTATTAGCAGACTATAATGTCATAAAATGACATTAACTGGTTGAATTACGTATGTGTTTTTTGTTTTAAAATCACCATTATACCATTCGAAAGAGGACTTTTTGTTAACGTTGTAAACTGTTTAAATATAAGGTGTTTAATTTAAAATATGACATATTTCATATTGAATGATCTAATAATTAACCTGTAAATTCTGAACACTCTGTAAAGAGATGTTTAATATTCAATCATGAAATACATTCTAGGAACCTTTATAAAGTATACCTTATTTTTTACGGCCCATCAAAAAAAATCAATAAAATACAGGGTGCCCCATAAGAAAAAATATAACTTTGGTACGCCTGACTTTATTGGGACCTACTACATAAATAAAATAAATTTAAAATGTAATATTTATCTATTTAATTGACAAAGCTTGTAGGTAAAACTTTACTGTTTCGCTACAAACCTCCGTCCCGTTGGTAGTGATTCACTCTGTATTCCTATGTCTCGGATTTACCTTGTGACGTAAGGTAATCAATTGTTATAAAATACAAAAATAGTAATATAGTACTTTCCTCATTAGGCAGTTCCTATTTTTTTGACGAAAAGTTTGATATCTAATAATTATATTTTAGATTTTGAAACGTGCAGAATATTTCATAAAAACTAGAATTAATAATAAAAAAGTGTTCTTTATGGTTTCAAAACTTATAGATAGTGAAACAATACTGTTTAACTTTTATCTGAACTTTACTTATAAAGCGCAATTTTCTTTTTCCTGTTGTTCGAACAGTTTTCTAAGTAAATTCCAATCTTAATAAGCGTTTTCAATGCACTCTTTTACACGTTTTGTTTGTATCGAGGCGATGTGGAGTTTTACGCAAAACGCGTATTGTCCTATTTCGTTGGTATTTACTACTCTCAATTTTTCTAACAAACAGGCATCAAAAATGTGATGTGATATTTAGTTGGATGCGCTCGGCAGCTTTGATTATTAAAATATACATGGTAGCCCAAAAGTCTCAAAGCGAAACTATGAGAAATATTCAAAACAAGATGGTAAAAAAATGCCATTTGTTTTGCCCTATAATTTTTTTTTAGATTTCTTAATATTTTGAGTGGTCGGTGCCAAGTTTTTATTTTAAATGGCCACTTATTTTTTGTTAAGACTACTAATGTTTAGGTAATGGCAGTGAAATTCGTTTTTTTCTAAAGTTGTCGAATAAAATTAATAAAATGTACCCCAAGCAGTATCCGAACGTCTCGGCGAACCAAGCCGAAGCTGACCTATCCTTTTATGGTAAGGTGGGCCTACATCTAATCACATGTTTACTCTTACTATCACCTTGCCATCCAGCTTCTGCTTGGTTTGTCGAGACGCTCGTATACTGCTTAGGGTCAATTTTATTTTACAAAAAATACGATTTTTATTGCTATTACCCTGAACATTAGTAGTCTCAATAGAATTTTTTTGGAGGTAGGTGGCCAAGAGACAAAAAATATAGAAAACTTGTGACTTTATTTATATGAACGAATTTAAAAAATATTCACACCATACATTTGAGAAAAACAAAATATAAATATAAATTGATGAAAACATTAATTGTTAAAAAAAATTTAAATCAAAAATTCAGTTTTCTAGTTAAAAATTAAAATTTAGTAACTTTCGGTCAAAAAATAATCTAGAAAATTTGTAGTTTTGTGTGATACAGCCCTTTAATTTTTAAACGGTTATCTATGTTCAATGTGGGTATATTCTTTGTTTGGTCACACGGTAAGGGGGAGGTCGGTTTTCAAATCGTAAATTTTAACATCTACTTTTAATGTTTTGACGAATCATAGAATCTACTAAATATACCTACTAGATAACCTTTGTTTAAATAATGTTTTCATGCTGCGCTTAAGTAGAACTACCAAAATACAGAGGGCTCCAAAACGATGTACACAGTCTTTGACAGTAAATATCTTGGAAACAAAATGTCCTAGAGTTACAATTCTTTAGCGGTTGTGTAGTGCATTCTTTTCTCAACAGATAGTCATATGTGTTCAAAGTGACCACCATTAACAGCTATACAGCGTCGATGCCGCTGAACTGCTGATCGAACTACGGCTTGTACTTTCGCGTGCACACTGATTCACTGATTTCTGCGGTGATCGTGCGAAGAGTTGCAACACCGCGCACCTGAGCTGAGTTCTTACTGTCCGTGGTCGCCCTGTTCTTCCTTTAATCACATCTTTAACAGTCCCATCATTTTCAAATTTATCCCGAATACGGGCAATTGTTCGACGTGTTGGTGGATCGGTACCAAACTCAGCCCGCCAACGTCGTTGTACCTCTTGAATGTTCTCAAACTTCCAATACCATTTCAGTACGGCCTTGCGTTGCTCAAAAGTCAGTCTTACAGCCATGTTGTTGTTTATACAGTTCGTTTGTTATTTTATTTGCACATGCGCATCACACTCTCATCATATGACTCATAACCATTGCCATCTGTTGAGAAAACAATGCACTACACAACCGCGAAAGAATTGTAACTCTAGGACATTTTGTTTACAAGATATTTACTGTCAAAGACTGTGTACATCGTTTGGACCCCTCTGTATAATAAACATTAGGTAGGTATCATTAATTAATTTGGAAATTTTTGATTCACTGGTTGAGTAGGATTGTACTGATTATCTTTGTTATTAATATAGATACAATTTTGGTTAAATAGACAATGATGTAATGTTTGTTAAGTTTCAGATGCTAATGAAAATTTTAAAAAATCCAATATTTTCGATATCTAAAAATCCGAGTAAAAAAATATAAAAAATGTTTGAAACAAAGTTGCTTGTTCCGTTAAAGAAACTTATAATAATTTTCAAAAAACAAATTAGTTTTATGATTTTTTAAAGAGTGTTAGTAACTTTAATTTTTTAAATAGGTGTCATCTTGAATTTTATAATTAAAAAATTTCAATTTTTTTTCTGCTATCAATGACATGGAGCAATCTACGTTTCAGGTAATAAATTGTTGGTTGTTTTAAAAATAGTGTATGTATGTATTAAAGTAGGACATCAAAACAAATGCACTATGTTGTCTTGTCTTCAAACTAAACTGTAACTTTGAGTTATTTATTATGCATAGGTACATACATGTGTATACATATACATATAAGTACATTTGATGTAGATACATTTATTTAGTTTGCAGTCATGAAACATAACACATTTGTTTTTATGGTCAACACACTCTGTAATACAATAATTTTCAAATACGCAAATACATTATTAGGTACTTGAAACCTAATTTGTAGCACATTATTGAAAGCTAAAAAAATTGAAATTTTTGAAGTATAAAATCCATTTCAAAAAAAAAAGTTACTAACATAGCTTGAGAACTATTAAGAGTAATTCTTTTTTTGAATGTTATTGTGAGTTTACTTTAACGAAACAAACAACTTTTTGCTTAATTCTTTATAACATTTACGATATAATCAATTGTACTTGATTACACATTTAACGAAAAATTGTTTCTTTATTAATAACAAAGATATACACATACAATCTTATACTCAACTTGGGATACACTGTATATTATTTACCATTTCACCTTAAGATTTTTCCATTTTGAATATTTTTTTTCATAATTTTTCTTATCCAAGTTGCCCATATCTTTATGATGTCGTGTTCACAATTTAATGTTATACTAAAACCACTCATAAAAACAGCATGTTATCTTTTTAAAAAAATGGATAGATGACCTCGCAACTCGGAAAGAATTGAATATCACACTATAGCAAAAAAAAAGACTTTTTAAAAGTAAAATCGACCTGTCCAAGGCTTTTGGAATATGAAGTTTAATTATGTACATTGTATGTTCGTCTTTCAAAGTTATCGGGGAAGAATTTTTTGTTGCTCAAATTTTGTTTTTACACTTTTTCGAATATTTTAAAGCGATTTAGCAATTAAACATTATTTTTCAAAATTTTAGTATACAATACTGCTAGATCACGTACATACGTGATGTGAAGGTAATTCTATAATATACAAGATAGGTTCTAATTTGTCGAAGATGTGCTTCACTGCCGATGTAACAGCAATTGCTGCAAGTGTTAGTCTAGAATTAATAGGTACCTTAGACAGATAGACCTCCAATAACATAAAATATTACCATACGAATAAATAAATAAATAAATAAAATAAATGTTTCAGATTTTAAATTTACTTCAAATTGATATGAATAATCACCGTTATTATTAATCGTAAGCTAAAATTAGTAATAATGGGTCATGAGATCAACCGTCGACTACTGTTTTATTTTCAATATTCGCACATTGGTTTTGTGTGTTTTATCAGGAAACTGACGCCTTAATTTGACAAACGTCAGCTTGTATTAAGTAGTCAATTAAATATAAAATAATTATGATCTACCATGTTATGTTAACTTGAAATTCTGTTAATATAAATACTTAGAATTAATTTTTCAATAGTAGGTACAATACCGATAACAAATGAAATACAAATATTTCTGCTTCTAACTCGTTTCTTGTTTCTCATTTCCCCTTACGGGAGTTTAATTGTAAATTTTGGTGAACCCCTCCTCTGACTTTATCCGAAATTGAATTAATATGTTATGACCGAATTAAACTTTAACGATACGCCCTTCAAGTTGCAAAACCCTTTTACGACTTATTCAAAATAAAATACCAAGTTAGTTTCCCAGGGAGTAAATAGACAATGTTTATTTTTATTGTAGGTGGTTATTTAGCCCAAAAATTGCTTCTCAAATTGTAGCTTTTACTATTGTATAATCTCACCATTAGTAGCTCCCATTCCTACCATATTTTTTACCTTCCAGAACTTTCTCCAAATCCTTCCCTTAAAAGTTTATTCATTAAATTTTCCCCCAACCCTCTTCCAAAGTATTTAAAAGTATGACAAAACAGTAGACCTCTTTAAATTTAGAGGGGGAGAGCTATATATATATATATACTGATATGTGGCGATGAAGCATGCCCCTTTAAAAGGGTTTAATATGACCCCTGAGAAAATGCGCCACGTATCGCATACAAGAACAGAAGAATTATCAACATGTGGTGGTATTAATATTATGATAAAATGAAGTAGCAGTATAGTTTTATTATTTTCACTATGTAATCAGTCATCAGTTCAAGGTTGTTGTTATGCAACGAGAGATAGACAACTGAGATACTTTTAACGCTTTCACAAGACTCCTAAACTTCTTATCAGGAAAGAAGATCCCTGCGTCATAAGTCATAAGTCTGTGCATATGAATCAATATTAAAAACTTCTGAGTCAATTTGAACATTTAGTATACAGAGGTTAAAATTAGAAAGTTACTAAAATAGTGTTGGCAAGATATGTGGTTGTCAGTTGAAATACTAACCTTAAAGAGTAACAAGTGGCAGAGATTAATAACCAAAAATACAGAATGAAGCAAAAAGACAGAGACTGACATTTAACAGTACGTCAACTTAAATGAAATTGAAGTTAGTTGAGTAACTTTATTCATAACGCACATAGTAAATCTTCTCTCTTTATTTTATACATATCTATCTACTCATAACGCGTGATTCAAACAATTTTTCATCAAACTTTACCATGAACGACAAAGCAAGATATAACAGGTGTATCTTAGCTTAGCTCGTACATTTGTCAATTCTGACAGATTTAATTTCAATTTATGATTGTGTTGACATTATGGCTTTCACCGGTCATCATAAACGCTGCATGTTAGAAATGTATTTTCGAGACGGGGTAAGGATTGATGGGCAATGGGTTTATTCTACTCGTGCTGCGTTTCAAGAATTCCAAGAAACCTTTCCTGATGTAATCGTTCACTTTGATCGATTTAATAGACATGTGCATTATCTTGTGGACTTATTAAGGGAAACGGGAAGTGTAGAACGTGAAGAATGTAGAGGAAGATCAAGGGTGCAAACTGAGGAGAATATTGAAATTGTAGGGCAAGTTATTGATGAACAGTTAAATACATCAACACGTCATTTACAACAGCAAGTAAATTTGTCCTATTCCACCTGTCAACGTATTCTGAAGCAAGATCTTCATTTGCACCCTTATCGTATACAGCTTTTCCACGAATTGCTTCCTAACGATCGATCTCGAAGAGTTCACTTCTGCCAGTGGTTTATGGAGAACCTTGAGAACAATGATGAGATCCCGGAAAAACATTTTTCAGCGATGAAGCCTGGTTTTACCTATCAGGGTATGTTAACTCTTAAAATATGAGTATGTAGAGTGGTGAGAACCCCCATTATTACATTGAAACACCTCTACACTTGCAAAAAAGTAGAGTTTGGGCAGCAATAAGCAGAAGACGTCTAATCGGATCTATTTTATACTTTCAGGAACACGTAACGCTGAGAGATACTGTTTGGAAATTTTATCTCCTTTTATGGAAACGTTATTGGATGACGAATTAACCCAAGGCTATTTCCAGCAAGACGGTGTCCGCATTCATACAACCTAGACAAACCTAAACTTTTTATGCAATTCTATGGCAATAGGATTATTAGTGTAAATATGCTACAAGAGTGGCCTCTCCGATCTTGTGATCTGACTCCATATGACTTTTTTTTGTGGCCATACATCATGAACTTGATATTTAGTACACCTGTGGTCGATATCGAAGATCTGCGACAAAGGATAACCAACAAATTTGAGGAGATTAATAATTTGCCGGGGATGCTGGAAAATATTATCAATTCAATTAACAGAAGAGTCAGGTTGTACATAAATGAAGATGGTGGGCATATCACCCATCTGTTTTAAGTTAAATTTTATCATTAGATTATTTTTAAATCATTTACATTTGTTGCATTAAAAAGGTTTCTTTAAATTAAAGTTGTTTTTTTCCGATTTGCCGATTAGTAATTCAGATGACTTCAATAGTTCAATAGTATTTTGGTAGGTCCAACACATCCAATTTTATGCATTTAGAGTGTACGTGAATTTTTCATGGTCCACTTGAAGAAAAATTTTTGAATCACGGGTTATAATAATCGGTACGTTATTCCGTACCACAAGTTTTTGCGACACCTAGCGTCGACTCGCGTTAGCGATCACGTACGCAAATGGTTCGTTATTCCGTGTACATTAGAAAATAATGACGAAAGTATCTTTTCTGGTGTCACCATGTTTAGGTATTCAATATTTTTTTGGTTGGTAACGAGTCGCCATGGATATGTTGTTGTGTTGTTTCATTATATAAACCGTATAAACCATAGGTAATAGATATAAACCAATAGAGTTCCAGTAAATATCTCAAAAAAAGCGACCGTCTCGGTAAGAGATGAAGTACCAATTTAGAGAACTTTTTCATAGTGTAATTGCTTACCTCAAACAGATAAATGTGGGGCATCATATGTGAAAAAATGTTATCTCCCGAACAAATTGAAACGTTTTTGTTAGAACGAAACATATTTATTTATTAAAGTATTTATGTTTAATTGTTAAAACAAAGAAGAACTGCAACTTTACTATCTGAAGGTAGAAAGAGATGTAGAAAGTTTTACTGAAACGATGGCGGTTGGCTGGCGCTTCTACCGTCGAAGAAGGCAGAAGGATACATCGATGATCATCATCAACTATGTTGTTCAATATATTTTCATAAATGTGAATTTCACTTTTAACCAAAATGTGTAGAAGAGTCAATATTGAATTTTTATTATTTTATTTTAATAAATCATTCTTGTTGCTATTGTTTCGAATTTTAAATTATTTGTTTTTTTGGTTCAAAAGAGAAAAATATAGTTAATTTTAAAACGCTTGGTTGATGAACAATAAAAGATGCATTCGATATCACATAGTACAAACAGAGAAAAATATACAGAAACTTCACTCTACCATCGGCATCTTTGATGTTGAATGGGAACATTTTTTTGCGAAGCTCGTCACAATAGAATTGAGTGCGGTTGTTTAGCGGAGTATACGATTTCTTCAAGCGGCACATTCTTTCTTTTTAAGGAATTTAAATAAAACACAACGAAAATAACAAAAAGTGTTTATTTATTTATAATAATTACAAATGTGTAATTATAATAATTTTTTTATGTTGTTTGTTTTTCTTTGTCGTTTTTCTGTGTTTTAAAATTTCTATTAGCAAATATTAACACATAAAATATTCTCATTCAGGGTATATAAACATAATAAAAATTTTGAAAGAGAATTGAACACAAGAGTGTTCAAACGACACCTTTTCTATATTTACAAGAAATAAATTTTCATTTTACGTCATTCAAAGCTAGGGCTACTATTTTTATTTTAATGTTCGTAACTATTTATATTATAATCACGTTGTTAAATCTTGATTTGCCTTTTTTTAAATTGGCTCGATACAATCTCTCACCGTCAACTGGATTCGAACGCGCGCCTGAGTTGGTTCAGTTTGTCATATTGACGCGTCTACCGCTAAACTGTTCCCACTGATGGTACGGGTCCCACAGCGGTAGCATACGTATCATTAATTTAAATTTTCACTTAGGTTAAACAGTTACAAAACTCAAAGGCGTTTAAATACATTAAATTACCTCAAATTAAGTAAACATAAAATGTAACTTAAACGTCCGAAACATAATGTGTACGTAAATGTTATTACTACTCATCTTATAATTATACATAAGATTCGGGAGTTACGCAATAGTTTCCAAACCGAAAATTTTAACATCTCTATTTTTTTCACTTTTCCCCCCGAATTAGAGCTAGTATGTACGTTATAATGGAGAAAAGAAAAATATTTTGCCTGATGGACAAACGGCTGAGAGAAGATATCAAAGAAACCACTGGTTCAATTTTTTATGAAACTTTGCATATGAGTCTTATTTATAATAATACAGATCCGATTCGATTTTGAGCATAATCTGTCAACCCAAAAGGGTAGTTAACCTACATAGATTTTCTCTGAAAAGTTGTTGGTTTTTTGCACTGTTTCTCTCAAAATGTTTGTTAGTTGTAATATATTGCTGTTATACATTTTTTTTATCTGTCCAGGCATAATACTTTTCTTGTTACACACGTCAGATACTCTTTCACAAGTTTTAAGTCTAAGAACGATGTGGAGTTCTGCGAAAAGTTTTGTTAATACTCATGTGCATAAAAAAATATAACTTACTTTAATGTCGTAATTAATAATATGTTTAAAACATGTTACAACTTATTATATTTTTTAAAATGTTATTTCCATGTTCAAATATTCTTTTTATAAACAATATTGATGTGATGTGTAGTAATGTGAAAAATGAAATGTTAATTAACATTGTTTTAATGTTCTTTGTATAGTGGGTTATTTTTTATGCTATATTTAATGACGAATAAATCCAACATGGCTGTCATTACAATAAATAACAGTTGACTGTGGTTGCAATAGATATAGAATGCATAGCAAAAATTGGCCAAGGTGGGTGAATTAGCAGCAGTAGCTAATAGAAAACTATACCATAAAAGTTAACCATAACTTTCTTATTTCTAATAACAAGTCATGTTTTTAATGCAAGAAATTAATAAGGGCCCCTCTTATGTTAAATTCCAACTAATTTATTTTTTTTTATATACGTTTTGAAAGGTAGAACATTTTCTTAATATTGAACTAGCTCAAAAAATAATAATTGGGTATTGAAAGTTATCCTAAAATATTGAGTAGAACTAGAATCTTGCATAAGAAACATATGGCACGGTATTTAAAGTTAGGAAGTTGGGATCTAGTTTTACGTATATCCAGAAGTGCTACAACAGTGTTATTATTTTCATTAAATAGAGCACATCTGAAACGCTCTATGTGCAAATTTAGTTTTACCATAACATCTAGTAGGGCATATCACCAATTTTGAAATTAAAGAGCTAGGAATTATGTACTTTTTATGTGCTAATTTTGTACCGACTTTAAAGTTTTGTACTCCAAAAAATAGGCATATTTTTTTTAAAGTTGAAATGTGGGGGGTGTGGCTTGTAAAAGCTACACCCCCCATACCAGATATCATTGAAAAGAGTGGTTCAATCGCAAAAGAAAATTACAGAAATTATGTACTTTTTATGTGCTAGAGATGTGACAAGTGTTGGTACGGTAAGGTCATCCACTACGAAGATATGGGAATGAAAACTTTATGGATTCTAAGCGTCTAGTGATATACATACGATATGATGTAACGACACCAAGTGATGAATATATAGTGATGAGAGAAATGAGATGAGCAATAATGCTGAAGGTACACTCATGAAATTTAAAACTTGGACACCACAATTTCTGTAAACAAAGTTTGCACATTGTGAAGCGGGCTTAAGGGTATCATTTACAATTCTAACAGCAGGTAGTCTCAGCAGGGGTTATCTTATAGAAGGACTGTAGAATGAATCATTACACTAAGCACGTTTTAGAAAATAGGTAATTTACGTTGCTTACTTAATTTTTTCTTTAAAGAATATATTTGAAGGTATCGCTAATTAAACACCATAGCTCGATTAATAAATGTTTACAAAATAAAATTAGAAATAATTTTGATTTAAAAACGTCTACAAGCAATAACTTTTAAATTAAATCAAAAACTAAACATGGTTATTTGGGTTGACTGATTATTACTTATTTTTAAATAAATCTAACCTACTAATTATTGTAAGTTATTAAAAAAAAATCATTAAACTCTCTATTCATAATATTTAGTCCTTACAAAATGTATATTTTATGACGTTTCATTTTTTTCTGTAGTTAATATAAAAAGTGAAAATAAAAACTAAGGCAATTCTTATTGTCAACGTATATATTTAGTTTTTTGACAAGAATTTATTACATAATTATAATTAAGATACCAAGTTATAGTTTAAAATTAAATGAAAACGTTTTTTTTTAAATAAAGGTATTACTATATAAATAAATATAAGAAATCAATAATGGGTGTGACTAGTGCATTACGGTTTACTGGTGTAAAATTTGGCCCTTGTTGTCTTCGGATAACAGCAAGTATTCGAGCCCAAACATTTTCGATAATGTTAAAATCTGGGCTTTTTGCTGGCCAGGGTAACAGCTCCAAGTATTTTCTCGTATCCTATTGCGCACAACCCGATGATGTACTTAGTTAAAGTAGAGGTGAAACGGGTTACAAAGAGGCGAGAGAAAAAAAAAAGAATTTCTAAAATGTATTTTTATTAAAAATTATGTACCCTTGATTACAAACTGTTATCATATACTACTATTAAAAAGCTGTCACTTTAAATAAATTTTGTACTGCAGAAACTCTATTAGTAATAAGCACCGAAAGAGGAAAAATCGTGAATTGTTATACTTCTTTGTCGGTAATAGGGGATGTAAAAATTATGTACCCCTGATTTCAAGGTGTCATCATATTGTACTATTAATAAGCTATCTTTTGGTTCTATGTCTGAATTTTGTACCCAAAAACTCTTGCAGGAATATGCTCCGAAAGAAAAAATCGCGATTTGTTATACTTCATTGTCGGTAATAGGATGTAAAAATAATGTATCCCTGATTTCAAGATGTCATCATATTTTACTATCAATAAGCTATCTTTTGGCTCTATGTCTGAATTTTGTACCCAAGAACTCTTGCAGTAATATGCTCCGAAAGAAAAAAATCGCGGTTTGTTATACTTCATTGTCGGTAATAGGGGATGTAAAAATTATGTACCCCTGATTTCAAGGTGTCATCATATTTTACTATCAATAAGCTATCTTTTGGTTCTATGTCTGAATTTTGTACCTAAAAAACTCTTGCAGGAATATGCTCCGAAAGAAAAAAATCGCTATTTGTTATACTTCATTGTCGGTAATAGAGGATGTAAAAATTATGTACCCCTGATTTCAAGGTGTCATCATATTTTACTATCAATAAGCTATCTTTTGGCTCTATGTCTGAATTTTGTACCCAAAAACTCTTGCAGTAATATGCTCCGAAAGAAAAAAATCGCGATTTGTTATACTTCATTGTCGGTAATAGGGGATGTAAAAATTATGTACCCCTGATTTCAAGATGTCATCATATTTTACTATCAATAAGCTATCTTTTGGTTTTATGTCTGAATTTTGTACCAAAAAAACTGTTGCAGGAATATGCTCCGAAAGAAAAAAAATCGCGATTTGTTATACTTCATTGTCGGTAATAGGGATGTAAAAATTATGTACCCCTGATTTCAAGGTGTCATCATATTTTACTATCAATAAGCTTTCTTTTGGTTCTATGTCTGAATTTTGTACCCAAAAAAGTCTCGCAGTAATATGGACCGAAAGAAAAAGAATCGGTTTTGTTATACTTCATTGTCGGTAATAAAGGATGTAAAAATTATGTACCCCTGATTTCAAGATTTTTTTTCTTTTGGAGCATATTACTGCAAGAGTTTTTTGGGTACAAAATTTAGACATAGTGCCAAAACATAGCGTATCGATAGTAGAATATGATGACACCTTGAAATCAGGGGTACATAATTTTTACATTTCTTATTACCGACAAAGAAATATAACAAATCGCGATTTTTCCTCTTTCGGTTCTTATAACTGGTAGAGTTTTTGCGGTACAAAATTCATTTAAAGTGCCAGGAGATAACTTTTTAATAGTAGTATATGATAACAATTTGTAATAAAAAGTTTTCATAATTTTTAATAAAAAATACATTTCAGAAATTCTTTTTTTTCTCTCCCTTGTTACCTGTTTCGCCCCTACTTATCTAAGTACCTTCAGCATTATTGCTCACCACATTCACTATATATTCATCACTTGGTGTCGTTACATTATATTGTATGTATATCACTAGACGCTAGAATCGATAAAGTTTTCATTCCCCATATCTTCGTAGTGGATGACCTACCGTATATACCAAGACCTGTCTCATCTCCTAGCACATAAAAAAGTACATAATTCCTGTAATTTTCTTTTCGATTGGACCACCCTTTCAATAATTTCTGGTATGGGGTGAAGCTTTACGCAAGCCACACCACCCACATTTCAACCTTAAAAAATATGCCTATTTTTGGAGTACAACATTTTAAAAGTCGGTACAAAATTAGCACATACAAAGTACATAATTCTAGCTCTTTAGTTTCAAAATTTGTGATATGGGGACTAGGTTCCCTTAAAAAAAACAAACTTCAACTTGTTCGTTTAGAAGATTTTTGAGCTTCTACGGACCTCATTTACCGTATAGCACGCTATATTCTATTTTTTTCTAAAATCACAATTTTAACGTCTGTTATTCCTCAACAATTGCTGAAAACAATTAATTTAAACTCATCTCTAGATATTTTGGTAATACGAGTAGCCTTCATTTACTTTTTTTCCAACATTTAACATCAAAATTCGGCCATTCCTTTAAATTATCTCCGCTTCACAAATTCCTATGTAGTTACTTTTATCTGAGACACCCGGTATGTATATTTTTCTTCGTAAAAGAAAATAATGAGACTACAATGATTTATTTATTGAGAGTAGTTTAAAAATGCTGAACGTAAACAACAATAAAATAATATGCTCAAAATTTCTCGGTACTTAATATTTATTAATCCTAAAAGCAAATAATATATGTTATTCAATTTTGACAAGACAACCGGGAAAAGAGCTTCCTTTGAAGTTAGCGGTGCATCTCTTGAACGTTATTGGTCGTAACACCGCCAGCCGGCTTTCGTTGGTATCGATGAAATGTTTGTTGTGAATTATCATGTGACCTTTGACTGACTCATATAAAGATAAACACTGTATTTGTAATTGTCAGTCAATTGCAAACCGGCTGCGATATTTACAATAGCGTTTAAAGTATTGAATTTATTATATAGAGAAAAATGTTAAAAATATTTTTCGTAATATGTGCTCTGGCACTTACAGTTAATTGCGATTTTTAAGGTATTATATTTTTTCGTAATTTCACGTTTTTTACTATCTTGATTTTGTTCACTTTTCAGGGTTCCTTTGTATAAAATGAAGACGGTGCGTAAAACGTTAAAAGAAGTAGGAACTGAAGTTACTCAACTTAGAATTAGATACGGTGGAGCAACACCAGAACCCCTTTCTAATTATTTAGATGTACTTTGTGATCTATAAATATCTATTGCAATATTTATTATTGTGTTTCAGGCGCAATATTATGGTCCTATTTCTATTGGGACTCCGCCTCAAACATTTAAAGTTGTTTTTGATACTGGCTCTTCAAACTTATGGGTACCCTCTAAAAAATGCCATTTCACCAACATTGCTTGCCGTAAGTTATCAGATTTGTGTTTATCGTTACAAGTAAATATTTTTAGTGTTACACAATAAGTATGATTCAACTCAATCTAAAACATATAAAGAAAATGGAACCGAATTCCAAATTACATATGGGTCAGGAAGCTTAAGTGGATTTCTATCAACTGATACTGTCACAGTAAATATTATTTTAATTTAAATTCGCAGTTATTTACTGCAAGTTTATTTCAGGTTGCTGATTTAAAGATTAAAGGTCAAACATTTGCTGAAGCTTTATCTGAACCTGGGTTAGCCTTCGTAGCTGCCAAATTTGATGGAATTTTAGGTTTGGCATATAGTAGAATTGCAGTTGATGGTGTTCAACCACCCTTTTATAGAATGATTGACCAGGGACTGATTCAACAACCTATTTTTTCATTTTATTTAAACAGGTAAAAAGTTTGTCTTTCAATTTCGTTTTTATTTTCCATTTGTTATACTTTGTTGTCGACTATTTTTTTTTGCAAACATCTCTCAAAAAATAATCAAATTATACATGAATTATTTATTCTGTCACAATATCCGCAAATTTTTCTTTATTGGTCATATTGTTAACATTTGTAAAATGCTTTTTTTGTAAAAATTAGATGAAACCTTAATGTGAAACTGTTTGCAATTGAATGAGTACCTTGTCAAGCGTTACAAATTTTGCTTGTACGAAAATAAACATAAATAGGTAAAAGTAGTGCATAAAATATTATCGACAATGATAAAAATATAATTTTGTTATTGTGTTAAATTAGTCTGATATTTTTACTATTTCATATTTTCATCTTATCACTAGAGTGACACTAAGTTATTCAAGGTATTTAAAAACTATCAGTGTATTATCATGACTTTAGAAATGCATTTAAATAAAATGATGAATGTATATTATTATGACTTGAGTTAAACGTTATACCACAGTTTAATAAACATGCAGCGTTGAAGCTGAGATCACAGCATAATAAACACACAGCAACATATCTTGGTTTGTTCAATTAATAACGCAAATAGCCGTCACTTCTGTTTAATAGTGGTGGGGAGGGTACCGCTAGATTGATGTTCGATTCAAGATTTGATTACTGTACATGAAATTCTGAGAATCGATTTATTGAAAACAAATTAAATTGATTATTTAGAAAGTAGTGTGTTAATAACGGGTTCGGATACTTTTATGTATTTACTTTGAAAACAGATGACACATATTGATAGCATAAAAACGTTGACATACATACTTTTTTTTTTTTTTTTTTTTTTTTTTTTTTTTTTTTTTTTTTTTTTTTTTTTTTTTTTTTTTTTTTTTTTTTTTTTTTTTTTTTTTTTTTTTTTTTTTTTTTTTTTTTTTTTTTTTTTTTTTTTTTTTTTTTTTTTTTTTTTTTTTTTTTTTTTTTTTTTTTTTTTTTTTTTTTTTTTTTTTTTTTTTTTTTTTTTTTTTTTTTTTTTTTTTTTTTTTTTTTTTTTTTTTTTTTTTTTTTTTTTTTTTTTTTTTTTTTTTTTTTTTTTTTTTTTTTTTTTTTTTTTTTTTTTTTTTTTTTTTTTTTTTTTTTTTTTTTTTTTTTTTTTTTTTTTTTTTTTTTTTTTTTTTTTTTTTTTTTTTTTTTTTTTTTTTTTTTTTTTTTTTTTTTTTTTTTTTTTTTTTTTTTTTTTTTTTTTTTTTTTTTTTTTTTTTTTTTTTTTTTTTTTTTTTTTTTTTTTTTTTTTTTTTTTTTTTTTTTTTTTTTTTTTTTTTTTTTTTTTTTTTTTTTTTTTTTTTTTTTTTTTTTTTTTTTTTTTTTTTTTTTTTTTTTTTTTTTTTTTTTTTTTTTTTTTTTTTTTTTTTTTTTTTTTTTTTTTTTTTTTTTTTTTTTTTTTTTTTTTTTTTTTTTTTTTTTTTTTTTTTTTTTTTTTTTTTTTTTTTTTTTTTTTTTTTTTTTTTTTTTTTTTTTTTTTTTTTTTTTTTTTTTTTTTTTTTTTTTTTTTTTTTTTTTTTTTTTTTTTTTTTTTTTTTTTTTTTTTTTTTTTTTTTTTTTTTTTTTTTTTTTTTTTTTTTTTTTTTTTTTTTTTTTTTTTTTTTTTTTTTTTTTTTTTTTTTTTTTTTTTTTTTTTTTTTTTTTTTTTTTTTTTTTTTTTTTTTTTTTTTTTTTTTTTTTTTTTTTTTTTTTTTTTTTTTTTTTTTTTTTTTTTTTTTTTTTTTTTTTTTTTTTTTTTTTTTTTTTTTTTTTTTTTTTTTTTTTTTTTTTTTTTTTTTTTTTTTTTTTTTTTTTTTTTTTTTTTTTTTTTTTTTTTTTTTTTTTTTTTTTTTTTTTTTTTTTTTTTTTTTTTTTTTTTTTTTTTTTTTTTTTTTTTTTTTTTTTTTTTTTTTTTTTTTTTTTTTTTTTTTTTTTTTTTTTTTTTTTTTTTTTTTTTTTTTTTTTTTTTTTTTTTTTTTTTTTTTTTTTTTTTTTTTTTTTTTTTTTTTTTTTTTTTTTTTTTTTTTTTTTTTTTTTTTTTTTTTTTTTTTTTTTTTTTTTTTTTTTTTTTTTTTTTTTTTTTTTTTTTTTTTTTTTTTTTTTTTTTTTTTTTTTTTTTTTTTTTTTTTTTTTTTTTTTTTTTTTTTTTTTTTTTTTTTTTTTTTTTTTTTTTTTTTTTTTTTTTTTTTTTTTTTTTTTTTTTTTTTTTTTTTTTTTTTTTTTTTTTTTTTTTTTTTTTTTTTTTTTTTATTTTTTTTTTTTTTTTTTAATTTAAAATATTTTTACTTGTTTAACAACACACAACAAAACATTTTACAATCAACATTGTTTAAAAACTTGATTTTACGACTAATCCTTACTTGTACATACAAGTAATTCTATAATCCTGATGAAGTCGAAAAGTAGACGACGAAATATTGAATAATAAAAAAACTTAGATCACTAAGATGTTTATAATCAATTAAATAGTTTACTACGATACGTACAATCTTGCAATTTTTAAAGGGCTCTTTTCGAACCGAAACTTGTTCTGGCATTAAATATTGCGCATGCGTGCTACAACGCGTTACAACTTAGAGTGGGTTGCTGCCTCGAATTTTCTCTTCTATAGGCTCCAAGGGAGCGAAATTTTATTACTTAAAATTTGTACCGGTATGAAAACGGACATACAACCTAATTTTGATATGCAGAATTCAAATCTGAAATAAAAACAAGGGGTCACCGCACAAAATTTGGAGAAAAACAAGGTCAAAGTGCAAAAACAATGGAATTTTCTTATGATTTTCCAGTTTTTTCATAATTTGACCTTGTTTTTTTCCGAATTTTGTGCATGCATTTTGTGGTAAATTGAAGATTTTTTTAAACAGATAAAGAGACTAAAGCCAGTTTCGAAGTTTTAAATAAAGTTTCCTCATATTTTCTACTTTCTAAATATGTTATAGTTAGTACTAAAATTTTGTGCCCACATGGGACTTCCGGGACTAAAATAGACTCCTACACATAGGGCATTTCTCCGAAATGGTGATAGATAGAAACATGGAGTTTGTTTTTTGGATTCTTCATGAAAAAATATGTTACTCTACCAAATTTAATTATTTTATCTTAAATAGGTTCTTATATATTAAAATAATTGTCGAATTTATGGTGCGTCGAGACCAAAATTAGTCAAATTGAAAAAAATAATAATTATGGAAGAAAACAACATTTAGGTCTGACATTTTCAGAAATAATATATTTTATAAGCTCCATCTTTATAATTCCCAAAAACTTTTGTTACATACATTAAACTATTTATTACTATAAAACAATTAAATTAAATTAAAGTATTATAAATAAAATATCTCCTCCATGAGGACGGTGGTGGGGAGAGATCCGAGGATTGACGCCACGTTCCCACGTTGAATGGCCATGCTAATGCGTTGTGTTAGGTAGTATTTAGAACGCGGATCGCCAAAGATAGAATTGAGGTTCTTTCCAATAATGTCCATCCACTCCCTCGCTTCTTCACTCCAAGCTTCCATTGTCTCCACTGCAAAAGCTTTGAAAATGTTGCCATCATCCTTTATTTTAGAATATTTTGAATGTTTGCGTTTGCACGCGATTTCAGCTGCAGCGCCGGCTTCTAAGCAAGTTTTATATACATCTACTACCGTATCAAATTTCGTTCACTTCTGAGATGGTGAACCGGGAGCATAATTTTTTTTGTTGAGTTCACATGGAATGACCCACATCGTTTCACATGAGTTTTACGAATTTTTGTACAGTAGAAGCGTATTACCATTTCGACACGGTCCAATCTTAGAAGACGTTTTTGTTTTAACAAAAAATTAATAATAATTAATAAAGAGTGGAGAATGAAGAAACGAAAAAAAGGAATGTGATAAAATTCGAGAAACACAATTATAACGATATACAAAAGGTGAAAAAAATATATAGAGACAAATAAATACAGAACAGACAAGAGGAGCACATCCAAATCCACAGGCGTTTCAAAACTGTTGCGTAGTATTACAACTAACGAGAGTAGACATATGCAAGTGTAGAAATATATAAACTGAAAATGAAAGATCAAGATATCTAGAAAACTGCACGTGGCGAGGTAAAAAATAGGAAAACTGGAACAGAAGTAGGAAAGAGGAGGTATATAAAAAAAAGTTACGAGAGGATGTGGTGAGGGCTATAGAAGTATATGGGGAGACAAAGTGTGGGGTAAGATTGGGGAAGGAATTGAGTGAGGGGTTTTGGACAAGCAAGGCATTAAAACAAGGGGGTCCACTTAGCCCAAGCCTATTTTCGTTATATATAGGAGACTTGAAGGAAACATTGAATGGTAGGCAGCAGGGGAGAATAGTGATTGGGCAGGTGAAAGTATGGTTTTTGGCGTACGCGGACGATGTGGTGGTAGTGGCGAAAACAAAAGAGGAAATGGTGGGGATGATGGGGACAGTGAAGAAATTCATTGAAGGAAAGAAAATGAAGGCAAATGTAGAGCAAACAAACATGGTAGTTTTTCAAAAAGAGAGGAGGGGAAGGAAAAACAGGAATGGAAATGGGGGAAGAGGTGGTAGAAGAAGGAGATGAGGTGGGATATTTAGGCTATAGAATGAGGTACGACAATAAGGGGAGGCACATGTAAAGGAGTTAGAAAGGACAGGAAGGAGAATAATGGCAAGTGTAGGGATTGGGGAGAGTGTGTTTGGAAATGGCATATCAAACGGAGAATGGTTAGGGGAAAAAGAATGCGAAAGAGGTAGGAAAATATGTAAAAAGAATCTATATAAACGTAGAGAAATTAATATAACGAAATACAATAGAAGAATATTAAAATAAAACCAAAATATGTAGGTATCACGATATAAAGAATTAAGAAGAAATGTGAGATTTATAATTAAAGAGAAAAAGAAGGGGAAAGTCGAGGAATAACGATCGCAGAGATGTAATTAGGAAACTCTGTATGAAGGGATATAAGAAAATAGGAGAAACAAAGGGAAGATTGAGTAAGAGGAAGTAATAAGTGATTCATTTAGTTTTTTTTAAATTAAATAAAAATAAATAAAATCAATTATTTCTAAAGATAATTGCTTACAATGACGCGTTTGAGTATTTCGAAGGTTTTGGCAATGACCGAGTAATATTGGCCCAATGCCCCAATCGTAGCCGGCTTATCCATCATATACCAGGCTCAAGAAAAGTCAGAAGGGTGTATATGTCAAATGATCTAACAGCAACAAATTCCGGTCCAAAGCGTAAAATGTCCGTTCACCGAATTCGTCTGCAATAAACCATGGTTTCACGGGCTGTATGAACCAAATTTTGTCGAAATCACGGGCTTCAATTTTAGGTATCAAATAGTCTGTTATCATGGCGCGATAACGATCACCATTCACAATAACATTCCGGTCGGCCTCTGTTTTGAAGAAATATAAACCGATTTTTCGACCGGCTGTAGGCGCTGTGTTTCCATTATAAAATGTAAAACATTACTGAGGAAGAATGGCAATTCAGTTGACCCGACGCATGCGCGATCTGCAATTAAAAAATCCCCATCATAAAAAGTACCTCTGAATGAATAACCCGATAATAAGAGAGGGTGAGAAAGGTGAAAACCGTAAAGGCCAGACGGAACGCAGACAGATCAATCCAAATATCAGAGGAAAATTGAGATTAAATAGAATTTGGAGGGGATATGGATTGCTTCGTGGTGAAAAGAGGTAATAAAGATTAGAAGTAAACTACGGAAGGAAATAGAAAAAAAGGATTGACAGGCAGGATCTAGGAAAGGAAAGACAACAAGTGTTATGTTGTCACGACTTCAAACTAAATAAAAGTTTGAGGTGTCAATTTTCAATTGTTGAATTATTAAATCGCCAGTTTCTCACTAAATAAACAATATGAACAATGCATTTGCCTACTTGTGTAATAAATAATTCTAAAATATGAGCATAAGTTTGAGAAATTGAAAGTAGATTCAATTTCGCGAATCATCTGCGGTTTACGATTGTTCCATTTTTGCTACACGCTTTTTTATCACGTTTATGTTAATATAGTGTGTTTGTCAGGTAGATGCACATATTCTGTTTACAATTTATAGGGACCCTAATGCCGAAATCGGTGGAGAAATCATATTTGGAGGATCCGATCCTGAACACTACAAAGGAGACTTTAACTATGTTCCTGTCGACAGACAGGCTTGTTGGCAATTCAAAATGGATTCAATAAAAAGTGGGTCTAAATCATTCTGCGAAAAAGGTTGTGAGGCGATTGCTGATACCGGCACTAGTTTAATAGCCGGGCCTGTCGATGAAGTAACTGGAATTAACAAAGCTATCGGCGCTACACCTATTGTTGGGGGAGAATATATCGTAGATTGCAGTTTGATTCCTAAGTTACCAATCATTAGTTTCGTACTGAATGGAAAGCCATACGTTTTGAAAGGAGAGGATTATGTACTTAAGGTATGTTTGTTTATATATATGAAGAGATTCTTAACTTTTATTCTTAGATTTCACAAATGGGAAAAACAATATGCCTTTCCGGATTTATGGGTATCGATATTCCTCCACCTAACGGACCTCTATGGATTTTGGGAGATGTTTTCATTGGGAGGTATTACACAGAATTTGATTTAGGCAATAACCGTGTTGGCTTTGCCGACGCTGCTTAATTATATACTTTTTTTTTTTCAAGAGTTATTGTTATGTTACGTAATTACCAATACCAAAGTTCCATGTTTATTATTAACGTTCCTTAATTGCTAGCACAATGTTTGTATAGTATCCAAATAAAGAGTGTGCAAAAACGTTTTTTTTTTAATTTCGCTATCACAAGATGGAGCACTTTGACGTAATTTTCTGGCGCCTGACAGTTTCGCCGCCCTGGTCAAAAAAGCGAAATGAAAAGAGGTAGCCCAAACCATTGTCTAATTAGACAATGCCCAAACACTTCTCACGTTTGCTATAGTCATTGTGTAAATCCTTGTATAGTCAAAACCGGAGCAAAAATTGGTACTTCAAAAGACCCATCACTATTGTATTTTTATTCTATCTACACGAACCTACCCTTACACCTTATACACCTCAACCGTTTCTTGTCATTCTTAAAGTTCGTAAAACATTAATTTTTCAAAGTTTTAAAAATGCGTGTCTCACGAGCTTTATAATGACATTTCTCTCGCGTGTGTATACGACTTTTTATCTTACGCCAGCAGTTTTTGCAACTTGCAACAGATTAAAGTTACTTTGCGAAAAGCTAAATTTATTAATTATTAATTTTATTTACATAAACACAGAAATATTTGCCTTTTAAACAATTTAGTCACAAGTGAATAATAGCCTATTTTAGTCACTAAAATTAGTGACTAAAATGCATCAAAACTGCTGGTATAAGATAAAAGTACTACTAGCTTCTAATTCCATTAAACCAGAACAAATTTCCGCATCATCAACCACAGTTTACTAATAAATATAAATGTTCAAGTTTTTTTATAACAGCAATTTGATGAACTTTGATTTTATAGTAATTATTGTTACATCTTGTAATTATCAATTTCTAAAATATAAATTCTACATAAACATAATAATTGTACTATTTAATACATTGTTGTCGTTCTTGTTATGATTAAATTTTGTTTACGTCATCCGTTTTAGATTAATCGTGACATTTGTCATTTATTTTAGGTTAACATGCTAGAAAAAAAAACACTGAAGGACGACACTATATCACGTGACGAATGGAACTACGAAAGGAGGCCTACGTGGGCCTGAGTAACCGTTTTTAATAAATATCCAAAACGGTAGATTATTAGGTATAAATGAATTTTAATGTTGTTTAAATTGTCTGAGAGAGAGATGACATTGTCAAATATTTTGACATTATGTTGATACCATTTTTACAGCTGAGTTGTTTTTTGAGGCTAGTTTGCACATTTCGTCGCCAGGAATAGAAAATTTATCTTTCAAACTTTATTCCCTTATAAACTTCTGTTAGGCAAAAGATATTGCGTTTGCATTAAAATCTTAAGCTCTAATCCTCTAATTAACTGTGTAAAGAAAACATACGATTCCATTTTGAGAAAAACCACGATATTTGTTTATATTCCAGATACGTTCTCCTACATTCTCGTTTTCTTTCCTCATCCTCGTTTTCTCTCTGGTCAATAATAGAACAACAATAGCTGTAAGTCTGTTCATAAAAAATAGTGAATTTATCAATGAAAAAATGTTAACTTTTTTTAGTCATAACTCGTTTAGTTTTCAAGCTACGAAAATCTAAAAAAAAACAATTTGTAAGTTTGTTTACAAGGTAAAAAGCTCATGTCAATTGAAAATTTATTTAACCCTTATTTTTGAAAGGGTTTGAGCTGAAAGGGCGGCGTTGTTGTCCAACAAGTGAGGAAAGCGATAAAAACTTTCATGTGTAGACACCACATTTTTTCCACGACATTCCACAAAAACCAACCAACCATCCCAAATGGAAGAAAAACTATAATTAGGGAACGTAACATATTGTTACAAGATTTCGTCACACATTTCGTACGTAAAAGCAAAAGTCAACAATCTGAGGCTAACAGTTTCACCTATTTATTCTGTGGTCTCGGTAGGTCTCAACCTGTCATAGTGTGCAACGCGTAATTCTTAACTAATAAATGTATGTAGGGAACAATATTTAAAAGTCGAAATATAAGATATTAAATTAAACAAAAGTGACTGAATAATAATAGTTATTTGTGTAACAAACATTAAATTGTTTAATTAAGTTCCAAGCGACATTCTTACAACATGATGCATTTTCTCCACGACATACTTAGAAAACGGACGTTTCTTCTCTACAAATAGTGAGGAAAATAATGTCGTTACAAAAATAACTCTTTATAAAAAATGTAAGAATGTGTTATTAGAACTATATGCGCCTAGTAATTACTTAAACAATTGAATTGCAATCAGGTTTGTTTAATTTAATATCTATATTTCGACTCTTATAAATTGCTACCCTACATTTATTGGTTAGAATTACGCGGCTGCGCTATGACAGATTGAGACCACACCGATACTACAGAATACTGTAGCGAGACTATTGGGACCCACCTAATATCAACTTTTGCTTTTACGTACGAAAATGTGACGAAATTCTGTAACAATAAGTTACGTTTACAATATTACTTCTTCGTTAGGTTGTTTTTGGGGAATATCGTGGAAAATGTTGTGTCTAACACATGAGGGAAGACCTTTCCACTCCACTCGAGCTCGAGGGGAAAAAGAATCACTTCCTCTATTTTTTTCTCACATACCTAGTGAGGGAAAACAATTTTCCCTCAATATTTGTAGAAAAAAAAGTTTTTTTCTTAAGTATGTCGTGAAAAAATAATATAAACTTATTTATACTAAGTCTGGTCTTCACCTACAGTTAACTTTATCAGTCGATTTAACTACTATGGAAACAGTTTTGAGCCAATCAAATCATTGGATAGTCGCATTTCCAGGTGATTAACGGACAGATAAATTAACTGGAGGTGAAAAGACCAGACCTAGGTATTATAGAAAGAAGAACACCCAGTAATAATGAATTTATTTTAACAATTTTTGGTATACTAGTGTATACGAATTAGATTAGTAAACGATCACATTTTGATAAAAATTAAACTGTTAACTTCTTCAAAAACTTAATAATGTGTTGCTCCACCACGATGTCTTGTGCACTCATTAACACGTCTGGGCATACTTCTAATGAGGTGATTGATTTCTTCTTGAGGTATCTCATCCCATGCTATCTGTAACTGATGCTGCAAAGCCGCTAGAGTTTGTGCAGGGTGAGGTAAATTGAGTAATCTTCTTCCCATAATATCCCAGACGTGCTCGATGGGCGAAAGATCGGGAGATCTTGGTGGCCAAGGCAACAAAGCAATTTGATTGGCCTCAAAATGAGCCAAAGAAACCCTAGCAACATGAGGTCGTGCGTTGTCTTGTTGGAATGTGCTGTTGGGGATGGTCTGAACATAAGGTACAATATGGGGGTCTACGACCTCCTGGATGTAGCGCGCAGCGGTCATGTTACCTCTAATGAAGACCAAAGGTGACCTACTTCCAATAGCAATAGCTCCCCATACCATAACTCCAACTGTGTGGTGCACATGCCTATTCACAGAAAATTGGGATCTTGTCTTTCACCGCGCCGTCTTCTCACCCTTGCACGACCGTCATGCATACCCAAACAGAATCTGGATTCATCACTAAAGACAATTGAATTCCATTCTTGGTCCCAATTTGCCCGTTCTCTACACCACGCTAGACGATAACGTCGATGCTCTGGAGTCAGTGGTAGCACAAAAAGGGACGGTATGAAAAGAGCCCAAAGGTTCTTATCCGTCTATAAACGGTTCGCATCCCAATCGGTCTTCCATGTTCTTCAAACCACTGGTCCGCAATCGCCCGTGTAGAAGAGAAGCGGTCCCGTAAAGCCAATAGTCTAAGACGGCGATCTTCGCGTTCTGTGGTTCTTCGACGACGTCCTGTACCTCTCGCTCTTCGTGTACGGCCCTCTTGGTTCCATGCCCGAACACAGACTGCCACAGTGTTTAAACTCCGTTGCGTTCTAGCGGCTATATCTCTCATAGACAAACCAGCCTCACGCAATCCCACAATTCTACCCCTATCAAACTCGCTTAACCGAAAATTATGGCGTCTTCGCACTGGAGGCATTGTGATTGAATTAAAGAAGCTCTTTGAAATGCAATTTAAATCGCTTAAATGAAAACTGTACTTACAAATGCTTAATTCATTGTTTTAGGGCTACTTAATCGTAAGTGTTTTTGAATGAGGTTAACAAAACAACCGCTAGGGCAGTATGGCTGAAAAACTGATCGTTTTTTATCTTAATATAAACAAATATATTCCCAAAAAAATTTACAAAATATTCATTATTACTGGGTGTTCTTAGTATATGTCATAACTCACTTAATTTTGATGTTAAACAATTTTATAAAAAACCAATTTAAAGGATTTTTCAATTTGTATAAATTTTCACTGATAATTGCACAAGAGGTTTGTCTTTTGCTGAGTAAATTTAGGTTGTTTAATGAAAATCTGTTGTCTAGCAGTTTGACGGGAAAAATTGTCAATTATTAAAAACGCGATACCGAATGTCACCTGAGAGTGTTAAATTCTCTCGAGTGCCATTCGGTAGAGTGTTTTTAGGTTGACAGTTTTCGAATCAAATTAACTAAAAGAAGAGATTTGAATTTAAACAACACAAATTTACTCGCTAAAATACAAACCTCAAGTGTAATTCGGTAGGACAATTTAATGAATAAATTAGAAATGTCAATATTTATTTTGGATACATAAAATTTTATTGGTTCAGCAACTTTAAATATCAATGGAGACCGTGATAATTGATTAAAAATTCTAAGTAAAAAAACCACTAGTGTACTTATCCTGAAAAGTTGTAGGTAACTTTGCCCATGTCAGTGACATATGCGATTTTTTATACATGAATTAAATTGTTCTCGATAAAGGTAAGTAAGTAGAAGGGTCAACTTTAAACTGGGGGGTAAAAGAGAACATTAATCCAAATTTTTAGGAAAATCGGTGGTCCTTGGAGAAATTATCCGGGAAAGTGGTCATTGACTGGACTATACTGGGTGTCTACCGCCATTAGCTGTATACATAAAAATTATACATGGAAAAAAAATTGGAGAATGAAAATGCCTTATTTTAAATGGAACACTTTATATATTATTGCATTTTTGGATTCTAAGTCAAATTTTAGGGTTACTAGGAGTTATAGATTTCGAGATATTAATTTCTTTAGTAAAATTTTCACAGAAATATCTGTAATTCTCTCCTGGAACTCCATATAGGGTTAATTTTTGGTTCGTACAAAGAGAATGGACATAGCAAACGAAGATGGGTTACAGCTAATGGCAGTTTCCGGTAAGGCTCCCTGTATATTAAATGGAAAAGAATACGACTATCAAGAAAAAATACTGATTTAATGAAAATTTTTTAATACACTGAATATATGTACTTTACATCCACAAATATCTAATGTATCTTATGACAAACAAATTAAATTTAATGTCAATATAAAACTAATATACAGGCAATAAACTAAAAATTATCTCTATTTCCAAATACGTCTTTTTTTAAATAATTGTTAAAACTACTTAAATATGTGACAATAATATGTAAACCAACCAATATCTTTCCGTCATTTTTCACTAAAACTATCTGTTCAATTCTATTTTTTATATTAACTTAATTTCGAAACCAATTTGAAACGACTTCTTTGAAACAAAAACAAAAATATAAGCAAACACTACAAAATTCATCTTAGTTTTTGATTAATTTATTTATTTGATTCACATATACTACATATACGGAAATAATACGCTAGTAACCACAACCAGTAACTTACGTTTTTTGTGGATTGATGGAGCTGCTAGATGTCACCTTTTTGCTATGTCTAATTCGTTTGACGTAAGCTCCCACAAATGTTGTATTTTCTTGGATTAATTTCGCCAGATTTATTATGACATATCTGCGGGTATAGAAACGGTTAAATTATTCAGATTCGATTAAATACATACTTTCGGTATGCTTTCCTCAGAATGTTCTTTATATTCTTCTTTTGTAACGCGTTTTTATTGTAATAGGGTTTAAGCACAAACTTGACCTCTTCTACAACCCTCTCTTTGACGATTCAATTTCTTTAAGAACTGAAATTTACAGATCGATATTGATATGTTAATTGTCGTTATCATTAATCATACCTTATCTTTAACTTGCATTTCAACAGCTGAATTTGGCAAATCGTCTAATATTTTCAAATTGTCTTCGTCAAGTTTCACACCAACTTGTTTCGTACCTAAAAAAATTTAAATTCAGAATAAAATCGTTCAGTTTAAATTACAAAGAAATTCAGTATATTGTAGAGAAAAGATTTTTTGTGGCGATAGGCATATGTTAAGAAAATCGTAGTATCAAAGAAGGCGCAGGGCGGTAATATATTCACTATAAATAAAAATTTACAGTATAACTGGAGGTTTAAATCGTAGTAATAATTATTTATTTTACATTATATGTGTTATAAAATAATTAATATCAAAGAAACTTACCCCTTCCTGAATGCTTCTTAGATTTCTGAATCTGTTTAGCTTTATTCCTGTTCGCGTATGCAGGTGAAGATCCAAATAATGCGTCGAACGCATTTTGAGTTTTATTGGGCGATTTGGCATTCTTAGTATTTTGTGATGTTTTTCCGCCGCTCTTAACCACTTCCGGAGGAGGTTCGAACAGATCTTCGTAATCGCTCGATCCGGGAGAATAAGGAGAATCGAAATCTAGATTTGTATCGTTATTCTCGTTGCTCTTACTCTTAGATTTCCAAACGGGTTTTGATACAATTTTATTAGACGGCATCGGTTTTACGGGTGTCATTTTTGCCGGCGCCTTTGTCGGTGATACTTTATTAATGGGACTTAATTTAGCTGCCGTCGGTAGGATGATTCTTTGAGAAACTGTTGAGGTTACGGTAGGTGTGGGAATTGCCGAGGAATTTAAACTTATTCGTGGAACGTTTAAGTTTGAAGAAACCGGCGTGGATGTTATAAGTGACGTAGATCCTGAGGAATAAACAATTGGAGCTACAGATTTTGAAACAACTGTTGGGAAAATAGAAGGTTGGGGTTGTACCAACTGGTTGATAACAACACCGATTGGTCTTTCTGGTGAACTACCTATATTTGTATCCGGTGTAATAGCTCTGATGCTACTTTGAGAATCGGCAGGTTGAATGTCTGCTGATGGTATAGGAGGCGTGTGGGATTTTGAAACAGCAACTGTAGTAGGACTACCTTTTTCTGTGATGTCTATAATGGAAGATCTATCTACTAAGTCTTCTTGAGCATCTTCAATACTCTGTGCCGTGTTTGATTGAGCATTTATTTCAACAGGTTCTGGTGTAGGTGTTCTAGATTTTGTTGGGTCAAACGGATCGTAAGCGTCAGGAGAGCTAGGGGGAGAATTCGGCGGTTCGGGAGGAGTATTGGGGCTCTTATGCATGACTTCATTTAATCTATTTTCTAATTCCTCCTGTGGATCAATTTCCTCTTCTTCTTGTGGTTCGTGTAACGGATTGTTTATTGCGCGTAGCTGAGTAGGTTTTGAAGTAAAAGTAAATTTAACCTATAATAATTTAATATTATTTAAGTTACGTTGGTGCAATTACTCAATTTACCTGTGGCTCTGAGGCGTTTTAGGGCCAGTACTGCTAATATAGTTAGCGTTAGAATTTCTTTCGGCAGATACAGGCTGTTCTGTACTTTCACGACGGTGCGATTTTTGCATGTTTATGGCATCGTTACTATCGCCATTCTCACTATCGGTCAACACGATCACATCTTTTGGAGATGGCGTTATTTCTTTAAAAGGCGATCTATCCAAATCGATAATAGCTACGGGTTTGATATTGGAAGTGTTTTTAACTTTTCGTCTCGGTTTCTTGTTCTGTTTTTCTTTATCTTTTCTCATACGTTTGGTGGTCAATTCTTCTCCACCGTCCCGCCTCCTTTTCGATCGTTCATCCCGTTCCTCATTATCCTTATTGAAGCTTACACTCACAAGAATGTTGTTGCCCGACGCAAACACCTCCTTCGACGGCGGAGGCGATCTTTCGTTACGGCGCCGCTTCTTTGGCCTGTTTATCATTCGCCTCCTTAGTTTTTATTTCTCTCCTTTCGTTTTCCTTACGTTTCTTATTGGAAACATTCGGTAAAATAACAGTTAAATTTTGTGGTCGAACTTGATTCATCATACGTGGCGGCGTCCAAGAAGGTGTGAAATGTCTGTGTTCGGGTGATCGAGAACGAGATAAAGACGGTGTCCAACCTCGCGATTGTCTACGATCCCAATCTCTCTTTCTAGGTGGTGTTCGCGAACGACTTTTGCGTTTTTTCGTTTTTCGCTTGGATCGATCCATAGATTTTCTGCCCGAGTGGCGTCTCTCTCTGCTAATCGATTTGCGTTTCCTCTGTTTCGATCGTGAACGTTTTCGACCATGCGATCTTGAACGAGATGCGGATCTTCTTCGCTTTCGCATTCTTTCTGGAGTATTCGATTTTCTGTTTTTGGATGCCGATCGCCGTGGTGGTGATCGTGATCTGAAAACAACATATTGCTTCATGAACTGCCATTTTCCCACATTTTAAGAATTTTTTTCAAATAAGTCTACTTTAGTTGTAATGTGGCTTTTGATCGAACTTTAAAATAAAACGAACACACGAAGTCTTTAAAAACATTTCGAAATAATCAAAAATATATGTGCAGATCTAGGTTATTAAATTACAAAATTTTTAAAATAATTTCAGCTGAAACTAAATATTTATAAAATTTTCTCAAACAAATTTGTGTCCAGTGATTATTGTTATAAATTTAATAACGTAAATTATGTTAATTCAACTCCCCCATACACTTGACAAGTAAATTTTATAGTAAAAATTATGCTGAAATTTTGCTATTGATCTTAAGGTGAAACTTTGTTGATGAATATACAGAGTGTAACACGATTTGATTATAAGTTATGGAAGACAGAGTATTTTATTAGAATTTTGAAATTATACCAGTTGTGGTTTTAGGAAACGTTAAGTTAAAATGTATTAATAACATAAATCAGGCACTTGGTTATGCTGGTGGAGTTCATCTGTTTATTCTGCGGTAAATGTAGACATAATGAGTTCACCCACTCCCTCTGTCCGAAAATTGTATGCATATGACCAAAAAAAATGGCAATACTCATTATATTATGGTGGGAGGTGACATATGAGAAGATTAATAAGAGACTGCTCTATGGATTCTATATGAATGTTGGAGAAAAGTTAGGGAACAGAGGATAGGAAGATTGGAGATAATATTATAAATGAAGCGGCTTTTTTACGAGGCGGGATGTGGTGAAGAGAAGAAGAGAGAAAGAAAGATGTACAACTAAGGAAGGGAGTGCAAAGATAAGAAACGGGAGGTATAATGAGAGAAATTGAAGCAGAAGAATAAAAGAATAGTGGCGAGATTTAGAACTGAAATGAATAAAAATGAGAACTAGTATAGTAGGTTGAAAGGAGAAGGTGCAACATATGCGGAGATAGAAGGGAAAGTATACAACAATGATGGATGAATGTGAGAAGTTAAAAGAGGAAGAGAGAGAAAGAAATGTGGTTCTGTGAGAAGGAGAAGTGTAGGGTGAATTAACGGAGTCCTGGAAAAAAGGGGAAATGGTTAAGAGGAAGGGGAATGGAAAAATTGGTTTTAGTTAAAATTAATAGAGGATGTTATTTGTTTTTGTCGTGTAGGTACAGGATTTTTCACGTAAGGCGTGACTTCAAAGTCTTCAACAAGCTACGAATTTGAAATTTTGGGGTGATTATAAACATAAATTGTTGCCTTTATAATACAAAACAGAATCATTTGTTAATTTATAAGAAAACAAATATACGCGGTACTTTAAATAAATACACTAAAATAAAATCAATTAAAGAAAATAAATGGTACTATTTGTAATATTAAGAGATTTTATTTACTTGGAAAAACTAATTGTTTGTCAAAATTGATGTTACCCCAGAACCTTCGAAGGGCTTATGTAGTAGGGAACTGTCACTGAAGCTTACCAAATGTAAATCAGTACAGAAAAAGCTACTTTCAGATGTAGTCTGCAAAAATAATAGATTACAATACAGTTGAGGAATTTATAGATTTTGCTCACGCGTGTCAGTGATGTGTACGAGACGACAAGCGAGTGTGCAACAAAGAAGTGATCTAATTAGTTTTTCACGAGTGTTGTATAGCGTTTTTTCAATTGAAAATCCTAATTTGTGACGAAAAGCAATATCACACGATTTACAAAAAATATATTCTTTTTCGGTTAGCTACACAAAAAACTATTGTCGTCTCCGACAGCAATAAAGACCAGATCTATAAGACTCGAGAGGTCACAGAAATGGCGAAAACAAGGAATCTCTTTTACCGGTTGAATATAAATAATCCAGTCTTTAATATTAATATATAAAAGTTACTACTAAACTACTAAATTACGCCCGGCATTTTTTTAAAATAAAAAATAGTGTGTGCATCACATTGGAATTCCGGATCTCAAGACGTAGCCATCGGCTGCACCTCACCTGTCCGTCTCTTGTTTTGACTCCGAAACCGTTCACTGTTCCACCTTATATACTACATATATCGTGTGTCACACGGAAAAGTTGACATACCTAAGCATGTTAAATTAAAAATAACGTATACTGTTTTTTCTGGTACAATTCGAACACAATATAACAATATACTATGTTGAATAGATCAAATAAAACAAATTGATGTGATAATAATGAATCTTCAAAGCGTATTTTACTAAAAAAAATCTGTAAAATAAGTTATTTTTGTGAAATTTTATTTATTAACCGAATGGACTCATTTATTAAGTGGTCTTCGTGGACAAATTAGTTAATTTGTTGCCTAGTAATTTTGCGCTTTCTCACTAAGGGTTCGATTCCGATTGCAGATTTTTTAAAAATTTTATTATCATTATAATACAATTTTGTAAAAGTGAATTTAACAATTTGAAAAAAAGGTTAAACTTATTTTATAAAATTGTATTAATAGTAATATCAATAATAATTTTATTAATAAAAAAGTTACCACAATCGGATCGAACCCGGATTTTTTGGCGTAAATCATTTAAAAATGTTAAGTGTTTTTTTTTTAATTAAAATAGGCTTTAAACACTTACATGACTCCATAAATTTGTTCTCATCTATTTAATATGTTGCTATATTATGCTCAAAATTGTGTCAGAAAAAACATATGCATTAATTTTGACCGTGGGACACACGGTGAATACCCTCACAATCTACTATTTTCGCAATTGAATAGCATATATTAAAATGTATACCATATTTTCGGACTGAGTAAGTATTTTGTTTCTTCGACCTGCTATGTATTTTCCTAGAAACTGATTTGTCTACTAGATTTGTATTCTGCTTTCAAGACTACACGCAACGTTATTTATATATTTTATATACACAACCTCAATATGTAAAGTTGTATAACAGTTTTCACTTTTCGGGTCTTAAATGATAGTGATAACTGGTGAGTGGTCAATTTTGAAAACAATCAAAATACAAAAACAGTTTCAACTCATACGGAAGGAATAGTAACCAGAGAGATGTGAAAAAACGAATTTACAACAGCCAAGACTTCTCGCTAGGCAAGGCAATTCCTGGAGGTATGTATTTTTAAAAAAGTCTGCGCGGGCTGGTTACTACTCTGTCGTACTTATTTTGTACAGTTTCGGTACCCTAATACCATGCCAATCGTCCACTAGCCTATTATGACTATCCCAAATAAAATTTGCAATACTACAAATTTTAGTTAACTGATTTCTTCCGAGTCAATAAACTGTAATTACCTGCTTGAATAAGATGGAGACCTTCGATGATACTCGTGTCGAGGGACCGCTCTAGGTGATGCGGACTGACTTGACCTTGATAACGATCTTCTCGGACCCTCATCTCGACCAAAACGTCTGGGAGGAGAATTAGATTTACTAGAAGAATATGAACGTCGCCGTGTCGGATCTCTTCCAAATTTATCTCGTTTTGGTTTCGCTTCAACAATAGACCGTACATCATATCTTTCAATCTCCCTTCTCTTTTCTTTACGTCTATCTTTCTTGTTGTCTTTGTTACTTTTAACCCTCTTGTCTTTCGACTTACTTCTTTCTTTGTTATCCTTATCCCGATAATTCCTATCTTTATTACTTTTACTTAACTTTTAAATATCGGTTCCTTATTCAGATCTTCATTCTCTTTATTGTTATCTTTCTCTGGCGAACCAATAATCGGAGAAACTTCTTCGACCGCACTTACGACTTCGTCGGTTTTAGATTTTAATTTATCAACGATTTCGCCTTCTTCGCATTCTTCAGGACGAGAGAAATCGAGTTCTGACTCTTTAGCATTTATTTCCAAAGCATCGCCATCAGATACTGTCTTTAGTTCTTGCTCTTGAGATTCTTCAAAGTCGTTTTTATCATCATCTGAGATCATTTCGGTGTCCAACCCTTCTAAACCCTCTCTAACCGGTTCCTTTTCGTCTAGACAAGGTGTAAAGCTTCTCTCCTCTTCACTGATATCTTCTGTCATATTGCTGATGTCTCCAATACCAAACGGCTTTTGTGGAGTAAATTTAACAACAGCTTCATCTTCAGAATCACTATACAGCCCCAAGTTAAACTTTTTATTCTTTTTAACAGGCTCCGGAACAGATTCTGAAGGAAGTTCAGACTCCTTTTCTGTGGTTTGCAAGTTATCGTTAGATGTTATAGTTTCATTTTCATTGTTTGATAAAATAATATTCGCATCTGTGGTTTTAGCCAAACTTATGCTCTCGCTTGAATAAATGTTAAAATTGGGACAGTCGTCTTCAAGCTCATCAGTTTCATCTAAATCGTCGTGATCGTCATTAATCTCTTCTGCTCTACTTTCCAAAGCTTTATTTTCGGAAAGCGATTCATTTTGGTTTGATGATTGAACTGTCTCTGATTGAATTTCAGCATTTTGATCAGTATGTGAAAAATCACTATGCTTGGTTGTTGTTACAGTCATTGATTCGCTTGTCGATGTAACCGCTTCTTCCTTTTCATTTTCGTCGCTCTCAAAAGCAGCTTCAGGATCGTACTTGTCGGGATCCGCTTTTTCTGTGTCAATTACAAGATCTGTATCACTTTCGTTGTCATCATCTGCCGCATTCAAATTCATAATACTAGCTATTTGACTAGGCGCGGGCGAAGGACATTTCACGTTAATATCTTCCACTTTACTTGTACTCACAGTTTCTATATCGCTATAAATATCAAGTTCAGATTCGCTAGTTCCACCTGTTTATCTTCATCGTTGTCACGATTTTTTTTCTTTTGTCTGTTTCTTTGAGGTATTGAATCGCGCAGATGATTTAATGAATAATCTTGGGGACTATCTCTTTCGTCGTTGCCGCCGAAACGGTTGTTTTCGTTACTGTCGGAAAATCCAACCGTTGAAGTGGGCAGACTGCTTTCATAATTTGTATAGTTCGATTCACCTTTGTATTGATTCGAATTAGAATTAGACGTATTGGTCGTACCTACACGATAAAGATAAATTATGTTTTGAATTAACGGAACATGCTTTTGTACTTGCTTTTGTTATTGGTCTAAACACTTGCAATGCATTTATCAACTTACCCACACTTAAAACAGCCCTAACTATACCTCAGTATTCATCTACGAATGCAGTAGTTCACTTCACATAAAACACATGGGAAAATTTGGTATCATACAATTATTTTGCGCAGGTTACTGCCAGCATTGGCATATTGCGGTAAGACTGGTAAACTAAAGTTCCAGGTAACGTTCAAATATATTTTTCATCATTTTGTACAGATTCGTGTGATATAACATTTAAGTAAAAGACAAGGGATTAGGGGCTAGTGATATGACTACAACGAAAACAAAGCATAGTTAATGTAACCAGCGGTGCAACTAAAACAAAATGAGCATTTAGGATCGATCGATCGGATGTTACAGAATAAGTAATGTGAAAGAGCGATAATTTGTAATTTATGTTAAATCACAACAGTGATTTTTGAAACGTTAGCGCCTCTGGCAGTAACCTTCATTATATTACTGTGACAGTAACTCACTCTAGCAGTAAGTTGCGCAAATTATTTTAAGTACAAAATCTTCACTCTAACGCAACTCTGCATTCATAGATGTATACTGTGAGCACACTATAAAATTATTAGGGATGACTATAAATATATGAGGTAGACAATCACAATAAAAAAACAGGTACGAATACGTTAAGGCTAGACGAAAACTTTCATTCACCTACATATAACAAAAAATGAATCAACAATGTAAGCATGTATTAGAGTGAGTTTACTGTAATAATAGAATAACTAAGTTTGAATATAGAATGCAGTCAATATTCAGGAAGATAATATAAGTGGTAATGATATGATATAAAATTAGAAGCCGCTACACTTTCCACAACCTAAGGTCTACTGTATGTAGACTACGTATCGAGTTTAGACGTAGACTCCAGTACTGCAAGGAAATGTATGTTATAATAGGCATTCTCAATAGTGTAGAAATAATTTAGAATATGTTTCAACATCAGATTAACAGTTGAAATTTTATACAGAAAGGATTATGAACAAATTAACAAGTAACATTTTGACTTCAAATTATCAAAACTGTGAAAAGTACGTCGTTACAAATTTGTCTCAATACATTATACTTAATTTGTTAAAAACCAAAAGCAAGTACAAAATTAATCTTAAGCAACTTTAACATAATTAATTTATCTAGACTAAAAAATATCTATTTACCTCCGTGACTTGTATTGGGTTCCATAGGCGTTTGACGTATTTTTAATTTCTGATTTCTTATATCTACAGGTTTATCACTTGGCACTTTCTTATTAACATCAATCTTTAAAGTACCATCGCTTCTCACGGATATAATACTGTTACGAGAATGAAGTTTAGTCTGATTATCTAAAATACTTCCCAATAAATCGACTGATGCGACGGATTTGGTTGGGATAAAATAGCAGCCTTGTTACGGTTCGCTCTTCTTAAAGCAGAAGTGTCCGATCTATTTGGCCTTCGACCAATAATTATATTAACTCCCGGCGTTTCGATATCCCCATCCGATTCTGAGAAATAATCTAACTCGTCTCTTCGTCCAAAAAGATCCAATGACTGAATACCCGCTTGAATTCTTTGTTGTCCAATATGTCCAGAATTTATTTGAACCTAATTTTAATTAAATATTGTAAAATTTCGTTTTATAACTAAATCATTTAAAATAAGAATTGTAAACATAAATACATAATATGAATGACTATTTAAATTTATATACCTGATGTCGTTGCCATATGTTTTTTCGGGTTCAATTTTGAATGTGAGTAAAATGTTAAACCTCATTTTAGGTTCCTTCGTGAATTAGAGCTTAAAATCTGTCAAACACATAACCTCACATGTATAACAAAAAGAAAAATTGAAAACTAATTTTACATCAATGTCAAACCTTTTTTTTTAAATGAGAAATATGTTAGAAAGCCAATTTAATAACCGAACTTTCAACGTCGAATTTACCTGAGTCTACCACCCAAACCCTGGAGAATTAATAAACCAATAAATTCCACCGATAATATCTGGACTAGATTCACGATTTTGACGCTTTTCAGTTTACATAATCCAAGAACTTTCAATAACGTTAGAGTTTATCCCTTCTAGGATTCCTTAAAGCCGAGGTATAAAATTACTACACATGATGATTTAATTTTATACATCAATTCTGAATTTATAAGTTATTAATTTTACATTTAGCTAGGGTTGTGTGCAATAATTCTCAAGCGCACTTCAGCAAATTCTGGAAGGGATAAACTCTGTAATAAGTTATCACCTTGAGAAAATGAATCCAATAATATATCATCATGAGATTATTATTATTAAGCGAGTCGAAATAGCGAGAGGCGTGCAGGAAGCCTCGCATACAAAACATATGAAGAGTGTATGTTTCGTTGTAGAGTGGTTGTAAAATAAACCTAACCATACGTGTTCAGGGTGGAATACCAAACTTGGCATCTATCGGTTGAATGAAAAAAAATATGAAAACCAAAGTATCAGTACTTGAATAAATTAAAAAATGATGTGACAACTTATATTGTTTGTTAGGCAAAATTTATATAACTAAACAATTTACATCTTCAATCCAACAAGTAGGGGTATGATCACTCTAAAAACCCTATAAATGTAAAGAAATGACCTAATAAACTCAAGTAGCTAGCGACTGACCCCGAGGAAGCATCCAATTTGAGATGCAAATAAGCTTTTGGTTTGCTATCACCTGCATTCCC
>JALBCR010000750.1:392500-466708 GCA_030710515.1 Abscondita cerata | reverse complement strand
TTGGTTACGTATTGCTAACAGAGTTAGGAAGCAAACAACTGATACACGAATAGATAACGACAACGGTGAAGGACACTATCACATAGGCCCGTTCAGAAGGCTTAAGTACTTATCAGTTTTGTATTTGACGAGTTTCAAGGTGTCCCACTACCCCTTCACTTAACGATTGTCTCTATAAGGGTCCGATTCTGATGAGATCATCCTTCCTTTTGTTACGATTTCTGCGAGAAGAAATTACATCACTAGACATCAGGAATATCATGATGTGATAAAGATTCGGAGAAGAGGATAAACAATTTCAAAATTTTATGGTGAGAGGAACCTTGACTGCAAAGTTAAAGTATACTTCAACATAACAGATGTTTTTGAATGACGTAAGTCCCTTTACTAGCACAATTCAACACCACGTTAAAACTACAGTCACAAATTTGGAGATGAAAATCTTTGAAGGAATCCTTTACGTGAATAACCACAGGCAAAGTAGCTGGATTCTCCCATGTTTCAAGGAAAATGCAGTAAAATATTTAAAATTGCCAACATGGATTTACGAATGTGGACTACCTCCGTTATTGATGGAAATGACAATTTTGTGACAAAAATTTCTGTGGACTGATGACTGGACATGCCTAAAATAACAAAATAGTTCATATTATCTGTGACAGCTCAAATATTTGATCCCATAGGCCTTATGCCCTGTTTTGCTCATACCCCAAATGCTGATCCAGGAAGCATGGGCATCGAAATGTAGATGGGATGATTCAACTTCAAGAGTGTCAAACTAGTTTCTCAAAGTGGATGGGCACCATGTCCTTAAGGTAGTATACATCCCACGGCACTTTCAATTAACCCAGTCAGTGGAGTGGAGTTCACGTGATTAGCGGATGTTTAAAGACGCTTACACTGCTGTTGTCTACTTGAGTACTCAGCTTTGATCTGATACCCTCATTCAATTACTGCTGACAAAATTGAATAATTTTATTAAAGAAGGGTTCTATTTTCTGAGCTTTTGGGTTGTCTTTAGGAGTTCGGCTACCAGAAAGTGCGAGAAACCGACTGATGCACTAAAACATCCTCTATCACTTCTGGTCAGACCTCATGAAACAGCAGTTACATGGACAAACGTGAATCGGGAGCATGGTATTTGTCAAAAAGAGCTACTACTAAAAAGAAGAGTGACATCATATTTTTGGCAAAAGAAATCCCGCGGATCTTCCTTCCAGGGGATGCTCCCCCTCATTTTTGGCTAAATCAAAGTGGTGGCAAGGACAGAAATGGCTTTACCTAAAAAGAAAGTATTGGCCATTATCAATATTTGAAGTGAACGAGACTAAAGTTAAAAAGAAGCTTAAAAGACAGCCAAATAATGATCTTGGGCTTCATTAATTTACAACAGCTTCATACATGAAAATAAACACACCAGCCCTGATTTGTCGTTTTATCAACTGGAAATTTTGTGAAAATCCCATCCTAGAAGTGCAGAGTATCACGTTACCTGAGATGAAATGCAGAAATTATTATATTACGTGAGTTGCAGAAACTCATTTTTCCAGAGGAAGGAATAGGAATAGGTACATTGGTTATCGTAAAAGACAACAATGGATTGGATCAGAGTTAAACAAGAATATTGCATAAGAAGAACTCCCACCTTTCTCCCTGAATTGTCATCCTTAGTGGACGAGCTGATCATGGACACTCACCAGCTCTTGCCATGGGGACATACTTTTCTAGTTGGAAAACTTCTGAGAAGTATTTGGTCCTACAGGCAAAACGAGCGTCCGACGAGTAATAAAAAGTTGTGTTGCTGAACCCGTTGACCCTCCAACTCACAGAGTTATGTCATCATTCCTTTTCCAGACCACGGTGTAGATCTCGCCGGCCCAGTCTTTGTGAAGGATACTTGAAACGGGTGAATTTGTGTTGTATACGTGCTCAGTCTACCGCTGTGTACATTTAGGATGTTTCGTTACTTTCAGCACGAAAATCTAGGCAACTCGAACGATTTATAAATATTTATGGACGTCCCAACACCGCACAGTAACAACGAATCAACTTTGTTGGCGCTAACCTGCTTAAATAAGGATTGGAAATACATGTAAGTCTAGACAAAAGCAAATATAGGGTGGTCATTGGGAAAATTGTTGCGCTTAACTAAAGACCTACAAGAAAGAATAACTGAGTAGCTGCCATGATGAACGATCGACTCGTTAACTGCTATAGCAGGTGAACATGGCGAGCAAATCTCCCTACACCCGGTATGTTTCAAGAGTGTGCCTTTCCCGACGTTGCGGATTCCGCTGGTTTTAACTGATAGATACCGAAAGATGAAAGAACTTCAATGCACCTTCAATACTGCTTTAGAAATTAATATCTAGCCTAACTCGTCATGAAGAAAGCAAAGAAGGAGAAACAAGGAAAGTTGATGTTATGATGTCGACGAATCGTGGAGCTTGTTGCCTGAAGGATGGCCATGTTCAAAGCTGGTTCAAGTGAAACTAAAGAAAGTGAATTGTTGCCGTTGCATCGCATAATCCCACTGGAGATTTCAAGATTAAAAGTTATTTCTCTCCAAATCTGGTACCAACAAGGAGACTGGCATGGAAATGAGATTCTGACAAGATATCCAATTAGAGTTAGCAAAAAAAGTGGTAGAATATGTAAGGAGATCGGCTAAAAATGGTAGTTTTCAAGCCCCTATTTCAACACTATTGTTGATATGTATGTTACATGTTACCACTGAATTGTTTCTGCAAAGTTTAGTCAAAAACTCTACCTCATCCTGCTGGGCATTGTTGTGATTTAACATTTTATTCTGCAATGCACATTACCAACTTGTGCAACCACACTAACTGCCCCTACATAACAGCATTATCAAACATATTGATAAAATTTAGTCGTTATAAAGCATTTTTTCAAATTGACAGTACAACTCCTATTACAGTTGTCCTTAAACAAAGAACAGTTAACAATAATTACAGAAAAGACTTGCATAGAATTGGAAGGCCAAAATTAAATGACACAGAAATAGTGCTTAAATAGTTATCACAGCGAAACGGTTTAAAAATGTCCATGTAAATTTTTATATCTAACGTGCTAGCTATAAAAGGTATTATTGTTTTTAAACCTTTGTAATACAATTGCAATATTGTTTAAGATATCTATTATATCATAAAATAATTTGTTATTGTTCGTTGCGTAATTGATTACGTTGTCATTGATGTTATGCGTATGTAGTAAGTGTAATGTAATTTACCTATTTTCTTCACTTGGATTGAAAACGAAGTGTACGATAACAAACACAAATGAATACTATGAACAAATTAATACTACAAATCACATGAGTCAAAGGATTTCGTGTATTGAGACTATAAAATTGTCATTAAATTCCCCACCGACACTTCCGATATGTATGTATTCACATCGAAGTGGAAATACCTTTGAGCGATTCGTGTTTATGGTTGAAAACTTGATTAAATCTCTAATTAAATGAGATTTGTTATTTATTCAATTGCGAAAATTTCATTAAGAAAACAAAATTGCTTGATACAACTACAAGGTGACGTTACTCATACGAGATCAACGATTAAGCGATACTCGAATTTTAAAATGTTTAGATAATACGTTCGATATTTAATACTTTCATTAAATCTGTGTAATTTCGTTGACGCTTATACAAAAATACATGTAAATTATTACTCAATTAGTTGCGAAATTTGAGCGTTTTTTAAAACTGGTAACCCTGGTAACAACGGTGACTCGTTTAAAGTTTGAATTAAATTGCATAGTAGTCGTAATATCAATTTTATTCAAAGTGCACTTAATTCTTGCACCTTTTTGTTATTAATAATATGTTACTCGTAACAAAACGTTTTTTTGTCACTAAAGTCTGTATACTATTGGCGCGGAGTAATAAATCATAATTGCTTGGAATAATTTTTATTTTCTTGTGAAAGCGGTACTTCTACGGTTAAGTAAAAACCAATAAATTCTAACCAAAAATACGATCATTGTGCCGCTCTTGCAGGCATATCGACCCATCTAGGGTCTTAGAACAATAGTTTAATCTGTGTAAACACGTTGCCATCAGCCCAAGTACTGACGGAAACGGAGAATCATAGCCGTAGATGTGGGTATTATACCAAGATACAAAATAATGGTATATAATACGTAAGAAGTAAAATTTGTAATGTGATCTACTATACAAATAAAATAAATAACATATAATATAATATATGACATAAATATAAAATAAAATAGTAATGCAGATATCGTCAGTACATTTATTACAATTAGAATTAATTTGCGGCGACCGATTTTTAAGCATCAAAAAGTAAATTTGGCTCAATTATAAAATTATGTGGTTGTCATGGAAACTTATCAAAATGAATAAATAAAAGTAACAGGCATAAAAATGTTCATTTAAATAACAAGACATTAGTAAGTAAAATAGGTATATTTAAAAATAACTGACTCATGGTTACAATAAATGGTGTTTAGAGAGTAGAACACTGTTTTAGGCACATTACGATTGGTCATTTAACTTTCTTCGTGGTCTGAAATTTCCATTTCGGAATCAGAATCGCTGTCTCGTGTGTTTACTGATATAATAATTGGCTCCAATGTTATCTCTACTAAATTTATCCAGTTGCCAACATTTGTCTTCTTCCTTAACGACATGAGATACACAGTTCTTCCATCTTTCAGGTGTTACTTTGTTTAATGCATTTTCCAGAAGTTTTTACGTCGTCGAGTTTAAAAGTGGTATTGTTACGAGCGACGTCACCTTTTAATTGAGCCCAAACCAACTCTAATAGGATTCAGCCCACAATGGTAAGGTGGTAAACGCAGTACTTCAATGCCCCGATTCTTTGCCATTTCGTCAATAACATGACGTATATACTTATTCTTATGAACTTTAACAATATCCAATAATTCTCTTTTCACCATGTCATCCTCAAAAGTTATATTCTTAACAGATAACCAATCTATAATTTCTGCTTTCCTCCAAGCGCTGGTAGGTAAATTTTCGTATCTTCGTGAGTGGTTGCTGGCGTTGTCCATAACTATTATAGATCCTTGGGGTATCAAATCTAGCATCTGCTCAAAATATTCTTCAAACACATTAGCATTCATGTCTTCGTGGTAGTCGCCAGTTTTCTTTGATTAGAATTCTAACAAACCACCATCTACAAAGCCATCTTCATTGCTAATATGAGTAATAATTAACCGTGTTCCTTTCCCAGAAGGCGGTCGAAATCCTGTCGATAGCCCTTCTATAAATCCTTGTCGAGCACTCGTAACGGTATTATAATGCCATGTTTTTTTTACCGTATGTCCTGCATTGATCCAGGTTTCATCCAAATAGAATATACGCCTGCCTTCACGCCTATATTTTCTTATTTCCCGAAGATAATTTCTCCTCCATGTAATAATCTCTTGTTTTTCAATTAAAACGGATCTTCTATTTATCTTCTCCCAAGTAAACTTTAACTTGCGAAGAAGTTTCCACAGTGTTCTACGACTCATTTGGGGTAGATTTTCATCCTCATTTACTGCTAGTAAAATCTTATCGATTGTAGGAATCTCTTTCGGTAAGTAGAACGAGTGAACCTTTCTACGGACAGAATTCCTCATTGCATCATCTAATTCCATCGGGCGCCGACCAGGAGATGGAAGTGGGTGAAGCACTTGTCCCAAATTTGTTCTTTCCCTCACTAGTTTATAAATGGTGGATTTTGATATTCCCATCATTGCAGAACATAATCCTACAATATCATCGACACTTTTTGCAGAGTGTTGACATCGAACAGCGTCATGCACATTTAAAATTATAATTTTTTCATTAGCAGATAACGCACCACTTTTAACACGTTTTGCTGGTGAAAAGTTTTCCATTTAAAAATTATTTTCACTAACACACAAACAAACAAACAAGCCGATTCATTGCTAATAACAAACTAAACATATTTGTTATTTAGAAAGTATACGAAGCCCTTCGGTCAAACAACTAATTATCTGTAATCTTTCGCAGAAATTACAACCCGTCTGCCGTAATGACTGCGCTAACGACCCCACTTTACCTGATGATAGATCATCCAACACACATTTTGACGCTAAAGAATAATTGTTTGAAAATTACTTTATTTAGCTATATCGATTTTTAATTGTAATAATAAGAAACAAATCACATAATAATAAATAATTTTTTTTGAAATATTCCACAGTTTAATAAGATACAAATAGATTTATAACTTTTGTAAAACTCAGTATACGTACCTATATAAAATTAAAATTTAAAATAGACAAATTGAGAAACGACACATTTGTCATTTATCGATTTTAGAGTTTAATTTTATATTCAAATACTGTGTTTTACAAAAGTTTTGTATCTATTTATATCTTATTAAACGGTGGAATATTGCTGAATTAAATTATTTACTATGAAAATAGATTCCACAAAGTAAGAATTGAAACAATAAAAGAAACCACATAATAATTAATATCAAGGTAGATTTTACTATTATAATATATTTACCTACTAAAAATATGATTTTCCAAACGTATCAGGTACCTACGCCACTGCAATACGGGAGATTTGATAATTTTGACAAGTTTATTACTCCGCGCCAATAGTATACTGAGTATAGTTACATGAATAGCTTTTTATTCATAAAGTAACAATTTTCAGAGTGAAAACTAAATAGAATAAAACAAATCTAAATAATTATAAAAAAAGGTTTGGACAATAATATTTTTCTTAAATAATGAATGTGCACTTTTAGCACCGACATTACATTGTTTCACCAATTAAAGGACATCCTGTACCCTACTTAAAATTAAGTTTGTAGCAACGTTGGTTTTAAGTAAACAAAAACTAGATTTTGCGAGCCAACGAATCTATTAAATATTTTTAATATACAAGGTTATTCACGGTATACGACACGGAATATTACAGCCAAACTATTTAATAAAATTGGGAAAATATATCTGGGATTGATGGAGACCTATAGGAGGAATATTTTAAAATTACTTTCGAAATATACAGATGTCCCAAAATACACAGAACGTATCATAGTTGTGTTTTTTCTTATGTAATGCCTTGTATATTAATACATTTTCAGTTTTACGTTTAAAATAGGAATGGATTTTATAGAGGTTTGCCTTACTTAAACCTAAAAGTTTTTTGAGATATTTTGTATTTTATGAAAAAGTCGTCACAATTTTACCGATTCATATCTCAGCAACTAATATCTTTTTCCAAACTAAATTTGCACTGAAGTCTATGAATTGATCAGAATTTATGTAGAACTTGTGAAAAATTCACTATCATCTACAGGATGTGTACAAAATAAGATTAATTAATGACGTGTTTTGAAACGCAATAACTTGCTTATTTTAAATGAACACCCTGTATTTTATATCAACAACAAATGTAAAATGTAATTACATATCAAACAATACTATAGTGTCCTATAGCTAAATGTTCAAGTTGTCGTGAAAATGCAAATTTTCATAATGAAGACTGATTTGTAACAATTTTAATATTTATCAAGTAAGCTATACAACTTTGACAGGTGAATATTATGTAGAATCTTCCAAAAGCTTTACAGCTGTCAACACGGCTCTATTAGAGGGCGTTCTACAACTACCAATTTAACTGCTATGCACCAGTTTCTAGCTGTATCCTTGGATTTTGGTTTCCAGGTCGACGTTGTGTACATCGATTTTAGTAAGGCTTTCGATCGGCTGAACCATAAGATTCTCATTTCGAAGCTTCACGCTTTTGGTTTGAGTAACAACTTAGTACAATTACTCAAGAGTTACCTATGTGATAAAACTCAATTTGTTGAGCTGCTTGGCATCCGATCGCGTGTTTCAAGTGTCCTTTCAGGTGTACCCCAAGGCTCTGTTCTTGGCCCCCTATCATTCAATATCTTTGTTAATGACGTCGCACCTATTCTCGATTATCATTGCTTACTGTATGCAGATGACATGAAGATATTTCAGGTAATACGTGATATGTCCGATCTTGTGCTTCAGAGAAGGCTTGATCTTTTTGGTGAATTGTGTCGGTCTAACTACTAAAATCTAAACGTTTCTAAATGCCACATCGTTTCTTATACTAGAACGAAGTTCCCAATTCTTTTTAACTATTATTTTTCGACGTCTTCATTACTTGCTCTAGCGCTTTTAAACATCTGGGTGTCACTTTTGAATCGTCTCTGTCCTTTAGTTTGCACATTTGATCTATTGTTTCATCGTCACATAAAACTCTTGGTTTTATTATTAGAAACTCTAGAGATTTTTTAAGCGGTGACTTACCTCTCTTGTTGTACAGAGCCCTCATTCGAACTCGGCTGAAGTATGCCTCGGTAGTTTGGAACCCTACGTATCAGGTTCATATCCACGCTCTGGAGATCATTCAGCACAAATTCTTGAAATTTCTAGTTTATCACGTTGTTGGGATTTACCCTCCTCGAGGTTTTTTGCAATCTGATATTTTGGCTAGATTCAACCTTTCTGATTTGAGTAATCGTCGCGCCACCTCTTCTCGTCTCCTTTTATACAAACACCAGTAGCGACTCCCTAGTTGGTTAATCAATTTACTTTATCTACCTCGTTTAACGTTACTAATTTTATTTGTTTTGTATTACATCTGAATCATAGTATTTGTACTACCTACGTCTAATTACTTTTTTTTACATTTATATTATTCGACTTGTTTTTAGTTTTGTAGTTTGCTGTTCGTGCCTATAATTGGCTTTTGCCAATATCTATGTGTAGCAATTTTAACTACGATCGGATATATGGTACAATAGTTAACCGGTAGCCTCCTCAAATGGCGACCTACATCAAAACGAATAACACGAAACTATTTTATGTGCTTGAATATAGATCAGTATCAATTTTCAATTGGTTAAAAGGTATAAAAGTTGAGGTGGTGCAGCGACCTCTGGTGACGAGCCTGAACAAACTAAATACCACAAAACCTTCTCCAAGAAAAGGTATTGTATACGTTTTAAATTTCATTACAATGGTACTATTGGTGTAGAAGTCTATTAACTTTAAACAAACAAACATCCATTTTTACATATACAGTGTGTTGATTTAGTATGTAATTGTCTAATTATGAGCCCCCCAGACTACTTGTCCAAAACAGTATTAACAGGCTTTTCAAATAGACTAAAAGTTGCACATTTTAAAAATATTTGTATATATACAGGGTGATTCAGAAAAACGTAGTCAACCAAAGTTGATTTTATTTAAATGGAACACCCTATATATTTTGCACCGTCAAATAACTCGTAAAATTTTGCACACATTTGATCCGTAATTCATATCCCTAGCTTTAGCGGTTTTGAAATTATTCTAATTATTTAAAATACGGTATCAAAGAAATTAGTACCGTGGTACTTAATGTACGGATAACAATAATAATTATTATTAAATAAAGTTACGGCCATAATAAGGACCATTCTCAATGCCCAAAGTTATTGTACAGGGCGTAGGAAAAATTTGGTTCAAACTTTGGCATCACAAATACCTGTAAATTTAATTTTTTCAAATGAAAACCGCCATTTTTTATGTCACTAGTTAATTCTTCTTCTAAAATCAATGGGAAAGTATGTAACGAATATCCAATACCTAAAATAAGCAGTTTTGATTTATTCGATAAAATCCAATTTTATTTGTAGAGTAGACTATGCGAATTGAAATAACACGTTTCTTATGTCAATTTTTTCATTGACAAAAAATCGTCTAAAAGTCAGTTTTAGCTATCAAAAAAGCACTAAAAAGAGAGAGGATCTTCTTTTTTAACCTCCACCTTCAACATCCTTAAAAGGAGTAATACTGGGCCCGGCAAAATGTATTACCCATTTTTAAAGGGTTATAAAAATTTATTAACTTGGATAAGATTAAAAAATAATACGGATTTTTAACGAGTAGGCTTTAGAAATTTTGTGACATGTTTTAACAGTTGTTAAAATAGAGCGTTGGTCAGTGGAACATCGTGTGTTTTGTGTTAACAAATTTATTAATTTTACTTCAGTTGTTGTTGTTCAAAGACAATTTCGTCGCCATTTTAACATTTGCCATTGCCCTCAACGTAATACCATTATGTTCTGGTACCGTAAATGGGAAGAAGTCGGATCAATTTTAGACAAAAGTCAAGTGGAAGACCAAGATCTGTTTGCAATGATCGTAACCAGGAAAGAGTAAGGGCAGCTGTAACTGCTAGCCCAACAAGATGTATTGTTCATCATGCTGAAGCTCTTCATTTGACAGACAGGAGCATGAGAAGGATGCTGAAAAACTAAAGTTCCACCTATATAAGAAACTTTTCATGAGAGATTAATTTCAAGAAATGGTAACTTCCCTTGGCCTGCACGGTCCCCAGATCTCTCGGCCTCCGATTTCTTTCTTTGGGGTTTTTTAAAAGGTAAAGTTCATGTAAATAAACCTATAGATCTTAAGGAACTTAAATCTAACATAAGAAATAAAGTGAATGCTATTCCAAGGCACATCCTTCGCACCGTAATGCAAAGATTTATCAAGAATTTGGAAGAATGCATTGTTCAAGAAGGCGGCTATTTGCTAGATCTTGGAAAAAATAATTTAAATGTCTATAGCTGTTTCTTTCGAATTTTTAGTGAAATCATTGTTAATAAATAGTGAAGAGGGAATAAAAAGTTACTTGATTTATTTTTATAAAATTTTTTTGCTATGTCCTAAACATTATTAATAAATTTGTTGTTAAAAAATTTTTTGAAATGATCATGAACAGTACTACGTATTAATTTAGCATATTCTTTTTTTAAATTAGTAAAATCGTCGTATTCTGTTTGTGATGGTTTAATAAAAGCGTTTCTTAATTTATTTTTTCTAAAGTGTATTTGTTTTTTCATTATATAAAGTTTTTGTTCCACCAAATACATTTTTTATTTTTTAAATTATTTTTGGGATTCTTGAATTACAAGAATTTTAAATTTTTATAGTTAAATTGTCAATAAAATTATCTATTTCAAGTAGATTTTAATGTCATTTAAATTATGATAGATGTCAGATCCAAATTCTTTTTTAATTTCTGATTCGAATTTTTCCCAATTTGCTTTAGAGGTATTATACAATTTTGTGATTTTAATTATATCTTTGTTACAGGAATTTAGTGAGTTTCTACCAATATTAATTTCGAAAAGGATACAAATGTGATCATTATTTGGCAATATGAAGTTGTTAAGTTTCCACGAAATAATTTTGTTAAAATAATTTTCAGAAATAAAAGTTAAATCAATAGTAGAAGAAAAAGATTTACCATTTCTAAAACTTGAAATATTGGAGCGTCTTTATCATTTAATAATTCTAGTCCATGGGTGTTGACGAAATTTGACAATTTATTACCATTTTTGTTATTTTTTCTTTTGGAATTTCATGAAAGATGACTAGAGTTAAAGTCCCCAGTCATAATTGTATGAATATTGGAGTCCATGGCCAAAGAAGCAAGTTTTAAAATGTTGTCAATGTCTGATCTTGGTTCATTATAAATATTTATTAATCTTGATTTGAAGCGTTTATAATTTATATCCAAAGTCACCAAATTAGAATTTGAAAGTTTTGACAGTAAGAAGACATTAATATTCTTGTTATATATTATAATTATAGATTTGATAGTTTGTCCACAAAATGATTGAAATACCATTCCAAATTTTGAAGTTGCGTATCCTTTGTTAGATGTATTGTGGGCAAACTTTTAGATATAAAGGGCTACTATATTTCCCAGGAAAGATTGCGGTCTACCACACCACAGTAACTCTTTTCAAAGCAGGCCTTGTTTTTCTGTAAGTATGAGTTGTATAGTACACATTTTGTAAAACCGAAGATATACATACGTACTACTCGAGTAAAAGAATTTATTTTCTAAACTTCACAAAAATAATCAAATATTCACAGTTTACTTAACTATTCAATAAAAAAATATATTCAGATAATATAATTCATTTTCCAGATGTAGACGCGTGGCACTGCATGTCCTCTAACAACTTGGAATATTGAGGTGTGTAGCCGCTTACTGCCAATCTTAGGCACGAGTCCAGGTTTTCGTCGGTTAGGCAGTTGCGATATTTGGTCTTAATAATGTTCATTGTAGAAAACGCCGATTCACATAAGTATGTCAAACCGAAAAGTGATGTTAAATAAAACGCCACTTTTCTTAAATGTGGATACTTCTCTTCACTCAAAAACTTCCAGAAGTGATTATCGGTATCCGAACTGCGAGCTTTTATGTTAACATCACTTTGAAGCAGGAGAATCTCGTTCTCAATCTGAGAGGAATCGAATGAAAACAAATTGTTTATTTTTGGGCTATTTTTCAAAATCGACATTTCCAAATGGATAAGTCATGAACGTAACCACTGGTTCGAGCTCGTTAAATTCCTGGAAACGTCGCTCAAATTCGGACAAAAGTGCGTTTATTTGACCATTGAATTTTCTCTGGGAAACTCCGATTTGCTGTTAGATAATTCGTCAAAGAGGTTTTTGAAATTTTTTAAGTCATTCTTCATTATCTGAGTAGAAAATGCACGTAGCTTATTTTTAAATGTATTTGTGTAGCTAAGCATTTCTGATACAATTTTGTTTTTCCTTGTAACTGTACGTTGAAATCATTGAGATGGTTGGTAATATCTGCCATAAAAGCTAAATCTATCAACCACTTGTCATTATGAAGTTCGGCGCAAACTTCATTTTGGAACTTAAAAACTCCTTTATCTCCCCTAATAAATCTCGAAACCTTTGTAAAAAAGGTGACGACTTAGCCATCGAACTTCCGCGTAGTAAAGTAATTCTCCATGCTCAGACTCGTTTTCTAGTAACTGAGACCTAAAAAGTCTTCTTTGGAGACTTCTTCCACGAATAGATTTCACAATCTTATTGCACGTATCCATGACGTGGGACATATTCAAATTTTACAACATAATGCTTGTTGGTGAATTATGCAGTGATAGGAAAGAAAATCTGGAAAATCATCGTCTTTTCTGCATAACGCCACAAATCCATTATTTTTACCCGTCATTGAAGGTGCTCCGTCTGTTGTAATTGATACGAGTTTAAAAGGGGAATTTTCTTTTCAATTACGTAGTTTTTAAAATTCTGATAAACATCTTCGCCTTTCGTTATTTCTTTCAAAGGTAATATTGCTAGTAATTCTTCTTTTGCGGTAAAGTCTTCAAAAACCATTCTTATAAAACACAGAGCTGAGAAGTGTCAATTATATCAGTTGATTCGTCAAACTGTAAGGAAAAACAAACGCAACTCTTCATATCTTGGTTCATTTGATCCATTAAGTTTATGTTCATAACTTGTGTGCGGCGTGTGACAGTTCTGCGAGAAAGTTGCATATCTTTAATTGCAGAAATAATCTCATTTTATTTTTAAAAGAGTCAAAAAGGGAATCGCTTGCTTCTAAAAGGCTTCTTTATCATTTCGCCGTCCAAAAATGGTTTTTGTGCTTTGCTAGCACATGGCACACACGGTAAGATGCTGCAGTGGCTGCTTGTGATTTAATAATAGGTTTTACAAAGAACGATTGTTCATTAATTAATTGTATTTTTAAATCTTTCAACTTTTGTTTGCGCAGTTCACTTTTTAAAGGAAAATCCTGTTCATATATTCCATGCATCGTTTTAAAATGTCCACATTACCTTTTTTCGGAAGCGCCACACTTGCCCGACATATAAGGCACACACATTTATCTTTCACCATTGTAAATAGAAGTTGTTCCTCCCAGTCCACGTTAAAATGGTACGTTTTCAATTTTTTCGCACTTCTTGCACTCATTTTTTCGAGGTACTAATGCGACAACCACTAAGTAAATAAAACCAAACAAACCACTGCACGTGTATAACACTGAAAATGCTACATCTGGGTGTGGGCGGTAGAGGATGGCATGATTCACCACCTACCCGTCCGCTTTTGTTTTAACTACATGCCGGTTTATCTTATCGGGAACCTACCAGTGGCGTAAATTAAAAAATTTTATTGAAAAATATAGAATCAAAATGTAAAATATCAATTTTATGCTTGTTATTGGACCGATCTGCGGTCATCCTAAAATTGTTTGGCGGTCCACCGGTAGACCGCGATCGACGCTTTGCCCACCGCCTGTATATGGTTCTTGAATTAATAAAATGTCAATATTGTTATTAATACAATAATTTTCTGTATCCAATTTATTCGGGTAACATCTTCCAATATTATTTTGAATAATTTTTAAATTTGAATCTTGATTTATTATATTATAAGCCATAATCAGTGTTATTTATAAGATCATTTTTAATTCTAATGATGTTTTGACAACATTAATAAATGGAACTGTGATTCACATCATCTTTTTTATTAAACTTTAAATTAGAATTTGTGCAGTTTATGCATTTAGGTGTTTTATCAAAATTGTGATTCTCACCGCAATGGGAGCATAAATCAACTTCACTCTTACAATATTTTTTTGTGTGTCCAAAACCCAAACACTTCAAGCATTGTTTGAATGCAGAAAATTCATTCACAAATAATTGTTGGTGGTTAATGAAGATTTTTTTGCTTTTCATAATGCATTTATATAAATTAGCAGAAACATCAAATACAATATTTTTATGGTTGAGATTAAATGTTTTATATAAAAAATTTTATTTTGATATTATTTATGTAATCCTCATATTTTTAGGTGATCATTGATTTTAGAATTTTGATAAAAAATGCCCTCTAAAATTTCTTCTTCAGAGTATTCTTTATCTACATCTTTAATAATTATTAGAGGATTTTTTTTAATTCAACGATATTTAAATTAGATATCTCGTTGGTCGCTTTAATTATGATATTTTTGTCATTTTTGTTTTCAATTTCTAATTTGACCATTTTATTCTTTAAACTATAAATTTTTTTAATTCCGCATTTTATTTTTCTTGGGTTGAAATTTCTTTTAAAAATTTTGATAATCTCATTGGTATCTTTCGTATCGCCTGTTGATTTAATAATTGTTGAAAAAGATTTGACTTCATTTCTATTTACAGTAATATTCTTGATTTCTATACTTTTGTATACAACTTAGGTCCATGATTTTTGATTACTACTATTTTCTTTAATATTATTTATATTATTTTGAATATTAGTTATTAATGATTACATTAAGAAGATTTGTAGTGACATTGTCATCTATTTTTTAATATCATTGTAATCGAAATTGTGTATTAAAATGTCCATATTTTTTAACAATTTTAAAATATTTTCTTTGATATTTTTTTATATTACCCTAAAGTTCCATTTCTTTCTTAATTCCATTTAAATTCAAATTAATTTCATTTTTAAAATATTTGAAATCCATTTTGAACACAACTCAAACTAAAACTAAGATAGTCTAAAGAAAAATTGCATATACTAAATTAAATGTAATAATTAAATGAAAATAATTGTCTGAAATTTGATACAAGTTTCGTTTATTGTGAATCGATTATAACGTTTTTCAGAATTTTATTATCTTCAAAATATGTTTTCTAATTTTCCAAAAGCAGGTGTCTAGCTTATTGTGAATTAAAGCCAGGTAAATAGTTTGTCAAGTAGCTACAGTAAACTGTAAAAAAACCCGTAATTTACCTATTGCGTTGATTGAATACCAATATTTCAATCAACGCCTATTGTCAAAACACAATAAGAGGCTTAAATGATTAAGATTCGTCTTGAGCACAGCAGTTTGGGTTGCCTATGCAAACATTTATTTTTTAATTTTTGTTCAAAATTGAATGATCTTATTTTTATATTTACAAAAATTGATACAACAGTAAAATATTTTTTGCGATGTAGCGGGGTAAGTATTGTAAAATCTCATTTTATTTGATTAAAGTGTGTAGAAATTATACAGAAATAACACTTAACTGTTATTGTTAAAAAAAGACGCTCGAATTAATTAAAGTGAAAAAACTTTTAGCGGGCTAGAGCATGACATAGTAAACAAAATAAGCTATCGCGTCATGTTTTATATCCATTACGATCGCTTAAAAAACGTTAAAACAAATGACATATTATGCATTTACTTTACTTGGGGTTAGTAGAGCCTTAATAGCAATCACCTCCAAGATTTTCTTAAAATTCTGTTTAATAGCTAAAACAGTTACATTATCAAAATTAAAGTCGTATCCTTCTTTGACGTAGTGGTTGGATAATCCTGTCTCTTCACTTCTGGTTTTACAATGATATTTATGATTATTAACCCTATTTTTTTAGTTTTTGTTTTGTCTGTCCTATGTAAACCTTTAGGCATATGTTGCATGGGACTTATAAACGTGATTTATTCATTTGTTTCGTTTTATCTTTTAGTTTTGTGTATATTTTATTGTAGATTGTGTTGTTATTGTATGTGACTTTTTGTAGTTGGTATTTTTGCTGTAGGTTTCAGATTAAAAATCCGGCCCAACTGTAATTACAGAGAATGACCTTTAAACTAATACCTTAAATGGTGCCTTAATTTTAACAAATACAACAAAATTGCTTTTGATTTATTGTTTATATTGATAAACTACATAGTATGCTGTAAAAAAGTTGGTATTTTTGCTGTAGGTTTCAGTTTTAAAAATCCGGTCCAACTGTAATTTTAGAGAATCACCCTTAAACTAATACTTTAAATGCTGAAAATTAAATGGTAATAATTTAATTTATTTCCTACACCCATTCTCCAATTAAGGATATAACCTCTAAATAAAAAATTAAAATTGATTTTTTCTGTAATAACAGTTGGTAAATCGTGTACCTATAACGAGACAAATACTTGTCTGTATTGACATTCATTGTAAGTAAAATAACTTTAGATTTAAATTAATTTAGTAACTGCCAATATAAACAAGTATTTGGCTCAGCTATGGATAATTGTGCATCATCCATCTTAGCTAATCTCGTTATATCTTACTCAATTTTTATCCTACAAAAAAAGCGAAACCTACAAAATTTTGCTTATCTTTTACTGTTTTGAGTTGTTTTTGCAAAATTACAAAAACAAGCTATTCTGGTCAAGCTCGACTTTTTTCAAAACTACGTACTTTAAAATACATAAATAGGTAAAGTGATTTGTGAGGTGGTAGCAATTTATTTCAACTGGAGCAGTATTTAGAGGGTGGTTTGTAAATTTTTTTTGTCGAAAAAAATAGAAACCAACCTTATTTATACCATAGCTCACTTAATTTCGATGCTAGAGAAAAACCAAATTAAAGCTTCGCTCGCGCGTTAAAATATCTCGATTGTTAATCGCCCTTATTAATACACTCGTTTGTTAAACAACTATAATATTAGCAACCATTTAACATTAATGTAAAATTTTAATATAGTTAGTAAAGTGCTATGGGTTGACGTTTTTAGTTGTAGTAATTTACATAATAGATAGATGCCACTATAAATTTTTAATAACTTTGTGTAGATTTTTCAAGGTTAATTCTTGTTTTCATTAACAAAAATTTTTGGGAAAATGATTTTTAACAACTAAAAATTATATTTGAATTACGATGTTATTATTTCAATGTCTGTGAATGCCAGTGTTTTTCCCGATGCGGGAAAATAGCTTCCTGATTGGCTACACACTTATATCAAATGTAATTTCTCAAGCAGCGAGTACAAAATAGTATATTAAAGAACTAGTTTCAGAAGACGCATTTTATAAGACGAATACAGTTTCGAAAACGAGCCGCGAAGTGACGAGTATTCGAAAGTACGAGTAGCTAAAATGCCTTCTGAAACTAATTCTTTATACTATTTTTTCTATTTTAGGCTTTTTAGATTGATTTTAAAATAAAATTTTACGAGTTTTTAAATTTAGGGAATTTTTAAGTATAATTGCCAGGGTGGCAATATTTTCATTAAACTTTGGTTTAAATACTAGTTTAAGTTTAATTAGTACATTTATCATACGGTTAATTAAAAAAAAATGGGTGGAAATAAAAACAAGTAGATGAATAATCTACTGAACATTAATTACGATTTAAATAAACGACAGCTTTGACGTTTAATATCAAATCAGTGTTACCACCGTTCGGAATAAAAATTGTTCTATTTCTATAAAAAAAACTAAATTTTCTATAATAGAACTCATTTGGGTGCTTTTATAGCTCTGCAAGCGACCCAAAATAGAAAAACATAGTTTTTTGGTTAAAAAATTAATACTTTCACTTGCGAATAACTCGAAAATAATTGACTTTTAGAAAAAACAAAAGTTGCTTAACCCTCTACTGCATGAAAATACAGCGGTTTAAAAAAAATATTTGGTGCTTAATTTATACTTTAAGTACTATTAAGTTAAAGAGTCAATGTCGAGGTGGAAATTTTTTTCGAAATTTTTTAAAGTTAAGGTATGTTGTAAATAAGCAACAACATGCAATAAAGGAAAACAAAGTTAGAGATTTCAAATTTCATATTACGATAATGACCACATTTTACTCACTATATTTCTCCAATATTATAAATTTATTTTTTACACGATCAAGCGTAAAATTGACTTTTTTAACCCCATTTTTGGGCCTAAAGTAGAACATTTTGCCCGCGGGCTTAAAAGTGTTACTTTTGCGCTCGTGGGCTTTTGGTTTTTAAATCGTTAAAATTGATCTAATGTATTGCTGGATGCAACCAAATCGCCATTATTGGTGTATATTGTATTGACTATTCTGTAATCAACTTTAACAATATTGTAAATTGTAATGATTGATACGTTTGTTAAAAAACCTGTATTCTGTAAACGTTTATGTGCAATTCGCACTTTACACTTCACAGTGCTTCTATTTCACTGCATGAATGCAGCCATCCCTTCTTAAAACTTTAGTAGTGTAATCTCCGTAACCTAACCTTAATCATTTTTCTTCTACTTTTCCTTCCTTTATTTTCTATTTGCTTATTTTAGTCCTGTTATCCCTTGTTCTCTATGATTTTGCATTCCGTTTTATTATTTCCATCGTAATCCTACTCCTGTATGACAAAACAGTTTTTATAAGGCTAAACACATTTCGAAATCTTTGTTTCGGGTAAGCATAAAATAAGTGTGTAATTTATTATTAATACTCTGCTTGTATTTTAGATTAACAACATGTGGAATGCAATTCAAATAAGGTCGTTTATTTCCAAAACATAGGCCAGACTAGACCTTCACAATCGTTAAAACAGACCCTAAATTGTCAATGTCGTCAATGGATAGCTGCAACAATTCCTCTCTGCAGCAAGTCCCAGCAATTTCAATGATTAAAGCCACCTAATTTTTTATATTATGTTAGGTATATTATTAATCAAAACAATTTACTTAGTTTCATCATTAAAAATTTATTATTTGGAGATTCTATAATAAATTTTAAAATTTGTCCTTTTGTTAAAATTTTTAATTTTTTAGGTTTGGATCCGTCTCAATTTCTTGTAGGAATACAGTTACTTTTTTGAAATTGCTTATTTCTAGATTTTCATTAATTGAGATAGCGGCCTTCAACATTGAATAAATCGACCAAGGTGTTGATGATTTAAATACTTCTGACTTCTCAAATAAATATGCTAGAAGCACATTTTTTGATGTCACTGTAAGTGACAAATGAAAAATTATGTAAGGCACCTATGATGGTAATAATACAGTAGATTAACGCAATTTGTAAATGTTTTTACTTTTTGCATACGAAAGTAATGAAACGTGTAAAAATTATGTATGCAGCTCGGTCGTAAAGCTGTTTTAAGCCCTCGTCCTGATTGTGCCTGAGCGTACATTCCTCTGGGCCTAAAACAGCTACTTTACGCCCTTGCTACATAAATAACTATTTTACACATGAAAATGATATTGTAAATTTTTTTTTAGTGAAATTGAATAAAGCAGGAGTAGATTCTTGACAGTGACTGTCCTTCAATGTTCATAACGTGAGGAATTGCTGAAAACAATTTTTCTTTGGCGGATATGCAAAGTAGAACTTTGCACTTGGAGCACATGAACTTTTGGATGCTGTCACATCCCGGCATCTTGCAGCGCCCCCGTTTTCGGAAACCATTGACCAGTGACCTGTATTGTCATTTCTGACTTCCTTCGACACTTCTGTAATTGTAGGCTTTCTACCATTCCTCTGAGCTGCCGTCAGGTTTACGTTAGACCTAGGACGACCTCTCTTCTTGGTAGCTAATTTTCCCTGTTTGCAAAGGCATTCAGCAATCTTTGTCTTTAAAGCCAGTAAGGGCATCTGTTGCTTTTCAGGAACCTTCAAAGCTGTACAGTCTCTTCTGTACAATAGCTACATTTCGACTACCATCAAGTCAAAAAGGTGATAGGTGAAGCGCTGGTACCATTTTTTTGACCTGATTTTGGTTTGGTACAGAGCGATGAGTGAATCTAGCAGGTCCACCCCTCCCATAAACTGGTTATATGTCTTGATGATGGATGGGCACGGGACATCGATATATTTCTTCTCCTTTCTATTCCAGCGTTGCACGGTTCTTACAGGTTGGGCAGAAACAAAGGTACTCAACAGAACAACTACTCTGTTGTAGTAATTTCACAAACTATAGTAAAAAAATTACCACATAATAATGCTTTATCTATAATCCGTACATACACGTACACACATGCACAGACACCTTGATACAACTGAACATAACTATACATTCTAAACAACTTAAACAGTTTGTATTTATTTATTTTTATTTACGACATGTTTTGTATCATTTTTATACACCAAATGTCATGCTCAACATACAGAAATTTATTACGGAAATTATGACGTTACTGCATGGTGTTGCTTATTTGCAACAGTTTGTATTTTCTCTACAATTTTTAATGTAAATGTATTTTAAACCCATGGAAACACCATGAAAATCTTAAACTTACCTGGAATCAGAAGATATTTTTTGGAACTTTAAAATACAGAAAAATTATTAAATGTTTGAAGGTTAGAAAGCCAAGCTGTCGATGCCATCAGGTTTGCCTCCTCCTCTGAATAACAAAGCACTGATTACGCAATACCAAAGCCTCGTGATCGAAATACGGACGGCTATTGGCTATGCTATATGTTGCTTTGTCGTAACAACATGCAGTGACGGATTTGAAGTGAATATTTAGACTTATATTTATAAATGTATATTATGTTGCGTTTATGCAACAGTATGCAGTAGAGGGTTAAAATTAGTTAATTTATCCATTCCCTTTTTTTAATGTAATGTTTTTCACGGCCGAGAAGGGATGACATCCCTCTCGGGGAAAAAGCAACTTCCGGCAAAGGGTCAACTTTGAAGTAGAGGGTAAGTAGAACTTAAATTCAAACTTTTAGGAAAATCAGTGCTGCTTAGACAAATTACCCTGAAAAATGGTCATTGATTGTACTATCTGGACCATTCTGAACTTTTTCATAGTTTGTGCCGTTTTGGTAACGCAATACGTAGTCTTCTATTATGTGCACGTCGTTGAACGTCGTTTATGTAATACTAGGTCTTTTAGTCGGCGCTTCAAGTTGAAACGTGTGTCAAATTTTCTTGTTACTCCTTTTTATTTGCACAGCGGATGATTTTCTGACATCACTCGTCGACAACTTTTTTATTAAGCGATCTTTACTGACTGTAGTTTTATTTTGGACGCCCATTTAGGGGATTACGGTCTTACTTTTAATATAAACCTTATTTCAATACTCTTGTTAGATCCGCATGATTTAGTTTATTTTGTTTCTTAAATATTGTCACCTTTAACACTCCACTCTATGAAGACATTTTGTCTGGGAATTATTTACCCTTTGTGTATTAATATTTTGAATATGAGTTTTATAAAGTTGTCAGTTGTCGAAACTGCATTGTAAATCTAAATAAACAAACTGTATATTTTACTTCATTTCTTTCTGAGAAATAATAGCAAGTGAATGTAGGGTAAATGTGCCAATAGTCGGCCATTTAACAGCCTGTTTTAAGAAAATAAATCACTAAAATTTTTTGTTTTATGTTGGCTACCTTATTTTTTCACATAATAATTCAATACTCAATGGTTGGCAACCCTGAATATAGAAAAATGGCGTCATATATTGGCAACTAATTGTATTTTGCAAAATAAAATATTTTTCGTAATCGGCCAAAGGCTTACCAATGATCGGCATACATAATTTGGATTTAGGTATTGGTAGTTTAGTAAAAATTCTGTAGTAAAACACGTATCAAAGTCTTCATCTCTAATAAAATATATAAAAATTAAACATTTACATACTTTAAAAAAAAAACAGAAAAAACATTATAAAATAAATAATAAAAGCTTAAAATGAAAACAAATTTAAAATAAATCAGGTACAATAATAATTAGCATAAGTCACATTTAAAATAATCTTCTTTTAACATGGATACTGTAGTGGCATATGATATTCCGGTACATTTTAAATGATACCATTTGGGGCAATTATCACAGCCTACATGCTCCGAATTCCCCTCATCTAAGTCACTGTCCAACTCTTCCTTGCACCCCAGCACAGTTCTTTGGTTTTCTTTACAGCTGTACTTTTAGGTTTTTTTGTTTTTTTTGTTTGCCTTTTCCTTTTCCATTATTTTGTGTTTTTTGTTGGTAATTGAGTTTGCACTTTTATTTTCCAAATATTTTCTATATTTTGGGGAGGAGATGGCTGCTGGTTGAGGATCCACGTTTTTCTCTTTTTTGTAATTGGTGCAGGACAAAATAAATGTTTTTCAATTGGCGAAATATTTAATTTTATGTCTTGTAATATTTTAATTTTTGGTTTATCTTTTTGGCATCTGATGGAATTACTTCGCTATCAGCACCCAAGCTATTCTCCTGCAATTCAAGTTTTTGATCACCCTCGTCAGTTTTTAGATGGTCTCCTATTTCCACTTCAGGTAAAGCCGTTTCACAGATTTCCTCTATTTGTTTCAATTCTATGGTATCATTTATTTTAAGGCCTGCTTCTGGCATCTCTATTTTAGTTTTTAATTCTTCTAACTTCGTATTAGATTCTATTTGATTAGTACTAGTTAAAACTTCTATTTCTTTCGGTATAATTTCCTTATCTGTTTTGCTTCTCTCTTCTTCTTCCTCATTATTATTATTACCTTCGTAATTTTCTATTAAAAGTTCTTGTACATTATTTTCATTGATATAAACATCAGAATTAACACCAACACTGATAACTTCTGGTAATGGATCATCAAGAAATATGATAGGCAAATCTTGAATAGGAAATCTGTCCTCGGGTTCTTCTAAATGTTGAAAATAATCAACAGGACTCTGATTTGTCTCAATTGGTTCATTTTCGATTAGATTTTCGTGTGGCTGCTCTTGAAAACTTGATTTAAAACTATTAAGTTGATGCACCAATTTGTCGATGGTGAAACTTTCCTCGAGTCTGTCTTCAAACTTCGTTAGCAGTACTCTCCTGGTGACATCAATTTCTTCATCTGTGATCGGATTTTCGTTGGACTTATTCTCATTTACCTTTGATTCCAAGTGATTTTGGACACATTTGCTATAATCCACGGCGTCCGGGTCAAATGGGAAAAGTCCACATTTTCTAAAGCCTTTTATGATGTATTGAGGTAATGCAGGTGTTTCCAAAACAGTCTTAAGCAGTGGGCAGAATGTTGTTTTAGTAACAGCAGAGTGACTGTTTTCAGGTTTTGCTAACCATTGACGGATTACTTTCTTCCACTCAGATTTTAAGGGTTTGAAAACAGCCACATCTGCCGGTTGCATCATGTGGGTTGTATTGGGGGGCAAGCTGTATAATATAATATCATTTTCGTAGCAGAATCGGCTAAGTTCCATAGTTAAATGTGATTTATGACCGTCAATAAGAAAGAGTACTGGAAACTTGGTATTTTGTGACTTTAACCAAGGAAGCAACTGAGTGGAAACATATTCAAAGAAAACTTCACTTTTCATCCATCCAGAATCTGATTTTGTTATGAACCATGATGGATCACTGCTGTCTAAAATTGCTTTTTGAATATACTTAAAACCACACATGGCACTGCAGTTTTTCCACTAGCAGTAAAAACAAGAAGTGAAGTAATGTTTTCTTTGTCATTTCCTCTCCTTATTTCTAAAATATTCCTGGCACCTTTAGGACCTAACACTTTTCCAGTTTTGGGACACAAATTAAAGCCACTTTCATCCCCATTAAGTATTCTTTCTGGATCAAGTAGAATGTCTAAGTTATTTGTTTCTTCCAAATACTCCCGTAAATCAGAAAACCACTTTTTAATGTACTGTTCGGTAATAACAGCTCTTCCTTTGGTTAATCCTTCAGGTTCCCGAAGCGATAATTCTGGATGTCGCTTTATGAAACATTTGTACCATTTTTCCCTGGGCGATTATTTGTAAAGGAGTTTGCCTCTTATCATCAGCAACAATTTTCGCTACTGTGTCCATAAGATCAGACTTTTTCTGAGGGAACCCACATTTACACAAATCTATCAACCATTTTACTATTTTTGATTCTTCCTCTCTTGTAAGTACTGGATCTCTACCCATTTGTCTAGGCCCTTCTCGAACTCTTCCTTTTATCCTGTCTTGTATTGTTGCTCTTGGCACCCCAAATGTCTTACTTGCTGCCCTGGTGCTTAAATTTTCCTCTCTAATTGCCTTTAGAGCGCGAGCCATAGAATCCTCAGAGTATTTAAAAAAACTCGCTTTTCCTGAGCCATTTTACTTTTGGTGAAGGGAAATCTGAAAAAATCTAATAGTCGGCCACCAAACTGCCAAAGTTCGGCCCCCTATATTGAACTTATTAAAATGATTTAGAGTAAATAATGATGTGGCCGACTTATGGCTGCTTGATTGAAGTTACCACTTTATCAGTTTTGACAGAGAAATACTAATGATTTGATGTAGGATAGACTAAATAGGACATAGGTTTAAAAGAAAACAATAGTCCTAATGTCGGCCAATATGGCCGATATTAGGAAATGAACATATTTTGCTTTCCAATGGTCGGCCGGGGCAAAAAACGTTAAAAATGAAATTTTGTAAGAACTTAACCTATAAATTAAAAGTACTTACCCAATTACGAGCTATACAGTAGTTACTTTCTGCACCTTGCACCTTAACACAAACTTTAAACTTAGTTTAGAATCAAAATTCAATCGAAAACCGACAGGAATAAATAGCGTCTTCATTTAGAATTTCTAGGTTATGTCTACCAAAATACTTGGGAATTTGGCGGGAAAACCGACCGGATGTAAGGAGTTCGTTATTTTAAATTTAAATTACTTCAATTTCTTAATTTTTAACGATTTATGTGTAGATGGCCGACTGTTGGGGTGTGGCGGAAGTTAGGCACATTTACCCTATGCGTTATTTGTCGTATTCATGCTCTACGTTCAGCAGATGTCGCTGTGTTTCCATACGATATGTAATTTTTAAATGAACGATAGACATTCCGTTCTCATCTTAATAACAAATTTTGTTTTATAATACATCTCTACAAGAAAATCTTGCAAAAAAGTTTACCTTCAAATATGTTGATTTTGCTTAGTTGAAAAGGTTTACCCTATTTTATTCATCTTGCCATCAGGCCTCTTTAAAATCAATTGAAACATATATTTGGAAAAACGTGCACAAGTAAAGCATAAAATGATGCTTTCTCCTGTAGATATTTAAAGAAAACCTTACCTAATTAGTTTTCTTAACCATTTTTTAATTTGTTCATTTAAATATTCATTCTAATTTTTACTGTTTTTTATAGAATTGTTTTTACTTTCCACAGCTTATAAATACATATATATTATTTTAGGTGACTACGGTTTATTTTCCTTAATTTAATTTAGATCCTCTTACATAAAACCATTAACTATTTTAAACAAACTTTTTTAAATTAACATACACATATTTTTTTAAAAAGATAAACTAATTAATTGTACTTTAAATAATGAGGTCACTATTTACCATACCACTTAACCAAATTGATATGTCGTTAGCACCTAATATATTTTTTTTCAGTTTTCTATAAACAATTTTGTAATATAGTGATGAGCCGGACATTCTCTTGTACAGGGTTATTCACTATCAATTACCCAACCCTTATTATCGTTATTGTTGCTCGTAGAAGAAAACTTATACATAAAAGTTGTATAGTTCTAACTGAATTTTCTTAAAATGCCATCAATAGTTCAGTTACTCGTCGTTTACAGGGCGCAACAAAAATAATATATTTTTTTAACGTAACAACCTGTATATAATTATATTTTTGAAGAGATCTTTTTTTCTGTTTTCAAAAAATATAATATGTTGTTTCTAGATTGAGCCGTTATTGAGTTATTAATCGTAGAATATCACAATTACATATGAAACCAGGGTGTTACATTAAAATACATCATATTTTTGTTACGCCCTGTAAACGGCAAGTAACTGAACTATTGATGGCATTTTTAAAAAAATTCAGTTAGAACCATACAACTTTCATGTATAACTTTTTTTCTGTACAACGTCCATTGTGCCAGTAATGACCTACACTACAAGTAATGCATTGAGTACTATTTGGACCGCTGCAACTTTTACAAGACTCAAGGCACAAAGAGCACAAATAGTCTTCAGCTTCGTAAGTTTTCGTAGGACAAGAAGTTAAACATTGGCTGTGATGTAAAAGCAAGTGATGATCACAACTAGTGCAGTGATCAGGTCTATCTTGGCAACTGTCACAGCTTGATTGACAAGATGTACATGTATTCATAAAGTTTTCATAATATCCTTCCGGGCACTGTTGCATACACATATCTAAATCAATTACTGAACTTAGCCGGAGAGCACAATAAGCAATTGAATTGACTAGCACCGGTGTATGTATCACATGACTCGTGACACGGTTGACATATCCCTTGGGATAGTCAAACTATTTAAAGAAAATTCCCATCCAACAGATTGCTATCCAGCGGGCCTCTTATAGGATTAACCGAAGTTCCGTAAAATATTAATTACATTTTTAAGGATTCCCGGTTGATTAAAATCTCGCGGTCTTTCAAATAGTAAAGTTAGACTTTGTACCCATAGGAAAGCTTAGTAAGATTTGTAAGTTTTCTCGTGGAAAAAATTCTTTTAACTCTTGTCGTAATCCAAGCTGATTTTTTTCTAAAGGAGCCGATCTTGATGTTAACACAACTAAATATTGCATGTCTCGCCAAGTTAAACTGAGACTTGCTTCTAAAGCTAAATCGCATAAACCACCGGCTAACGGTGCCGAGGCTGCTCAAGGTGCACATGTGATCCGGACGTAGTCTGGCATCCATGTCAATAGTAGCTATTGTGACCAGGTGTACTGAACTATAAGTTGTTGCTAAAGTAGACAAACATTCTTCTAAATACCATAATTTATAACCTTCTTGCGTAGCACTTAAGATGCTTAAAGTGAATACGCTGTTTGTGTAACCGTCGCAGTTATATGAATTGGTATGCCTACCGCCGTTCCCAGAAGCCCAAACAAAGATAGAGCTTTTTCCTTTTCTCCCACTTGTAACTCCATAAAAAAAGCAGGCCTTGTAAGTGGACCTGGTCCATAAACAGTCTTACCATCATCTTCTGGTCCCCAAGATATCGATGTGCTTTGGATTAAGACCTAGTGCTATAGCTTCTACTGCATCATTGACAACTCCATCCAACATCCTTACGCCTCCAATACTTGCATTGTACACAACTCCTATTCCACGAAATTGGTTATAAGCAACATTTGCAACTTCTGGTGCACACTTATTATCTTCATTATCCTGAGGCGTAGGATCATCATCATTCTCATTAATGTCAGTACTTGAGGGTCATAATTTTGTGCTAGATCAGGATGATTTGTCTGAATTTTGTCGTCCACGACATTTAGATGTGTTTCAAAACTCAAAGGTAATTTTGGTTGGTTTTTGTGATGCGTGTAAGGAATTTTAAAGTCTGCTAAAAGGGCTAACTTATTTTGAATCCTTTGCCATTGATTAGGTATTTCTCCAACCGGCACCTCATCCCAATCTCGTTTCAGTGACCACAATTTTTATCAACAATTTCATTAAGAGGGTATTGAGCGCGAGAAAACCAAGTGGATCAAATGGTCTAGCTATTGTCGTTAAAAATACTTTTATCTTGTGTGTTGGGGACTGCCTGTAGTTTGTTTACCAAAATTTATTAATTGCTTTTGTGCCATGGCGGAAGTTGACATCAAATATCTAATTACATTGGTGCAGAATCGACCCTGTATAAGGACCGAATTCAAACCAGGAACGCATGGATTGAAGTTTCAGTGAATTAAATAAAGAATTTCAAGATATGGATCAAAAATCAAGAAATTATTATGGTAAGTACAGTGTTATATTTTAAATTGTAACGGATGTTAAAGGTATTTCAGGTTTTATGCTTTGTAAACTTGACAAATTAAATTTTTGAAAACTGCCATGCCACTAAGCCTGTAGGTGTAATCCAATAATCCATCATCACTTTTCCAACATTATTTGCTGAAATTCTCCCACATACGCAATCAGTTCTTGGCATAGTTTCAAGTCCTGTCATACACAAAATATCTTCTGCGTTGTAGCCATCTCTTTCAATAACGAAATTGTGCAAAACAACACAAGCCTTAATGATGTTCTTGGAAAACTGTGGCTTCAAGTTTATAGCCCTATGAAAAATATGGAAAATTTATTGGTCAGAATTCCGAATGAACATTCGGTATACCTTCGAGTTCTTGAGAGGCGGTAGTTAAACACTGTTTTTGGAATTATCAATTGATGTAATAATGTTATTAAGCACAAAATATATACAACATATGATAAATGAAACAGATAAACTGTATTCCCAAAAAGTCAACAACTGTCTTTGGGATTATACATCAAGATACTATAATATATAATAATATCGCATTGTCAACCGATGTTAATTAACATAAAATATGGTCTAATATCAAACTTAGAATCATACAGAGAGTTGTGATAATCTTCCTCTTATTTTAAATAAATTTAATTATTACATTATGATGTAAAGGTAAATAATTTGATGATGGTCTCCACACTAACATTTAACAAGAAATTCTTTACTAAAGTTTTAAAAAACTGTTTAAATTTAAATTTTTTATTTGGTCAGTTAAATAATTTCTTATACGAGTATATTCATTTGCTGCACTTTCCCAAGCCAATATTCCATACCTTAGTCGCTATTCAACTAATGCTAAGTAAACTTTTCTCAGGGCCAATGAATTCACAATATTTTTCAATAAACAAAATCGATACAAAATAGATCTTAAAGTATTCACTAAATTAGAAATGTGAATATTCCACCGTAACCATCTACCTATGGTTAGAATACTTTACTGTAACCGCCTCCTCTATATGTACTGAATAGTCTAGGTCTAATGGTTTAAAAGTAGGTAATTTACGTGCAACATTAGCAAATGTCATGTATTTAGTTTTACCGTAGTTGATTGTCAATAATTTATAATTGAACCAGTTTATTAATCACCTCAAATTTTTCTCTGCAAGCGTTCTTAGATCTTCCCAGCTGCGCCCTTGATAAAAAATTGCGGTATCGTCTGCAAAACTAATCACCCTGCCAAATGTATTTAATTTAAATAAATCATTCATATAAACAGAAAAAAGTATTGGTCCTAATAGTGTACCTTGTGGTATGGTGTAACATTCATGACTTTTAATATTATTTATTAGTACAAATTGTTTTGTGTTTGTTAAATTTAACACCGAGTTTCTAAAACCTAGGTCTTCTAGTGCTTCTACCAATTTCGAGTGACAGTATCAAACGCCTTAGCAAGATCTAAAAACACGCACAGACAAGGTGTACTATTTTCTAAACAATTAACAATCATAGACATCAACTGGGCAATTGCATCTTGTGTACCTACTTTTATTTTCTTGAAATCCAAATTGTTTCTCTGAGATAATATTAAATTGTTTTTTCATCAAGTTGCCATTTTATCTGTCAATCAACTACAATATGAAAATTTTAATAAAAATCTGTTCACACACACTTTGAGACATTTTTATAAGTACTGTGCGAACCATTCCGATGATAATACTTAATAATTAAAGATCTTTAGCTCATCTGAATAACTTTGTTCGGAATGATGTGACAGTCATTATTTAAAGTTCAACTTGTATTACAATCAACATAGAGATGTACTTGGGTTTCTTGCATGATTTAGCAAACATTGTCAACCACTTCTGGTGTGGCCTTTGTAGGTGCATCATTATTTTGATTAAGCATCAATCCGTTCTCACAAAAATTTAATACACGTTGTTTCGCGGTGATGAAAACTATCGTATTTCGACGCAACAATTGAAATTGATCTACTTAGTGACCTTAATTAAACTACTGTTGGCAAATTGTTGACATTAGATGGCACCACCTACGTTTTTTCTCCTAGTAACTTTTCTCTAGGTTGGCAGAGTTTAGGATTTTTTGTTTATAAATCTCCATGGAAGTTTTTATGTGTGAATAAACAAATGTAGTTGTTATATCCAAAAATAATTAAGAAACACGTTTTTTTTTTGACCGATAATAGTTTTTCATCATACTCTGATCACAAAAATAGTCATACAAAAGACGAAAAGTTAAAAATGATCAAAAGCAAAGTTCACAAAAAAGTAGAAACAATAAAGTTAGGTTATGTTGTATAATTAAAAAATTGTGGTAAGTTCAGAAAACGGTACTTTCTAAAGGTGGTTGACAATTTCATATCTTTTCCAAAATTATTTAATTATAATTTTATTAAAATTACCAAGTTCGGTCGACGGAAAAAGTTGTGTAATTATTGAAATAAGTCTACAGTTAGAAACGTTGGCTTTTCCTCCACTTTCATATATTGGTTTTACTACAGCTATCTTAAAAATGTTAGGAACATTACTAGTTTCAATTATTTTATTTATTAAGTAAGTTAAATGCGGAGTTATATGATCGTCAATTGCTTTCAAATTTTCTAATGTAATATTATCAAAACCTGGTGTGACGTTATTTTTTAAATTTGCTATAATACTTTTTATTTCATGGTTATAGGTTGATAATAGATAAATAGAAGATGGCTCAGTATATCTAGATGGAATCACATAAATATATTAACTATTTCAAGTTGATCCAAAATTAATTCACCTGTATCATTTTTGATTTGTTTAACGTTATTATTTTTGGACCGATGATGAGTAATTTCGTTAACAATATTCCAAAATGCAATACTGTCATTATTTTCAGCCTGTTCAAGTTTGGATTTAAAATAATTATTTTTGGTTTTTTAAATTAATTCACTGTTTATTTCTATAGACTTTATATTCGATTCTTTACTATTTTCATGATTTATTTGTAGCGTATGATATATTTTTTGTCGCATGTGCTAATCGACTTTAAGATTCCACCTGTGATCCAATTACTCCTTTTTTTTGTTTTATGATTAATTCGTTTAATAAATGTACAAGAATTAATTTCATTATTGATATTATCTGTTAATATCTGGGCTAGATGATCTGTGTTTTGAGAATCGTAAAACTCTTTCCAAGAAACAGATTTTATTTTTCTTTAAGTTGTTCATAGTGTATAATCTTACATAATTTTAATTGAGTATCATCAGATGCTTCAGACTTAACTAAATTTTGTATTGGAAGAATTATACACACTGAATAGTGATTTGTAATATTAGTTTTGATGATTTCAGATAAAATTTGTCCAACGAACAGTCGGAGAAGGTGTTTGTGTAGCACGAACGCTTCATCACCAACAAAAAATATGGAACATTTGGACTTTTCGTACCAGGAAGACAGGAATATCCAATTTATGATCAGCAGGGCTTTTCATAAGGAGCAATCTTTAGATATAATTGAATCACCATCTTTACCATAACTGCCAATATTAACGTAAAAATTGATAATCAGAGTCTGCCACAACCATCAACACTATAGAGGAGTATTCGTTGTAGTTGAAATACATTGAATTGCATGGATGGACGATGCGAATATGTTTTCCGTCTACAGCTCCGATGAAGTGAAAGAAACTGGCTCTTTTTTCAAAATTTTCAGCAATATTTTCCCATTGCTGCTTGGTGGATACAGCGAAACATTCCTTACGTAAAGATAAAATTACTTGTCACACATTTCTGACCATTTTACACATAGTAGAAATACCTAGTCGGTAACTGTAGTACAGATCTGTGAATATACAACTACTGGCCAAATATCTAAAACAAATATTTCACTACTACTACCTATATTAGAGATATTTTTGGAATTTAATTTTTATAAAATAAAATAAAAATGCAAAAATAATTTTATTTTTTTCAGGTAAAGCTGTTATGAAAAGTGTCAATATACGCAATTCATTCAACAGGAGTGAAAGAGCCTACAAATCTTTCTTAAAGTCAGGAAAGAGAAGTCAACCACCAAAAACGTACACTTACGGCCAACAACTGACTGTTTTAAAAAACATGAACGCACGCTTTATTGATGACAGTCTGTCAAATGATGAAGATCCAACCAGATAGACATATATCGTTTTTTAATGGCAATGATTCCAACGCTGAACTTATTTGACGACGATGAAGTGGTCGAATTTGGACTCAAAGTAATGCAGATAATTTCTGAAAAGAAAACACGTAAAAAGGTGGCACCAAGTATCCATACAGTAAGCTATCCTACCACATCACAGGAGTATTCTAACGTTTGCTCTACATTAATTCTACTTCAACCAACTAATCACAGACCACACACTCCTGCCTTCCAATATTATGAAGAAGCTGGGCAACATTTGTCAGGGATCACTCATTTAGAATTGTCTGAAAATTCGCCTATGGCTTCATTTGACATTTGATTTCTATTATACGTAGAATATATTTTTTCTAAAATTTTTGTTACCTACATACTAAAATGTGGATCTTTTCAATAATAAAACACTAACTACAAAAAAATTACTTTCATTTCACTTACCTCAGTGTGACTGCCTGCATTTGTAAAGGCTGATACATTCCCTGAAGGATGTGTTGTAGTACGCTCTATAACGAACTGCAAAACTGATTTTGCTGGCTTCCGTCTAGCTGTCAGGTGTATGTGTAACCCACTCTTTAACGACAGTCGGCTACCCGGTGTCGTTTAATCGACTGCCGGAGTAGTGTGAAATTAACCAAAATAAGGGTAAAAGCTTATGTATCTACAGAAAAATCAACTTGCGCTTTATGCAATAAAATTCGTGTCATTAACAAATGTGACGAATTTTTAAAGGTGGTTTAAGGAATATTTTTTCCGAATTGCAAGTTTGTAAAACGGAAACATCACAGCGCAAATCAAATTAAACCTGGGACAATGGTAATTGTTAAGGAAGATAACCTACCTCCCCTGAAATGGAGTCTTGGCCGAGTAGCAGAATTACATCCAGGTAGTGCCAATACTACTAGAGTAGTGTCAGTGAAAACTAGTGAAGGTGTGTTTTCAAAAAAACTGTTACAGAAGTGTGCGTATTACGTATTAAATGAACAAATAATTTATTTCTATCAATGTAGTTTATAGTACTTAGTTGACCATTATTGATGATAAGTAATTATTTCCTCCTTAATATAACTAATGATTGGTAGTTGGACTTCTTGAAGGAGGAGCACCATAAACCATTTAATTGTTTATTTCGGCAACGTTTCGTGTGCTAAGGTGCAAACTTTATCAGGCCTATGTATGTTCGTCTAGACACATTTTGTGTTTTATATACATATTTATTATTCATCTTACATGTTAATTTATTTATTTTGTGACGTCTTTAACTTATTGTTGTGGTGTCCGTATCTTTTACGTGACGGCCCATCTTCTGTTTAGAATGCCTGATGATGTGTGCACCTTACCACACAAAACGTTCAGAAAGTCCCATTACCAATCATTTGACGCATTATGTAATTAGAATATTTGAAACTAATTAGTGCATATAGATTCAAGAGCGACGGCATGTTGACGCCACGTCAATCAAATATTGTCAATCTTGCAAAATACGTGCTCTTTTCAATAACCGGAAGATTTTTAGTCAAAGGAATGCACGGTGCGGCGGCATTTACCAGGAACAACCGCTGTAAGACATATATTAAATAAATTGTAGTAGCTATTTTTGAATTTAAATTTCCCGGCAGTGTTGTGTGTTCTTGGTCCAACAGATGTCGCCACTAACGTTGGTCCTCCCACCATATAACAAACTGGTACGCGGGATCTTTTCCGCAACCGGCGAAAGAGAAAGACGTGTTTTATCAGTGGTGTTTGTGTACAGGGTGAAATAAAGGAATAGATTATAATCTGGGTGTATCTTTGCAATCCCGCAATATTACAAAACTGGGTGTCTACAGATCAGAAGTGGGAACGTGGGTGTACGTAGAATTTCGTTATATTGCAGAGGAAGAAAACAAGAAATGGAAAACATAAGCGATAGCTGCACGGAGGGTGACCACGCGGTGGAAACAAACGAGACGAACTTGACAATATCGGTAGATGACATAATACAGCAAACTGTGAGGGCAATTATGTCATATAACGCAATAAATAATCCGGTACAAACACGTGCACCGGAGATACCTGTAGACCGCTTGGATCGACCGGAAGTAGATACGAAGGCAGCGTCGGAATTAATCCCTTGTTTCAACGGTAATCCCGAAGAGCTTGATGTAGTGACGTGGATTCAGAGGGTAGATGCCGTCCAAGAAGTTCATAGCATCAAGGACAAGATGTTGCATATAATGGCGGTAGGGAAAATGACGGGTGTCGCAAAGGAATGGTACCACTCCCGTGTGGACCATGTAGTTATGAATTGGTCTCAACTAAAGGATGAATTATCGTACCATTTTTCGTGTCAGCCGGACAAAATCCAACTTATGAAAAAGTTCGAAAACCGGAAATGGAAACGGGTGAGCCCTTTTCTACTTATTACCATGATAAACTCAAGTTGGGGAATCGGCTAAACATGTCAGAGTTAGACATGATTTCATATATTATCGATGGCTTTGACAATTTACAATTAAAGACCCAGGCAAAAATGCAAGATTTTCAGTCATTACCAGACTTACTACGAATAATGAATTCAGTAACACAAGTTGATACAGGCCGGTGTGACTTCAGTACGTATAAAAGTGCAAATACAGCTGTGAGGATCAATTTGGACCATGGAAGTGACAGAAACAAACCGCGTAGCACACAACCGCAATCCGTTGCGACCAGTTCATTTCATAGAAGTAGATGGGAGCCAAGCAGGTGTTATAATTGTGGTGGCCTGGGACACAAAGCACACTATTGCCGAAGACCGCAAACTCAAAGGGGAACCTGCTACAAATGTGGTGAGCAAGGACATATTTCAACCCAATGCAGTCGATCACAGGTCACTTCCACAGCAACAGCTGATACAACAACAAAAGTAAATGTAGTGGAACAGCAATTAAGTAAACCATATATTTTAAAATATCAATTTAGTATTAGGGATAGGTTGGGGACTATGTGCACTTATAATACAGAGGCTCTAATAGATACAGGCAGCGCCATTAGTCTAATAAAAATAGATACATACCACCTAATTTAATGGATAGAGAAGTAGGGAACCACTCGTTTAAAGGAATCAACGGTAGCAGGTTAAATATCCTAGGGACTTGTAACCTCGAAATTATGGTAGGGGACGTGAAGGTTGTAATTTTATTTTATGTAGTACCAGAGGACACTATGTCGTTTAGTTCTATTTTAGGTAGAGATTTTGTCAGCAATAAAAACCTAAATATAACTTTTGGGGATGATATAATTGTTTCATGGGTTAGTAGTTTTGAACAGGATAGGCAACACAATGTTGATGTGAGTAGTAATAACAATGATGTTTTAGATATTATGAATATTGAAGTCGACAAGGACAATCAGCAAGAGGAATTGATCTTGGGTCCAGGTCTCCAACAGGAAGTCGAGCGGAAAGTAAATGAAATGTATTTTGATTATAAGAAGGAGGTAAGCAAACCTAAACAAATCGATGTCTCTTGTGAAATGAAAATTGAATTAAAGCATGATCAACCCATTAGTTTTCGGCCACGCAGGATTTCGTATTCGGATAGAATTAATTTAAAAAGTATTTTGGATGAGTTACTGAAAGATGAAATTATTAGGCCCAGTCAATCTCCCTATGCTTCTCCAATTGTCTTGGTCAGAAAGAAAGATGGTAATATTAGGCTATGCGTTGACTATAGAGCATTGAATGAGATAACGGTTAAGGATAATTATCCAACCCCTTGATAGATGATAATTTAGATAGGTTAAGGAATAAGTTATACTTCACAACGTTAGATTTGAAAAACGGGTTTTATCATGTTCGCATGCATAATGAATCAATTAAATACACATCTTTTACAACAACTTTAGGGCAGTTTGAGTTTCTGAGAATGCCATTTGGCTTAGCAAACGCACCTCGAACTTTTCAGCGTTATATTAATCAAGTATTTAAAGAGTTAGTGGACAATAACAGAATTTTGTTGTACTTAGACGACATATTAATAGCAACCGAAACAGTTTCAGAACACTTATTGATTCTAGAGAATGTATTTAAATTAGCTAGAGATAATAGATTAATTTTTAGAATTGATAAATGCTCATTTCTAGTAGAGGAGATTACATATTTAGGGTATATAATAAATAGTTTAGGAGTTAAGCCCAGCAACGAGAATGTTACAGCAATTCTAAATTATGCGGTGCAAAAGAATGCGAAAGAAGTACATAGATTTGTCGGACTTGCTAGTTACTTCCGAAAGTTTATTCCTCAGTTTTCGCTAGTTGCTAAACCATTATATGACTTGTTGAAAAAAAATAGTGTTTTTAAATTTGGGGATGCAGAGCTTAATGCTTTCGAAATTCTGAAAGAGAAATTGGTACAACCACCAATTCTGTCAGTTTATGCTCCTGAACTGGAAACCGAACTTCACTGCGATGCAAGCTCTGTGGGGTATGGGGCGATACTGATGCAAAAACAGGAAGATGGTAAATATAGACCTGTATTTTATTATAGTAAAAGGACAACTCCTGCTGAAGGTAACTACCATAGCTTTGAGCTGGAGTGTTTAGCAGCTATAAACGCTGTAAAGAGATTTCACATATATTTGCATGGGAAAAGATTCAAGCTTATAACTGATTGTGACAGTTTTCGTATGACGCTAGCGAAAAAGATATTAACCCGCGTATAGCAAGGTGGGCGATGTTTTTGCAGAATTATGACTTCGAGGTGGTACATCGAGCAGGTTCACGAATGTTACATGTGGACGCATTAAGTCGGGCTCACAACGTTTTAGTTTTGGAGTCTAACACTTTTGAAAGGCTGTTAGCACTTAAGCAAGATAGTGACTTAAAATTAGACAGATTCGCGATGAGCTGGAAGTAAGAGAAAGCAAATTTTTTGAATTGAGGGAAGGATTAGTTTATAGGAAGAGGGATAATTTAAAAACGCTTTTGTTCTATGTTCCAGAATGTATGGAAGAAAACGTGATCAGAACTGGTCATGATGATTTAGGGCATGTAGGGGTAGACAAGTGTTTCGAATTTATACATCGAACCTATTGGTTCCCAAAAATGCGTAGTAAAGTTAAGGACTATATTGCTAATTGTTTACGTTGTTTAGCATTTTCTCCTGATAGCGGGAAGTCGGAGGGGTTTTGCATTGTATAGATAAAGGAACTATGCCATTTCAGACAATACACATTGATCACTATGGCCCATTAGAACGAACCGCGAAGGGTTATAAATACATTTTGTTATTGTTGATGCATTCACGAAGTTCGCTAAGTTATATGCATGTAAGTCGACGCAAGTGAGTGAAGTTTTAAAGCATTTAAATTCGTATTTTGATAGTTACAGTCAACCAAAGAGAATTATTTCAGATAGAGGCTCTTGCTTCACATGTCATGCATTTGCTAATTTTGTGTCAGAAAGGTTGATTAAACACGTACTTATCGCAGCACATACCCCGCGTGCTAATGGCCAGGTGGAGAGGACGAACAGGATTATTACGCCTATGTTAGCCAAAATGTGCGATATAACGGATAAATGGTGTCATTACTTGAATAAAGTGGAATTTGCTTTGAATAACACTTTTCATAGAGCTTTAGGAAGTAGCCCGAGTAGGATTTTATTCGGTGTCGATCAAGTAGGCGAAGTTAAAGATTCATTAAGAATTTATTTAGAATCTAACCAGGATGTGTGTAGGGATTTGTTAAAGATTAGGGACGACGCCTGTCAAAATATAAATCAAATTCAAAAGAATAACGAGTTAGCGTACAATAAAACACGTAGGGAAGTTAATAGCTATTCTGTGGGTGATCGCGTTTTAATTAAAAATCACGATGTAACTCCTGGTTATAATAAGAAGCTGATTCCTAAATATAAAGGCCCTTATGAAATTAAGGAAATCTTAAGTAGAGATCGATTTGTGATAGGTGATATAGACGGTTTTCAGATGTCGCAAATTCCATTCAAATCGGTGTATGCACCCGACCAAATGAGACCCTGGAGTCAAGATTGATTCTCTCTTCGTGTGACTAAATTTATAAATGTTTGCAATGTATTCTTAGTTTAATATGTAACTAGGTTAAGTGTTTGTTCTAAAATCTTGTACATGGTGATCGAGGACGATCAACGTCAGGCTGGCCGACTGTAGTAGCTATTGTTGAATTTAAATTTCCCGGCAGTGTTGTGTGTTCTTGGTCCAACAGATGTCGCCACTAACGTTGGTCCTCCCACCATATATACAAACTGGTACGCTGGATCTTTTCCGCAACCGGCGAAAGAGAAAGACGTGTTTTATCAGTGGTGTTTGTGTACAGGGTGAAATAAAGGAATAGATTATAATCTGGGTGTATCTTTGCAATCCCGCAATATTACAAAACTGGGTGTTTACAAAATCTACTTTCTATCATTTATTACTAAAATTATGTACGTTGAACTGAAAGTGTGCTACATATATCATATAGCAAGAGTTATAAAGTTCCACTAGACCTTTCCAAATGTATTTTTTCTGTTTTTTAAATATCTCCGTTATCTTGGGTTTACCATACATGTTTTAACTTAAATTTTTTGTGCACGTTTTGAATTTCAAAAATATATAGTGTTTCATTTAAAATAAAGAATTAGTTTCTGTCCAGGAGGTATGGAACATCCTGTACAGTGTACATTCACTGATATTTTCAAAAATGCCAAAAGGCGATATAGAGAAGTACCCACTGAAAACTCACCCTGTATAGTTTCGAAAAGAGTATTGAAATTGTAGTTACTTTTTCAACATATATATTTCATATATAGGAAAGCTATAAATTAATATAATACTAACGTAGTACATACTGCATTAATAAAACCTATGTTTTATTGATTATTGTGATATTCAAAATTATATCATAAGCTTAATTACATTTATAATTATAATCGTCCTTCAACATTTATTGGCATTTGTACAAACAAACACGGCTTTATTAAATGTAGCTTGTGGTGTAATTTGTAATTAACATTGTAGCGCAAAATTACAATAGTGAGTATTTGAATAACGTGTTATACATCGAAAGCGGTTTATTATATGAATTTATTGAATACATTAAGTTTCTTACTTACTAATTCAAAATAATTACATTATTACATATTATATTTAATGGTTGTTAATGGTTACACACCCATTTTTATTTAAATTTCGTCATAGATTTTTTTACTAAACACAGTCTAAGTGCACATGAAATAAGAATTGGTTAAAAAAATGTTGTTGTAACAGGGTCAATTGACAATTTTAATATTAGACTTATATTGAAGATGTTACTTTTTATTAATAATAAACAAGTTTATTTAAGTATAGTGTAGGCAATTTAGATAAAATAACAACGAATAGAAGTTTTGAAATTTTGTTTATGAACTCCCAGTAGGAACACAAATACAGATCAAAAGAGTTTCTATTTTCCTGGGGGCAGCTTCATCCTCTTTGGCCCGAAAAGCGACCACCAAACGTGACCTCACGACGATTTTTTGCACGTAAACCGTATCTGTGACGAGAAAAAGTTATAGCACTTTTTAGATTCTCCATTAAATTTTCCACAAAAATTATTATATATTTTTTTTGCGTATCTCCCACCCAACGCTTATAAATAACTTTTGAAAATAAGCATAGTTTTAAGCGCGAACGCAAAAAAGAGCGTTGAGCCGCTTTTGCGTCAATTATCTTGAAAAATATTAGCGGGAGCAAAAATGTATAGAAGAAAAATTGTAGAGCAGTTCTTTTTCTACAAGATCAATATTAAATACAATATTTTGAAAGTATATTAGTGGTAATATGATGATTTTATACCTGTGCATTCTGCACTTTGAGCGCGTTTCCACACCACCCTTGAGGTAGAGCTCTCAGTGCTTTTTTTTTAAGTGGTTGTTTTTCCCTGGAGCCCTAGTCCATTAATGAAATATTTAATCAATTGCAAAATGGTTCTCCTCGATGGAATTTACACAACGCTGCCCATGACAATTAGAACACATTGTAGAGCAGCGCAGGCCAACCTTTACACAGCTACATCACTTTCCACAGCCCTTTTTACAGCCGCCAGATATAAGCTGCAGAATTGAGGCTTGAGCTGGCGTTTGAGTCGTGGGCACTGGCTTTAAAATGTTGTTAGCTTTTCTCCAATTCCACTCAGTTCTTCCCAGATTTAACTTTTTCCACAAATAAATTTGATAAAAAACCGATATGAATGTTGTGTTACTGCAGCAGATGGTTTGAACAAAATGACTGCGTTATTTAACTGACCAACTAGCTTATTAAATAAAATGAATCGATAATGGTTTAAAGATGTTTCTTTTCGGAGTGCCTTATATAAAGCAAGCGTAAATTTTTCCCTAGCTCTTGCAATGCCATTTTTTGATGATGAATATTGAATACGGTGACCACTTCTTGTAAATCCTTTCTTATATTTATGAAGTAACGGTCTGTAATTTTCCTTTGCCAAAAGGCAGAAGTGGTGTCGCAGCCACTAAACGCCTGGAGCAAATAAAGTATTATCTTTGCAATTTTTTAAAACTGTCGAGTTTTGTAAGTCTTGGGAACGATCACCCTTTTCTTAATATTTTCTTGAGTGTCTCTCAAAAGCAAATGTCTTTCTCTGGCGGACAAAGAGCAATAAGGAGTGTAAGCAAATCGATATCCTTCACCATATTTCTCAAGTATGTTTACATGGAGTTCAACAATAGAAAATGCACAAATACAAAAATTATCTGGTGACCACTAATACTTTCTCAAAAATATTTTATCCAACATGGATCTTCTAGAGACAGAACTACTCTACAATTTTTGCCTTCGCACTTAAAACTATGCTTATTTTCCAAAGTCATTTATGAGCGTTGGGTGGGAGATGGGCAACAAAAATTATAGGAGAATTTTTGTGGAGAATTTAATGTTGAATCTTGTTCAAGTTTGTTAAATGATATTTTTGGAATCACTTTATTTTTTAAAATACTCACGGTCATGTGCGACAATACTGTTCGTTTTCTTCGAAAAGAGGGGAACTTAGAAACATATAAGCTGCAAAAGTGAATGTATTGAAAATTGTTAAGCTTCGAAAGTGAATGCATAAAAATTGTGAAATGTTCAAAACGGCTGTTCAGTCAGAAGAATCCTACATCCCGACTCCGTCTACAAGAGGCACGATAAGGTAGGTCGCACATGTCGCTTTCATTTACAGTCCACTTATCAATTATTTATTACTGAACATTTTGGTTCTTCGAACCGGATCGAACACTTCTTCATTTAAATTCAACCAAAAGTAGTACGTCTACGCCTTCTACAAGTCCAACAGATACAACTGGTGGTAATCATCTTGATAGTAACACTGCACAACGTAATGTGCAAAATACCATAACTAACGACCAAAACAACGGTCAACCTCCTCAGCAACGTGATCAAGTTATTCAGTACAATACTTGTTTTACTATTTTGAATCAAACTACAATTTGCTTTCAACTACTGAAATAAAGGATGCTTATGGGAGTTTTCAATCAGCTCGTATTTTGTTAGACATCGGCAGCATGGCAAACTTCATTTCAGAACAATGTGTTAGACGATTAGGCTTAAATCAAAAATCTTTACTATACCTATTGAAGGGTTGAATGAAGTGGTATCTATGGCAAAAGGGGTGTCACCCAAATGTTTTATCAAACCTTCTGGCAAGTTAAATCTTACATCCCGGCTCCTTCTACAAGAGCACTATAAGGTAAGTCGCACATGTAGCTTTCATTTACAGTTTACTTATCAATTATTTATTACCGAACAAATCTAAAAAGTCCTATAACTTTTTCTCGTCAGAATTACAGTTAACGCGCAAAACGCAAAAAATCATTGTAAAGTTACGTTTGGGGGTGGTTTTTTGGATAAAAGGAATAACTTACAAAAATTTAAACCGACTACTTATCGAAAAATTGTCTTCTACAATTCAAAAAGAAGTAAGTAGAGATGTTTCCCGGAAATCACTCAATTAATCGATTGCTTGAAAGTTCAATACTCTTCATAAAAAATCGAACTTTAATACACCACAATGTGGTACTACGTATTGCAGTAACCTCCGGATTTAACTTACGCACTCTTAATTGAGGTATTGACATACAGGGTGTCAAAAATAAAAGGTTGCTTAGCAAATTACGAGAAAAACAGATAAATTAAACAAAAACCGCAAGACACGTCAACTTCAATAGGAAAAGGAAACCAATTTGGTCAAAGTGAAATACCATAATAATCGTCCTTCCAACAGGGGTAGTCACCCTTTCAAAAACTTTAATAGGAAATAAGGGGTCTGGCATAATTTGTTTGAAATCTTTGTGACAGTTATACGTAAATGGGAAAACGATATAATTTTCAATCAGTGAAAAAAAGAATTTAGATAAATTTTCAATCTCTAACAATCATTCCTCACGCGGAGGAGTAAGCACCTCTTTAATAATTTTGCTTTGGAAATGTGTAATACGTATAGTTCTTCATTTTTGAACTTACAGAACTGTCAAGGAAAAGCGACGTTTTTTTAGTGTGCTTCAAGTATTTTGACTTACAGAGTGTAGTAACAATAAATTAATAGTGCAGAAAAACAGATCTTAATTTTTAATATTTTCTTTGTTCCGTGCTTCTTTAAATTGATTAATTTATTGGAAACGGCAATAGTTACAAAATAATAGTAATAATAATCTCCCCTGAATTCTACGAATGTTCGAACTGTTTTCGATCCACTTGCATAGAATGATTGAGCAATATCTGCGATTATGGAGTCTATTTTTTAGTGCAAATCTTCTTCAGAAACCGAACCGGTGGAGTGTCATAGCAAACAGTTTTTAGATGTATCCAAACGGGTTTAGATCCGTTGAACGAGCTAGCCATTTATTAAGACTTTGCCATCCAATTCATAGACAAAGAAAACGTTTGTCCAACAATTGTCTTATTACAGCATCACAATGGAGTTGATCGCCATCTTGTTGGAAGTGTAATATTCGTCCTGGAAGTTTTTATTGTTCTCAAGCAAATGTGTCAATGTGGGATTAATAGCGTTCTGCAGGAATTGGAGATAAAAATCAGCATTCAAGATAAAAAAGTACTATGTTCGTCATACAGTCTAATATAAACTTTGCTTTTGAGATCGTTAGGTGTGTACTTCTCTAAGTTTGTGGAAATTTTTATCACTCCAAACATGTATGTTGTGTTTGTTAACCGTGTCATACAATTAAAAGTAAATTCGTTTGAGAAGCAGATATTATACAAATTTGGGTTTTGGATTAAGTTTATCCTCATGGATAAGTTTCAGTTAGTAAAGATAAATTTGGAAGGATACGCAACGCATATGAATAAAATGTTCACCAACCCCGATTCAACTACAACGCGATGTACTCGTAGATGTTGATTGACAGTTGAATTGTTTATTGTAAAAAAATAGACATTTAATCCATAGCCATTTTTATAAGGATTGCAAATAATTCAAACACATGTTGACAGAATCGGTGGCTAATAGCAAACATAAACACAACCAGTGAGAAATGAAAGTGAAAGTGGCAACTTTGGGTCATTTTGTTTTCAAAAAATCAAATTAGTTTAAAGAAGCCTGTGATAAAGACGATAAAAAAATGGGGTTTGTTCTTTTGCTCTATTAATTATTGTTTCTACACCCTGTAAGTGAATGATACTCAAACCAGAATTAAAAAAAACGTCGCATTGCCTTGACAATGCTGTAAGTTTGGAAATAAATAATCACATCCAATATTTCCAAAATAAAATTATTAAACTTACTCTTCTGTGAGGGATGATTGTTTTGAGATTGAAAGTTCGTCTGAATTCTCTACTTTGCCGATTAAAAATCATATCGTCTTCCCATTTACAAAGTGTCGCATAATTACCTTCTAATGACCAACTTGATGACCACGGACATCATTTTGTTGGAGCACCTTGTATAATTCAATCGCTACACTACAAAGTACATAAATTAATCTTATTTTAAATAAATGATCTTACTTCGGCTTACTTCATTATTACGGTAATGCCAAAATGTAGTTATCCCATAGTAGTCGTATGTACTTACTCTCTTCAAAACTTCTTTGTAGATTTTAATGTGTGAATATTGTTTCTTCATTTTCTTACGCATGGTCTTCGAAAAAAATGTATTACTACAAAGACATGGATAATACAAAAATCAGCATCTTTTTGAAAAATTAAAGTACAAACTGCTCATTGGCACAGATGCATTCCTTTGTCTTTTTTTTATTTTGACATATAAAATTATACAATTCCTAAAAGACCCTCCGCACAACGGTCCTTGGCACTCGAGGAGGCTACTTATCAAAGTCGAAACAGGAACGCGCGTGACGATTGAACCATGAGATTCAAATCATGCGGATCCGCATACGGATCTATTGTTCTCAGTGTGTTCACGTCTTCCAAACAAAGAGAAACTTTTAAAACTCAAAAAAGGCATCATCATAATGTTTAAGTAATGAGGAGGGTGCTATGATGTTTTGGTATCGGGATTCGCGGATGGAAAGATGACAAAAGTACTTTATAAATATTTTTTTCCACGTCTAAAAATTAAAAGGTAACTTTTCTTGGGGTTTCAAAAAATTTGTTTCAAAATCTTAGTTTACGTTTCTAAAACATTCATACCTTTACTAAAATTATTACTATTATACTAAATTATAAAAACTGTAAATCTAAATCAAATTGTAAAATTTACAATTAAAAACGCCTGAATGCGTGAAAATTTTGTCAAGGTTTCGTAACCCATTCATAACTAATTCGTGCAAAAAAACCGTAACTATGGATATTATGGAGTTTGTAGCATTAATTCATAAATGAGTACAATACTCTACAATTTTAATAGGTAATTTGATTTATAGTATGTAGTGTATTCATTGTAATTAAATCTATGACTTTTATTATATACCTACCTGTGTCCCACAGAAAAGTTCACATAAGCATTTACTATGTTAAATTAAAAATTAACGTATAACTTTTTTTCTGGCACATTCGAACACAATATAACAATATATTATGTTGAATAGATAAAATAAAAGAAATGGTGGGATAATATGTATATTCTAAACGTATTTTACTAGTTATTTTTTGTAATATTAACCGAATGGATTTTCATTTACTAAGCGGCCTTCGAGAACGAATTGGTTAATTTGTTGCCTAGTAATCTTTTGCGCTTCTTAACTAGGGTTCGATTCTAATTGCAGTATTTTTAATCGTTATAGTTCAATTTTCTAAAATAAATTTAACAATTTGAAAAAAATTAAACTCATTTTATAAAAATTGTATTAAAAATAATATCGATTATAATTTTATTCTTTAAAAAAAATTACGACATTAAAAAAAACATTTAGAATTTTTAAGAACTCACTAATTCCACTTTTTTGAAAATTTCAAGTAATTCAAAGTCAATGTTAAAGATAAAATTTGTTTTGAATTAAATTTTGAATCAATCCAGCGTTAATGCTCTTGTAAATAATTTCCAAAATTTAAGAATTATTTTTAATAAATAAACGCTTGAAATAGATTTGGTCAAATTGATTCTTGATATCGTCATCAAAATAGCAGACGTGGTTAAATTTTAACCTGAAAAACATTACACTGATTTACTGAAGTTTCTTGTTCAACTTGCGACATTTGTCAAAATGTTACTCGATACATTGCTAGCCAAAGTTTTTTGTATAAATTTTTTTTTTGATAAAAATTTTAACCTTTCTATAAAAATAGATTATGATAAAATTACAGTCGTAATTACAAGAAAACAACAGAGCTTTTTCGAGTACGACGAGTAATAAGTAGGTACCAAACAAAATTAAGCTACACAAACAATCATAGATAGAACCCACTCAAAAATAGTGAAACAAATGGGAAAACGTAATGATTATTTTTTTACTTAGTTGTTTATTTACCTGGTATGGTAGAATATAGCAATTAATAGTTTAGTTTTTTGTTAAGATTTTACTTACTTTTAAACACAAGATTTATTGAGTGTGTGAAGCAATTCCAAAATTCCTGTAATTATAACAAATATTTTGCACTGTAAAGTAATTTTAACGTATTTCTATGTGCTGAAACTGCTGAATATAAACAAAGTCAAGGTGAAAGTTAATTTGGCTTTAATTCATATGTAAACTAACAGTTTGTGTTGATCAAATATATTAGAAATAAAATTGATTCACTTCTAGGGCTTAAGAGTTAGTTACACCAATGTCTTAACAAATAAAATGAATAAAATGACAGTTTTATTTTGTAAATGAAAATAAACTGATGAGTTTCCCCGCATACTTTTAAATTAATGTAGAATGTGTATCATGATGAAACATTAAATACTATGAATATCTGCGTTTGCTGCCGCAACCTTATCTCCTGTAAAACTCAGGCGTTTTAAATCGATGCGAACCAAAAAAGATCAAAAACACCTCAACGCTATCGTACAGATTATCGGTGAGAATATCAATCCTTTTGACGTGAGTGTTGATGAAAAGAAATGTTCAACATTTTTACTTGAAAAGCGGCATTGGTCATTCTCCAGAAAAGGAATATTCTAATTCATAAATAATAATAAAATAAAGTGACGGTTTTTATAATTTTGAAAGTGTGACTATATCAACTGGACATGGGTGAGTTAGGTTTAGTATGCAGCAGAGACAGAAAAAAAAGCAATTTGAAAAATCTTGAACTCTACGGAGTTGAGGGAAGTACTTCGGAGTTGATGACAACATACACGATTCCGAATTTTAATGCATATGAAGCATCAATCCTTTCAAAAACTACACTAAGATAATGAAATGCCGCAACTAGATTAATTATAGTAGATATGGAGTTGATGCAGAGCTTAGGAGTTGACATGCGCATGTGTTAGTGATAGTAATTTGTGAACATCTGAATTCGAGATACTAATGCTTAGTTGTTTGAATACTTACCAAAGTAATAAAGCTTTCACTAGAGCACTTAAGCTCTGTAAGTTGACATTTTTTTATGATGCATAAATTTTCAGCAGTGAGACTATAGTCTTTTTATTTGCGGGATGACCGCTTCTAACTGGTTATAGATGGCGGTCATACATGGTTTGTCTGTTTTTTCCCCCACCACTTAAATTGTGTTACCGATTGTCACCTCGCCAAAATATGTGGTTGTAAGCGGTCTTAGCATATAGGTTATGTATGATCGAACGTTTTTTATAACCTCGCTTGTGTTGCATTGAAAATAAATAATCAATTAACGTTTAATCAGTGCCTTCATAATTGACTGTTATTTCAATTAATTCTGCCATGACAAATGAAGGTTAGGTTTAGATTTTGCACCGCTACTTGTCCTTGCTTCAGTGACCGATACTAACTCACCTCACTAACCAGGTTATGAGAATTGTAACCGGTCACAGATTTAAAATGGCGACTTATGAGGGGAACTTTCGTTATCGTCGGTAACCATTTTCGCCAAAACGCGTAATTTATCTTTTTCTGTAACCGGTTAAAAGCGGTCATCTCGCAAAAAAAGACTTATAAGAGTTTATGCATGGCTTGCTAAGTCTTATAAGCGTTTGAACAACTGCACTGTATATTATGTTATGAATTATGATGTAGTGAAAAACAAGTATCAAATTCAAGTAGCTTTATTTTAGCATTATCACATTAACAAAAAATAAGCATAAAATTTATTCTTGAAATTAACATATAAAACCCGAAATGAAAATTTGAAAAGGTTATCAGAAATTAGATTATGATTATTTGAAAGTCTAAAATAAATTTTCTGAAAAAACGATCGAACTCATAATTGAAATGGTTGTGATTCCTTTTGTCCACATCTGGGGTTGGCAATTTATCCTCAACGTCACTTCTTTCCACAATAGATACGTCATCCGAAGTAGGGAAAACAAATACATAGCTATTTTGATTTCTGCAAAGGAATTTTACTGTAAACACCTCATCCACTTCTGTGACAACAGCAACATAATATTTGAGGTTCTTTTTTCCTGCCAGCCTAACAAAGATGTAGTTACTCATTTTTATTTCTATCTCTTTTTCGGGCTCGCAATCAGATGAATCTGAGTACATATCTATATAAAACAGAGGTGTTTGGCTAATCATCAATTCGCAGTTTTCACACACAGGCAAGTGTCTCTTTTGTTTGAATTTGGGTGTACTACCCAAAACTTACAGAATGTAAAGTAGCTTACTTTATATTTTCCTTCTTTGCAAAAATCTCTATGAATTAGCAGGAGAGTTTCGTTCAAATAACGTTTCTGCTTTTTATTCCTTGTCTTGTTATGGTATCTTTTTTCCCGATCATAGTGTGCTGTTCTTGTCTTTTTCAATAAAGTTTTTTATTTCTCTTCTGATGTCTTGTATTTTCTTTTTGCTTTTCTCCTTGTCAACATGTTTAGGTTTTTTAACTTTGTTGCTCAAAAAATTTAACTGTCCCAAACATTTATACTTTTTTAGAATTTTAGACTTCTGTACACTGTCTTTTGCTTTTTCTATTTTTTAGTTTTTCAAAATTTGTTGATATTTGCGTTATGAATGCTTCGTTAAATATCAATTTCTTCTTTAGATCTTTGGGAACAGTGACTCCTTTTAACATATTATTTACTTTGGTCAATGGAGAATTTTATTTCTATTATTTAATATTTTGTTTTATATTTATGCATACTAGTTTTTGTTCTAGTCAATTTACTTTTAAGTTTCTTGATCTCTCTGTAAGCCTTCGTATTTTCTTTCTTCTGCAAACTGAGGCACTGTTTGGTGCCACTTGTGGTTCCCTTACCAGAGAAAGAGGTGAAGATGGTAGCGTATTTTCATAAATATATTTTGCAATTTTAGTCTTATTTTTTTCAATTTTTAATTTGTAGTTTCTAGAGCATTTTCTCCAAGTTTTACATTTAATACGTTGCTGGCGAGGTGTGAGATTTTTGAAAAGCTTAATTTTCCCGCCTGATTTTCTTTTGTGATACCTTGGTTTTTCTTTTTCTTTTTCTTTTTGTATTTCATATAGCTCAGAATTCTTTTTAATATTTTTCCTTCGGTTTCTCTGCAATTCAATTTTGTTCTCTTCAATTCATCTGCACTCTTTTACTTTGAGCCATTCTAATAAACGTAAAATAAGTTGTTAAATAAATTTATAGTTATATAAATTTCTATAAAAGTGGAAAACTAATCAAGGAAGATGGACAATTTATTATACTTGGTATATTATATAAATTGAAAATTATGATCTGCAACAAAAAATTATACATTATCAACTCCGAAGCCAAAATTAGCTTCAGAGTTGATGGCTTTGGAGTTGATGTTCCAACGGTTTTTTTCGAGTGAAGCTTCCTACTTATAACCTTAAAAAGCATGCAAACATGACAGCAATGATTAAACGGTTGCCTCTGTAAACTTCTGCTGTTAGAAAAGCTTTACAGATTATTTTGCTAAAGATTACACAAGTTATGGAGTTGACAATAATAAATGTAGTCATCTGTTTATTCAAACAAAACTTAATTTATCTGTAAAATAAACTGTTGCTACTCACGTGTTTCACTGTCTACCTCAAGTAAACAACTGTTCTAGAATGTTCTAATGAATTTTGACTAATTATTGAATATACTGAAATGTTCAACAAAAAACGATTTTTTAAACTCATTTGGCGAAGAAGTACATATTAGCAAATGGATGGTTTTATCTACGGAGTATGACGTTCAACTATTATAATAAATGAAAAGTAGGTAATAGCTATTTGTATTACAAAGGGAGGAAAGTGGTTAGTTCCCTCCCGCAGGTAACGTGTGACATTAAGTTTAACATTAAGTTACCTAAGGGAGGAAAGACACTTTCCTCCAGAGTGATATATATGATTTTTTCTACGACCGACCAAGAATTCCAGAAAAAATCCGAGTATGTAATGATTTATCCTATGAACAGGGGTTGCATGATCTAATTTAATCGAATCTATTACTAATCAGGTTTATTTTGAAATTCAAATGATTTTTTATAAGAGTTGTTTCTAAAGGTTTAAAACATGCATGGTTAACGATGAAATTATTAATTTTATAAAAAAACAACAGATCCTGAGATTTATTCTTGCTGTAACTAGTGCTAGGCAACCGACTTTCAACCGATGCAGATCACGTGGTTGAATTGCCAAGGGAACCGATGTTTGTGAAAAAACATTGTTTTTATTTTATGATTTGAAGTTTGTGCTATCATGAGTAGTGATAAAGAAGAAATTCCTCAAAGTATTTTCGATGAAGCGAATGAAGTATCGTTAAACTTACTTCCAGTAAGATCACGAGAAAGATATGAAAAGAATATACCCTATTCAAGAGATGGATGTCTGAGAAGAAAGTGAGGAAAATAAGTGAAGATGTAATTTTGATTTACTTTTCTACGTTAACAAAAACCCTTAAATCCCCGTCGCTCTGGTCCAAATATTTGATGCTGCGTGCTACACTAGCTCTCAAGGAAAACATTCAAATTAAATATCCCAAAGTAATTGCATTTTTAAAACGAGAAGCGGTTGGATGTAGACCAAAAAAAGCAAGTACCTTCAGCAGAGAAGATGTTATGAAATTCATCAAAAAGGCTCCCAATAGTGAATATTTAGCAATGAAAGTAAGTAATTCTTTTTCATTAGCTGATTTTTGTTAGTGCTAGTTGCTGTTGCAGGTGGCTTTAATTTTCGGAGCGATGGGGGCTTTGCGTTGCGACGAGCTAATAAAAATGACAGTTGATGACATTGAAAACAAATGTTTTAATAGTGAAAATCCCCGATTCAAAAACCCACAAGCAACGAACAATTGTCGTAGCAGATCACATTGTGGAAGGCGTTAATGTAATTGAGATCTACAAAGAATATAAAGCTTTACGATCGAACAAGACCAATCATAATAGATTTTTGTGAATTACTTCAAGGGAAGATGTACCGTTCAAGTGATTGGAAAAAACACAATGTCTCAGATCACTTGCAAGATAGCCAAATACTTGCAATTAAGAAAACCAGCGACATTCACAGGACACAGCTTTCGTCGTACTTCAGCATCTTTGCTAGTAGAAGCATGAGGAGATATTTTAACTTTAAAAGACACGGCGGATGGCAAAGTAAAGTTTTTACCTCCCTCGGGAGGAAATGGCCACTTTCCTCCCTCTACAAAGGAAGGAAAATCGTGTTTTCTTACAAGGTCGTATAAAAATAGTATATACACCATGGTTGTGAAGTCCATTATTGCCTATGCACCTTATTTAATTTAATAAACTGGTCCTAAGGCATTAATGACAAACTTCACAACCTAATGTACTATTGTTAAACCCTCAAAAACTCATCCATCGCTTCTTTCGTTCCCTCAAATGCGTTTTTACTTTAGGAAAGAGGTAATACTCAGTCGGTGCCAAGTCTGGACTGTAGGGTGGATGTTCCATCTCTACAAAGCTGCATTCGACGATCACTTCACGGACTGGGCAACTCTGCAATTGTCATGAAACAGCATAATATTTTGATCGCAGTAGTGGGGCCTTTTGTGTTGTATGGGAGTCTTCAACTTCCTGATCGTTTCTTTATAAAACTCTCCTGTTATTGTAGAACCCTTTTCAAATATTCAATCAGTAAGATTCCTTTCATATCCTAAAAGACCGTCGCCATCAGCTTTCCAGATGAATTCTGCATTCGTGTCTTCTTTGGCGGTGGAGATCCCTTGTCTGCATAGATTCTTGTTTGATCGGTGGATCTCATTGATATACCCAATTTCATCACCTGTTATAATTTTCAAAAAAAATTCTTCGTATTCAGTAAAGCCCTCAAATTTTTTTCAAAAATTTGTTCTCGACACAATTTTTGTTCGGCAGTAAGCAATCTCGAAATCCAACGTGTTGAGACCTTACTCATTTCTAAATCTTCATGCAAATTTTTAATACTGTAAGTTCCGATATACTTACTTCAGCAGCAATCATTGAAACTCTTATTCTTCGGTTCGCTAAGACCGGAACCTCAACTTTCTTGATGTTTTCGTCGATTAAAGCAATACCACAGCAAAAATCTCTTCGGATTTGAACCAAATTTGGTCAGTAATCATCAAAATGGCACAGCAACTTGACAGCAAATATTTGCGATCGTCACTTGTTTCCATCATAGCCAGGTAGATAACATAAAATCTCCCCACGTAATTCAACAATAATAAAAGAGATAGAGCAATCATATCTGAGTTCTAAATATAATATGACATTTGACAATGATGTAATCGATGTAGTTTAAAATTTACTTGTTTGATATACGGCCCAAAAATTGCACAGGTGTCAATGAAGCAAGGTATCGGATCTTCGACAAAACGCGAGCAAAAAACAATTCGCGACAAAAGCAATAAGTTATAGATGAATATCATGTCAAGGATTCCTTAATAGTTTTTAATTATTGACTACCTTTAATCCGGATTAATGGTCAATTGTTGTTAGTTATAGTTATAGTTGTTGGAATTTTATGTTAATGTTAGTTGTGACAACCACGCCCTAACCTTAAGACGTTTTGATAAAGCTTGGATAGGCCAAGCGACGCGTCGGCATATTGAAACTGAGATACTGGTTTAATTTATACCTCCACATTAAGGAATCCTTGACAGGATATTTATCTATAACTATTATTTTGGAGGATTTATTGATTCAACTTGACTAAAAGCAAAGAGATTCGAGTCGACTCTTATTCCGCCTTTTTGGAAAACTCTCAAACAAAAAATGCTGCAAACTATCAACCTTAATTAAATGTGGGCAATTACGACCTAAAGATGTGGACATTTTGGCATTTTGGCGGCAACATGATTTTGAAACCTATGTTGTTCGTCTCCAACAATAACTAAAATTTTGCAAAAAGATGTCATGATGCTTCAAATTAGGGAGTGATAACTGTTGACATAAACGAGTTTCTAAAACCAATCAAAGGAAGGAACGCCAACTGCAGCGTCTATTTAACCAACAAAAAAACACACAGCTTATCTAAGAATCAACTAAGTTTAACGATGCGTGATAAGCAGATAGTATACCCATATAAGCTTCCCGTTGTTTTTAATTTTAGTATCGGTATCGCTGATGATGACAGCTTAGCTGTTGAAACACGTGTCCGAGTAAAGTTTTTGGTTCAGTTTTTGGTGTTTTTCTGCTGGTTGGGTTTCTAAAACAAAAAAATAACCGATGTCCTTAATTTAGATGATAGACTTTCCGATATTTTCTGGATAAAATTTGTCAGTATTTATTTGTCATAAAATTTCTCGAATTCAAAGATTTTGTATAATTTGAATTAATAAAACCATAATTAAATATGAAAACTTTCATTCTTTAACCATTACATAAAATCACTGTCATTATCCTCTACCGAAAGTTCTCTAAATATAACAACATTAGTCATATTAAAATAAAATATATAAGAAAACAATGGAATTAATACTCTCAATTCAATGTTATCCACACAATAATATGGAATAATATTTTAAGAATTAGGTAATCAAATTGCGACTAACTGTCCTGGTCTAGAGTGTAATATTTCACCACCTTTCCAACTAGCTAACTTTTCTCCAAAAAAAGATAGGTAAGAAAATGCATCCCTACAGTCATAATTGACGCTGACAGCCACCCTAAACAGGGTTTAGTGCGGAATACCGTAAAAAATTTTATTTAAACGCTCCGAAAAACAGAATTTAAAAGAAATTACAAGGCGGCAACATTTCTTATGTTAATAATTTGTTATAACATACCGTCCAACGCAAAGAATACGAGTTGGATGAGGCTCAACATTAGGCAATATTAATAGTTATTTACATTCGCGTGCGGAAAATTATTAAGCGCTGTAATATAATTTACACAAGATTTGTATTAAATTTTTTGGCCGACGATTTTTAAATGGTAAAAATCTAAAATTAACAAATATTTTGCTGTCAATTGTCAATATCGGTCATAAAGTGAACTGTAATTCAAAATACACAAGATGGCGCTAATCGTTTACATGAAACTAAAAATATTTCAAATCAACTTATTTTTTACCACATAACAGTAAAAAAGTTGTGTAATTGTTTATTTAGTAAACAGATTTTTGTTCTACAAAAAGATTTTTATTCCAAATGTACCTTAAGGGAGTAATTTTTGCGCACGCTGCGTAATGACGTTTCAGGAGGCCAATATAGTTATTTACATTAGAGTATGGAAAGTAGGATTTTACGGCACAACAGCTTTGTTTAAAGAACGAGCTCGAAGGAAAATTTGTATAATATTTTTTGGCCGACGATTATCATCAAAAAGTAAAAAAAGAGAAAAATTATTTCTATTAATTTTAAGTAGGCTTTGGTGTTTAACCATTTTGACATACACCATCTAATATGTATCAGTTCATTTGTTTAACTGATGTATAGATAGAGCCAACAATACCATCATAAAAAAATTAAATGCGTTTTTTTTTATCGCGTCAAGTATGGTGTAAAGTAAATTTTTATCGGAATTTATACTTAGTTTATTTTTAAAACCTTTCCAAATAGCAGATAAATCAGCCACAACTTTACCGCATAGTATCCCTACTTTACCGCATAGTAGCCGTACGTTACTGCATAGTAGCCGTACTGCGTGTAAAAATTAAGTTTCAAGAGAAGTATGAACAACTGAAAAATGTGCTTTACATTGTTTTAAATTTTCAGTTAATTATGGTCGCCCTAAAATAATTTCTAGTGTCAATGAAAAGATCAGATGTTTTGTTTTTGGTGGATCGACATCGAGACATCTCATCGTATGACTTCTTTGGAAGTTCAAACCCCAGCTGCACTTTGGTATAGAGGAAATGTCAAGTTATTAAATAAGTTACTAATTTGTGATCTCGGAAGTATAGGTCTTATAAATGATGACAAAATGTTTATTTAAATTTAATTCTCGATTCCATATCAAATTCCAAATCATATAATATGAAAGGTTATTTTGATCATCAACCCAAAAATTTAACAACTTGCTTCTACAGCTGATACGAGGGCAGTTTGGAAATGATCTAGCCGTTGACAGATGGCATTACTTGAAAACGAATTCCTCTCGGTATTAACATTTGCTATCCAATACATGACGTTTGTCAAAATTTCAAACAAAACGATCTATTAGTTTAGTTTTTACAGACGCCAGAAGCAAGCAATTTTGTGTTTTTGATAAAATGGAAAAAGTCGAATATCGTTCGGTGATTAAGTTCCTTCACAATAAAGGAAAAATCAATGCAGAAATCAAAGCCGAGTTGGATGAAGTTTATGGCGCAGTCACCATTGTTAGCAACAGTATAATTTTGGAAAGCTGAATTTGTTTGTGGTCGTACGAGTGTCTTTGATGAACCATCCACCTAGAGGCCAATTGAGGGCACTACGCCAGAAATGATCAATAAAGTGCACGATAGGATTATGGCAGACCGTCGAATCAAGCTCCGTGATATAGCTGAGACTTTAAACATTTTATGTGAACGTGTTTGGAACATCGTAAACCAACATTTGGAAATGAAAAAAGCTTTCCGAGCGATGGGTGCCGCGTTTACTGACAATCGATCAAAAGCACCAACGTGTGATGACTTCGCAGAAGCTTTTGGAGCAGATCCAGCATGATCGGGAGGATTTTTTCGGATTTGTTACCGTTGATGAAACCTGGGTGCGTTACTACACACCGGAAACCAAAGAACAGGCAAAACAGTGGCGCAAGAGCGGCGAAGGTCCGCCGAAGAAGGCAAACACCACTCGGTCGGCCGGTAAAGTGATGGCGACTGTTTTCTGGGATACGAAAGGCATAATTCATATTGACTACTTGAAAAAGGAAAACAATCATTAGCGCGTACTACGCAGCATTATTGGACCGTTTCGATGCCGAATTGCGCCAAAAACGCCCAGGTTTGGCACGTAAAAGTGCTGTTTCACCAAGACAACGCACCGGCGTACGAGTCGACATTCGCCATGGCAAAATTACACGAATTGGTCGACCACCCACCGTATTCTCCAGATCTTGCAGCCAGCAACTTTTTCCTGTTTCCAAACTTAAAAAAAATGGTTTGGTGGACGCCGTTTTGCATCAAACGATGAAGTCATCGCTGAAACTTTGCACTATTTTGAAGAGCTCGAGAAAATGTACTATTCGGATGGAATGAAAAAAATGGAAAATCGTCTTACTATGTGCATCGAGCTAAAAGGACACTATGTTGAGAAATAAATCGTTTCCAAACTGCCCTCGTACGTCTCCTCTATAGGAGCATTGCGTACATATATAAGGGAGTTTGGCCTTATACTTTCACGCTGGTCAACTTACTACCTGCTCCCAAAAGAAGAACTAAACTACAATTACTTAAACTGGCCTAGTTCAGAAACAATCAAAATCAAATGCGTTGCAAGTTTCCCCTATTATTGGCATTATTCTATTTTTGTTTAGAGAACATATCGAATAATGCTTGAGACTACAGTAGAAAACATTTTTCAAGACAAAGTAAAATCAGTCTCATTACATTATTGCACATAAGGTTAACAGCAAAACGACTGATATTTTTAAAACGCTGAATGATATGTTACAGAAAAATTTATTTTTCTCGCCCGAATGTATATCTATCTTTTAATTCACAGTTTTCTAATACAGATGCAGTCAACCATAAGGAAATGATTTCATATCTACTATAGTGACAAATAAAGACCAGTTGTACAATCTCCGCTTGAAGTTAGAACTTTAAGCAGAGGTTGTACAACGGCTTTATTGATTAATAATAAAAACTTGTGATGATTGTTTTTTATTAAGTCGTGTTCAAACTCCTTGGCGATATCGACACACTTCCTCTCTCGTTGTACTACTACTACTACTACTATTGCTGATTGTGGACACTTGACCAATTAAAAACAAAACGAAATTACCACAATAAACTTGCAGCAAATGAAAGACTTAATTAAATAAAATAACCATGATTTTTTGCACAATTACAAAATGTTACGTGTTTCAAAAAATTTTTTTTTGATTCGATAGAACTAAAAAATGATGTCAAGTTGTTTCGCATGCAATGAAACCATCAAACAGGTGTACATGCTTGAGAAACAAAGCTCGAACTCTGTTTCCTGATGTACCATGTTCAAAATTCTTTTATTAGGGAGCATCATGTAAATACATTCACAATTTTTGTTCTAAAAATGTATGACACTTTGTGATATTACCAACTTCTGTCCGCTTTTGAGTGATACAAAATCAGCGTAGTACCAAAAATATTTTGTTTAAAATTTGACGTTATTTCTTGTACTAGCGCCTAAAGTTTATATTACCAGTTTTTATTGACCCCATAACGTTTTTGTAGTGGACATGGCTGGTTTAGAAGATAATTTTGTTGCAAGAATAGATCGATTAGATTTATTTTTGTTCAACGTATTTTATAATTAAAATGGCAGAAACTGGACAATAAAATGTATCTATTCTGAATTATAATAATAATGCATACAATACTACAACAGACATGCCATACATTTCGCAACCATTTACAAGGCTAAATTGAAAATCGTCTATGACCTCTACAAAAATACAGTATAATGGATTTTATTCATTTCAATTGTAAAACAGGCTAATAATTTCTTAGAATTTATTACTAGGCTATCTGTGCCAAGCTATATGTATGCATATATATGAAATTTATGATTATTATGTATTTACATTGGCAGTAGTAAATAAAATCCAGAACTAAAAGAAACATTTTTTTATTACTTCATACAATTAGTTACAAATCGACAATTCTTAGATCTTATTTTGGGCTCACATTTAATAGTTTGAGGAGTTATGCAACAGTTTCAGAATCGAAAATTTTAATTCCATACTTCCTGTAATTTATGTACTGCTTTAGGCAAAAATTTGAAAATTGGAAAACATATACTGGAAGAAATTACAATTTTGTTAAGATAATATTCAATATCAAGACAATTCCGGTTTGACTGCATATGATTATTGGACTTAAAAAATTCATATGTGATGATTGCATTTTAAGTTTTGGAACAGGCAAAACTTTTATCAAGAATAACTTTTTTCCAAAAAACTCATAATAAAAAAGTTTTTCATATGGTTCCAACTTAAATTGACAGACTGTAGATGTTTCAGGTGCCTGTTGGTACAATGAACTCGCTCAAATGAATATCAGCAAAACATTCTTGATTAAACCAAATAGTAGTTTTTTTACTGTAATTGACGTCGGCTACTCTTTCAATAGATGCTTTAAAAGTCTTCAATCAAAACATTTTTCTACTTCTCGCTAACTACATTTTCCGGAGTCTTCAGGTGTATCCCAACACTGCTTAAATGTTAAAAACTTTGGTGACTATGAGTCTAAGTTTTCGGGATTTCAACATCTCTCCTTCCCGAAAACCCCGGAATCACAAAAATAATAAACTCTTTTGATCGGCTATAACTCGCGATGCGGTGATAGCCCAAGCCATCCAAAGTGATCGTTTTGTGGAAAATTTTGCTCGCTATAATTTTACTCCTCTCGACCAAACTTTAAAAATTCTATATTTTTTGAGATATAAGCTCAGGGTTTTTCAGAAATAGTGGATTGACGGAAATCCAACAGTTCAGGGGGAACAAACGGATTCGCTTTGATTGGTGGAAATTCACGATTTCAGAGGTTTCTGAAAGACACCCATTTTGTACAGTTTTTGACGCTCGACATTTTTGGTTTATCTAGCGAATTAGTTGGACTGACATTTTTAAGAGAAAAATTTTTGAAATTTTCATTTTTTAGATTCAATTTTCATGTACATTATTTAAATAGATTGTTTAAACCTCGGAGCGCTCTTTCCTGTGATATCTCAAGAAGTATCTGTTTTTCGAAGTTGGTGATGAGGTTCGAAAATGTTGTACGCGCAAAAAGGATCTCACCGTCTTTCCATTAAGGTACCTCAAAATATTAAACATGTTCGCATTGTCCAGACCCATCTATTGATCATTTATAACTACTTTGAGAAGTTGATTGCTGTTATATATGAACTTAAATTAAAACTTTTCCCATTTTATACTGTGATGAAACTGGTTTTTTGCCATGATCTACTAAAAAAATGAGCAGAGCAAATGTAACTAAACTTAACTGGGAGATAAAATACAACAGCATTGGTGTGTGCATCCTCCAGATGGAAAAATGTAACCTTTGTTGTGTGTATTTAAGGGAAAGTATGTAATGGAAAATTGGATTGGTAAAGTACTACCAAACAGCTGTTTTCGTGAGTGAAGGAGGTTGGATAAAACACCCTTTTTTCAACTGATTTTGAGATGTATTTTTGACAAATACGGGTCGACAAAGACCTGTTTTATTAATTTATGATGTGCATACAATCTACATTTCAACAGATTGACAACTGTGCTCAGTAGATTTTATAAATGATTATCATTGATGGCTTCAGTCAACTAGCATATAGGTGTAATCCAGACAAAAAGCGACCATACATAGTGTATGTTTATGGATAAATTTTTGCACCGGGAGGCTTTATAAAAAATACTCTTTCTAAGGACAATAACTCCCAAAAGAACTCAGAGGTTGTTCTATCCTCAGTTGGGCAGCCAACGACTACTGAACATCTGCCAGTGAGCAGTCATCTATATCGGGACAACTGATAACAAGCGGTTGAGCAGCCACCAATATGGCATCAACAGCTGAAACAAAAGTCTTTAGATAAGCTCTTATTGTATTTTATAAAATATGAAAAAAAAACAAGAACAATAAGTATAGTAAGACAGAGAAAGGAAATTAATTCTAATTGTAAAATAATAACATCCAAAGAGTACCTTCAAATAAAGAAAATTTAAGAGAAACGGAAGTTCTGGCTGAAAAAGAAAGAAAACGCTAAGAAAGAGAAAAACAACAATTAGAAAAAAATTTAAAGAAATTAAAGAGAAAAATCTAGTCCATCTCTACAGAATGTCAATGCAACGTCATACAAAAGAAACACGCATCATTCTTCAAGTGATGAAAGTGACTATAATTTCTTAGAAAAGTCCTGGTAAGATGATGAAGAATAAAAAGCATCACTTAGGCCAGGGCCAGGTCACTCCTGTAGGGTAAGACGTAAAGGACTACCACACAAACTGTATTTTAAATATCCAGGGTGTTCCTAATGGATCTTTACAAAACTCAACCACGTATTTTCAGACCAAAATAAGTTGATTTAACAAAACTTACATTAATAAAAATTTTGCTTAGTTTCTGTGCAATACGGTCCTGAATTTTTCAAAAATCTGAAATGGCTTAAACGAATTTGACAAATTTTGGTACGCTTATACAGTTTTATCGATTAGAAAAAATCATATCAAGATTATGTCAAAATCAATCCATAGACGGAGAGGGGTTTTATTATTATTATTATTACTTATAAAACAGTTCTCCGTCTATGGATTGATTTTTGGCACAATTTTGATATGATTTTTCCTGGCCCATAAAACTGTGAAACCGTTATATAACCGTTATATAAAAAAAACCGATTTCATAATTGCAACTTTAGGACCACATTGCACCAAAACTAAACAAAATGACAACACAGAAACATATAACCTACTCCGGACTCGACAAATAAAAGTGCAGATGATTTAGATGATTAAAAATCAAAACACGCTACACGTCAAGTCTTTTCATCGGCAGAAGAAAACCAATCACAAGTATATTTGGAAGAATCATCCAAATCATTTTACGGCTTAAAACTAACAAGTAAACTAGAGAATTAGCGTTTGACTATGATAGAATGTTAAACAAAAATTTCCAGAAACCTGGAATGAAAACAAGATCTCTTGCAAACAGGGGTTGCGATTTTTCATGAGTTGTCATCCAAGACTTTCATATCGTAAGCTGGAAAACACAGCAGAACACGTCCCGCAGCTTTCAACCAATTCAACTTTTAATCTTTTTTCAAAAATTATATCAAAGTCCAAAAAATTATCATTTTCCCCAAATCGTATATGGAATACCGACGAAATTGGAATAACAACGTTTCTGCAGGCTTCTAAAATTAACGCTGAAATGGGGACACAGGTAGTGGGTTAATGTGTCTCAGCAGAAGGAGGCGTTACCATTTGTGGTATAATTTCTGCTGTAGGAAACACAATTCTCCCATTATACATTTTTTCTCAAGTTCGTATGAAGAGCAGTTTATGTTTGGAGCAGTTCCTTGAGCGATTGACTTTGCAAAAAGTCAGGATGGATCTCTTTAAGAATATTTGTCTTGATATTAGAGCATATCAAACGTTATACTGGTTGTAATCTAACAAATCCAATTCTATTGCTCATGGATAATTACAAAATGCACATACATCTCTTGAAGCCATAAACTGTTCTCGTGACAATGCCATAGTTCTTCTATTATTCCCGCCTTACTGCACGCATAAAATAAAACCTCTTGACAGAGACATTTATGGACTTTTTAAGACTAGAGCAAGACAGCTTTTAATAATTTCATAACTTCTAATCCTGGAACACCTATTGGGATCTACTATATAGCATAACTTACTGCAGATCCATATGTACAAAGTTTTTGCCCTAGTAATAAACATCATAAGCAGTTACTTAGTAAGTACCGGTTTCTAGCCAATCAATTCTATGATTTATAAGGAGGATGATTTTAAGGGGTCATATGCAGCATATCCAGAAAAACCTGATGTTGAAGAAGAAAGACCAGGACTTCAATCACCTTCTGTTCTGTACACGACTCGCCTGTAATAGATGATTCTAAAAGAAATGAAGTGGTTATACGATTAGAGCAATGTTTGATGACCTAGTAATTTATGTCACAAAATCAAAAAGCTGAATGCGAATTTCCAAAAGCGTCTCCCAAAAATCCCGACTGGGTAAATCCAGAATTTATAGTAGCACACAAGAAAAAATAGGATTCAAGAATAGGAAGAAATAAGAAAACAGAAAGTGGATAAAAAAATACGAAAAGAAAATTGACTATAATGGAAAAATCTGAAGCGAAGATGAACCCTACAAACCTAAATCCTAAAAAACGAAAAGAAACGACACAAAAAAGAAAAAGATGAGAAAAACAGAAAGAGAGTATTCAAATTCTGATGTGGACTTCCTTTGAATTTAACTTATGAAAAGAAGTTTTCTGACGATCTTTTCGACCTTTCTTACTTTAATTCAATGATGAAGCCATTTATTGTGACGATTATGGGTTGGTTACATTTCCTACCAACAAAAGAAGACTTTATATTGTAGGCAGAATAGAATCTTGCAACTGTGACAACTATGTTGTAAACTTGTTGAGAAAATACAAAAGTGAAGGACATTTCTAATATATGTCAGAATGATATAATCTCAAAATTTTTCGAGCGTCAGAAATTTCAGTTTTCCAATTCAATGTTAATTTTCATAGTAGCAAATAATCAATATTTTCTTGTTCAAAAAGAATCGAACATTGCGTCTCTTACTATTCGTTTTGGCAGCATTGCTATTTGTAAACTTCAAGATATGTCCTTACTTATCCAAGCCAGATCGTTATCATGTTTGTAATAAATAAAAAGATAAATGTTTGGTGCTCATAATTCGGTATTTTCATAAAACAAAAATACTGAAATTGGCGCCAAGACTATATCGTGACGTCAATTGTCGTATAAATAACATAATATGGGATTTTGATTTGTATTTGATTGTTTTTTAAGTAATAATTATAAACATTACTAATTAATGTTCTACATAATTAAACCACCATTTTTATTTGATTTATACGAGTATTGACGTCACGACCAATAGCGATGCGTTTAAAGAATTATTTTAAAAGATAGTCTCTTGGATATTTTTAAAATAAAAATATTTAATACTGTATACATTATATTTTGTTTGTGGTTCTTAGGTTTTCTTTTACGTTTATGACTAATAATAAAGTAAAATTTTCTTAAATATAAATTTTATAAAACACCCAATTTGAGTAAAATTTGTAGAAGAATGTAATTACATATTAAAACATAGTTTTTTGTTCTAAGGAACTTTTATAATTGCAGTTTTCCATATTGTTACAAATAAAGGTACTTTACTCCCGTATCAAACCAAAATTTTTTCAAACCTCGTATGCGACTGAATAAATGTAATATCTGAGGATTGTATTTATAACTTTTTTGTAAAATTACTAATAAAAAGTTTCTCATATGTTGCCAACTTAAGTAGACACACTGTGTATTTCCAAAATGTTTGCCTATTATATACAAGGTGTCCGAGAGTCGTGAATTCTTCTCTAACGACTTTAATTGAAGAGGAAAATATATTGGACATAATTCTCATGACTTGTAACGAGCTAACTATAAAAATCATTTTTGAAATGTGCCCAACATAACCTCGCTTAAGTAAATATAAAGTTTAGAGTTTTTTGAAGTTGTTCAGTAATGAAATTAAAAAAAAAATTAACAAGCCGTTAGAAAAAAAACTAAACATGTAAATATACCCAACTGTTTAGACGGAGGTAAACATTTCATAAACAAAACGACGCGTTCTCTCTCTTGAACCAGATTAAAACTCGAAATGCTCAAAATAAAGAAAAGAAATAAGTTTAAATAAAACACCATTTCCTTCATAGCTCTTCTTGTGTAATTGTTATTCTTGGAGGTACTGTTAAAACAATTATTGCCTCATGATTGTCAGATCTCAGTTATTGCTTATGGTTTCAAAAAATAGTTTAAATAAAAGTTGAGTATAACCTAATCTTTTATTTAAGGAAAAAAATTGTAAAATGTGTAAAATTAATATTTTTGTATGTATTACAAGAATTTGAAAATCTATGTAGGTTTACACTCATTATAACTCAACTAAAATCACCTATATGTAAAGTTTCGTAAAAATTGGACTTGGGGTTTTCTTGACATCGTGTTTACATACGGACGGATGATCAACCGGCTTTCGGACACAATTTTTTTTTTTATAATCTACTATAGCTTTAGTTTGTCGAGTCGCATAACTCCCTATTTTATTTATAAGGTCTGGAGTAATATCTTTATTTACTTCTCAAACTTTGGTCGTCACTTTGGCATCTACAGTCAGTCCTTTGCTCATGTTATGACTATAAGATTTATAATTTTTTAAAATCAGGTTTAATACTTTAACACGGAAAAAAGTGTGGGACTTTATATGTTGGTACACATATGGTCTAATCTTCTTGGATCTTCTTTGGAAGGAAGTTGGAGGTATTCCTACACCAATTCAACCAATTAAATTGATAACTATTAAAGGCTCAATGCGTAGAAAGTAATTTTTTTATTCAACGGATTAGAATTGCGATCCAAAGAGGTAATGCTGCATGGGTTATAAAAACTTTTCCCTGTGTCAACTTGGAGAAGATTTTTTATTTGTTATAATTTTCGTTTTTATTATTGTAAAGTGTTGACAAAATCACAGTGAAATATGTCAGTTAATTTGGCTATTTGGGTTTAAAACGGGATTAAAGTTTTGATTAGTATTGAAAATAAATATTACCTACACGTTGTGAATACAGTGCAATAAAATATTATTAAAAATGTGTGGAAAATTAAGTGGTGCACAAAGACGTGAAATAAAAAAGACAAAACCGAAAAACAATACGAAATTTTATAAAAAGTACCTAAATTGGATAGTTTTTTTTTCAAATAGAAACAAAAGAAACAGAAAAGGTCGATGGTGAGTCAAAAATTGTTTATTTGATTTAGGTTGTAAGTACAATTGAATATTGCCTTTATTCAGAATTGCAACCTAGTTGTAGTGTAGTTCTAATGTTATCAAAATATCCTCCTTTACAATCGACATCGGTACGTTCGGCTTTAATAGATAACATTATTATTTTTCTTATACTGGGTCCGGCAAAATGTATTACCCATTTTTAAAGGGTTGTAAGAATTTATTAACTTGGATAAGATTAAAAAATAATACGGATTTTTAACGAGTAGGCTTTGGAAATTTTGTGACATGTTTTGACAGTTGTTAAAATGGAGCGTTGGTCAGTGGAATATCGTGTGTTTTGTGTTAACAAATTTATTCAGTTTACTTCAGTTTTTGTTGTTCAAAGACAATTTCGCCGCCATTTTAACATTCGCCTCAACGTAAAACCATTATATCCTGGTACTGTAAATGGGAAGAACTCGGATCAATTTTAGACAAAAAAGTCAAGCGGAAGACCAAGATCTGCTTGCAATGATCGTAACCAGGAAAGAGTAAGGGTAGCTGTAACTGCTAGCCCAAAAAGATGTATTGAAACCTCTTGGCCCCTTGATTTTTTTTTTTTGGTTTTTTAAAAGGTAAAGTTTATGTAAATAAACCTAGAGACCTTGAGGAACTGAAAGCTAACATAAGAAATGAAGTGAATGGTATTCCAAGGCACCACCTTCGAGCGGTAATGCAAAAGATTTATCAAGAATTTGGAAGTATGCATTGTTCAAGAAGGTGGTCCTTTTGCTAGACGCTATTTTCAAGAAATAAGAATATCCCGTACTTTGTCTTTAAAAATTTGTATTGTTATTTAATTTTATTAAACTAATTAAAGTGTTATAACTAGTTAAAATAGGTAATACATTTTGCCGGACCCGGTAGTTCAGTAATAAATATAAATAAATTATTAATTTAATTTTTAGTAATAAATTAATAAATATCCGTAGAAACTGAAACGCTTCAACATGGTGGAATTTCCATCACCCTCATTGCCGATTGGGAATGGTAAGATCTAGAAACCACCACCATCGTTATCTTTTTTTTTGTTTGTTTTGTTTAGAACCTGAAATTGAAGCAGAATTTAGGGAAATTTTAAAATTAAGTTGCGATCCAGCTAAATGGACTGCAAATAACTTTAAGTCTTATAACTGATTTTGTAATAAAAGTTCAATTAAACAGAATCTAAAGTCTGTATACTATTGGCGCGGAGTAATAAATCATAATTGCTTGAAATAATTCTTTATTTTCTTGTGAAAGCGGTACTTCTACGGTTAAGTAAAAACCAATAAATTCTAACAAAATACGATCATTGTGCCGCTCTTGCAGCATACCGACCCATCTAGGGTCTGAGAACAATAGTTTAATCTGTGTAAACACGTTGCCATCAGCCCAGGTACTGACGAAACAAGAATCATAGCCGTAGATGTGGGTATTATACCAAGATACAAAAATAATGGTATATAATACGTAAGAAGTAAAATTTGTAATGTGATCTACTATACAAATAAAATAAATAACATATAACCACATAATAATTCATATCAAGGTAGATTTTACTATTATAATATATTTACCTACTAAAAATATGATTTTCCAAACGTATCAGGTACCTACGCCACTGCAATACGGAGATTCGATAATTCTGACAAGTTTATTACTCCGCGCCAATAGTATACTGAGTATAGACAAACTTAATTTGAAAATTCTAAAAGAATGTATGACACACGAAACCGTTATTGTTCAAAATCTATGTTTTTTTCCACATTAATTAATGGTGAAATTTTTCGCTGTGAATGTCTCAGAAAATTCTTTATTTTGTTTACCCTGTAAGTAAGTTGTTTGGGAAAATGACATCTTCCTGTATAAATGGTTTCAATGATTGGAAAAATCTTGATAGAATCGCGGGATATGAACGGTTCATTGAACATAGAGCGAATGTACAAATATATGTCACTAATGGATGTAACCAATTAGGCAAATTGATGAAAAACTTCCCCAACAAGTGAAGTTAAAAGTTACATAGGAAAGGAAGCAAAAAAATGAAATATTTTTCTATTAGGGTTGACTCTACTCTGATATTGCACACACTGACCAACTAACATTCCTGTTAAAAGATTTGTATCATTTATCAAAAATGTAGGTCACAAAGCTGCAGATATGGAAGTAGCTATTTTGCAAACTCTTGAAAATTTGTCTTTGGAAATTACAAACTGTCGTGGTCAAAGTTACGATAACGCTAGTAATATATCGGTAAAATATTCTGGACTAGAAGTCAAAATTTTGAAACATAACCCATTTGCTATTTTCATTCTAACAGTAGATGGAAAGTTATGAGTGTGAAATTTTAACAAAAAAATCTTTCAGTTGTTAAAAAATTATCTGTTACAAGATGGCCAGCAAGAGCAGACGATTGCAAAAGCCCTTTGCCAAGGATTCATACTTTTAAAAACTGCTTTAGAACAAATTGCGAATGATCCCATTCAAAAGTCGTCGTCAAAAAACTGAAGCAAAAGGATTAATTAAAAAATTTTCAGAATTAAAAATTGGCATTATGTCAGTTTTTGGAATCATATTTTACAGAATTTCAATAAAACAGGTCAGTCACTGATATAAATATCCTAAGTGCTTTAAATTTATATGAATCATTATTAAACTTTATCGTTATAGTTTACGTGATCAGTTTGATTATTTTGAAACTGCAGGTAAAGAACTTTGTAATAATGATTTACGAGGATGTATTGATATCTAGTTAGCCTAGACCAGTTCCTTGCATAAACAAAATATTGCGTTACCATAGCAACGAACAATAACTTATTAGAAGTGTCAGTGTAAAGTTTGACGTCAAAAAAGTAAACCAGAGTCACGCAATAAATTAAATGAAAAAAGATGTCCACCGAAATTGTGAAAATCGAAAAATTGGAGTATCGAGCCATCATCAAGTACCTGTATTTAAAAGGGTTAAGAGGTAAGCAGATTTACGAAGATATGCTTAATACCCTTGGTGATCAATGCCCTTCCTATTCGTAATTTTCCATTAAAGATGATGACCGATCGGAAGGCCAGTTTCTGTGTCAGTCCCCGAAAATATCGATGCAGTTCATGACATGATTTTATCAGACCGTCGAATTGGGCTAAAACGGATATCTGAAGCACTGAATATTTCATACGAACGCGTTCATCATATGGTTCACGTCAATTTGGACATGAGAAAAATTGCTGCAAAATGGATCCCCAAATGTTTGAATGTTGACCAAAAGCGTGCAAGGGTAGAAGCATCGCGTTCGATCTGTGCTCGATTTGAAAACGATGTAGACTTCTTAAACCGAATTGTTACTATGGATGAGACTTGGGTACATTTCTACGATCCAGAAACAAAGCAACAATCGATGGAATGGCGACACTCTGGTTCTCCAAGACCTAAGAAGTTTCGTGTCCAAAATCTGCTGGAAAAGTTCTTGCTTCAGTTTTTTGGGATTGCCATGGAGTAATCATGATTGATTTTTTGGATAAGGGTAGAACAATAACTGGAGATTACTATTCGACATTACTGACCACTCTACGGAAAATATTAAAGAGAAAAGACGCGGAAAGCTATCCAAAGGTGTTTTGTTTTTGCAGGACAACGCCCCTGCACACAAATCTCATGTTGCCATGCAAAAATTCGTGATTTAGGGTTTGAATTACTAGAACACCCCCTTATTCACTCGATTTGGCTCCGTCCGACTATCACCTCTTTCCTCAACTGAAAAAAGTTTAAAAGGTCGTACATTTTCTTCCAACAAGGAGGTAATAGAAGCTGTGGAGGTCTGGTTTGCAGAGCAAGAAGAAACATTTTTTTTAAAGGTCTAGAGACGTTGCAGGTTCGCTGTAATAAATGTATCCAATTAAGAGGAGAATATGTTGAGTAATAAAATATTTTGACATTGAAATTTTGTTTGGTTCTATAGTAGGCTAAGAATTTTTCAATATATCCTCGTATATAAATTTGACATAAACAGGACAAAAATACTGAATTAAAACATTTTACGTAATTATAGATACAATTGTCGGAGAATTAATAAAACGAAAAATGCTTTTAGTATAATATCTAAAATTTTGGATTCTTATCTAATTTGATTAATCTGGAAGATAATGTTATTGTTGAGAATGCAAAAAATCTAAGTTCTCATTATCCACAAAATTTAGATGAAACGTTTAGCCAAGAATAGGTTCAATTTAAATATTTTATTAAAAGTATTTTTCCCGAAATTGTAAAATTGCTGATATGCTAACATTAATTCGCAAAGGAAAAAGTAGTTTCCAACGTTTCCTAATATGGACATTACTTTTAGCATTTTTTTATCAATGGAATGGAACACTAAACTGCTCATTTTTTTATGTTTACCAGCAACAAACTGTGCTGGTGAAAGATCATTTTCGACTCTCAAAAGAGTCCAAAACTTTTAAGAAGCAATTTGGCAATTTGGGACAAGAAAAATTAGTAGGTTTATCAATTTTGACAATTGAATCTGACGTTATTCAAAATTTTTGCTTTGATGATATTATGCAAGAATTTTCTTCAACAAAGTGTCGAAAGATCACCTTTTAAATTTTATATCTCACTATTTTTAAATGTCTAGTTTAATGACTATTTACTATATTTAATTTTTTAATTTTATTGTTTGCATATGTGATAAATAGACCCGATTAGTGTGACGTCACGTACAAACAGCTAAATTCAAAATTCAGGTACTTTTTGAAATTGTGGACGAAAAGTGAAGCTTAAGTATAAGGACTTAAGGGTTATATTCAAATAGATCAATAGAAGTTGGTTGGTTTTCCAATATATACGCATAAATAAGAGAAATCGTTGTCATATTCACTAATTCTGAACCTTTATCTTTCATCTAGTATCAATATTACATTTTTAAATAGCATATTTTTATTATAAATTAAAATTAATTTTTTATACTACAAATACATGCGCAGAAATCAGCTGGCGGGAATAGTAATTTTAGAAATACGCACCGGGTTAACCATAACCTAATTACTATGAAGTACTATTAAATTAAAACTATAAATTACGTATTATAAAGAACAAACTAATGAAGTAAACGAGTCAATAAACTAATAAAGAAACAAGAGTAACGCCAGGAACAACAAAGGAAAACAGCAATTACAAAGTATAAGGTTAACCCGGTGCGTATTTCTAACATTACTGTTCCCGCCAGCTGGTTTTTTTGCGCATGTATTTGTAGTATATAAGTTAATTTTAATTTATAATAAAAATATGCTATTTGAAAATGTAATATTGATACTAGATGAAAGATAAAGGTTCAGAATTAGTGAATATGAAAACGATTTCCCTTATTTATGTGTGTATATTGGAAAACCAACCACTTTTTATTGACCTATTTTATTATCACCCTTAAGTCCATGTACTTAAGGTTCACTTTTTCGACCACAATTTTGCCAAGTACCGAATTTTTGATTTTAGCGGTTTAATTCTGGACGTCACCACTGATCGGGTCTATTGTAATGTTCCGTCTGTGTAAAACGTCAAATTACTTTTACGAAATCCTGACACGTTTGGGGCCTTGTGGTTTTTGTTTGAATAAATTATTTTGTTGTTTTTTTGTATTCGTTTTTATTTCAAAATTGTTATAAATAATTTTTTGAACTACTACTACTAAGTACTTAATTGAAATGTATAATCAATGGTATATACGAAGAAAACAATTGTAACGATTAATGTACAAAATTTAAAAAAAAAAACGAATCCAGAGTTTTGTTAGACGCAGTTATAGGATATTTTAATGTAGATTATGACTTAATAATAATACAAATAAGGCAGTCACATTCATTACTAACTATTATTGAATCGGAACGACGTTAATAAATGTGTATCGTCCAAAGGTTAAAATTATCACAGCAAAAAAATATTTACGCCGCTACTGACTAGGTAACGAGTAGGAGGGTGTAGCCGAAAGCAATCGAATGTAGTTGGAAAATGGTGCTGGTAGTGTGTGTGTCAAAGAGTTAGGTTATGGTTTGTGCGTGTGAGAGATTGTAAATTAAGTGACACAACCGAATTCAAATGAATATAATTCCCTGGCCCTGGCATCAAGAAACCACGTGGGACCTTACGTATTTTATACCAATTGAACTAACAAGAAATGGATGCAACTTTAATTAGGTTATTAAACAAAACTTGGTGTTTTAAGTGATTATATAATGCACACATTGTGGTTAACCAGTCGGTTATTGTCTCGTGCTATTTGGAATGGAATTTCCAATTTATCCACAGCGGCAGATGCAAATTTACAACGAAAGAAAGATCCACAAATCATATCTGCTGTGTGTGGTTTTCCGAAAGAGAGAAAAATACAAAGACTGATCAGGGGACAATTCGGTGATGATGCGTGGTTTACAGCTAAATTCAAAACTGCCGATGTTTTGGGTTAGTTTCAACATCTAATGTTTTGTTCCTTCATAAGTTTGATTCATTGCAGGGGTTGCCGATGGTGTTGGTGGTTGGCGAGCTTATGGCATAGATCCGGGTGAATTTTCGCTGCATCTTATGCAGACATGTGAAAGACTTGTTAGTATGGGACGTTTCAAACCTTGCAATCCTTCCGAATTACTAGCTAGAAGTTATTACGAACTATTACACCATAAGAAAGCCATTTTAGGTAAGTACTAAAAAGTTGTAACTTATACAGTTACAGGGCTCACAGACACAATTACTTAATATTATGTAATAATATCACGTTACAAGAAAAGTTTCTTATCTTAAACTAAATTGGTTGAACATGGATACTTATTTCCTCATACATAAGATGCATTATGAAATTAACTGTCCGCATTATCTATGCAAACTTTCTTTCTTTTTCGAGATAAAAATTTAAACATTTATATAAGGTGTGTTTAATTAGTATTGTAAACAATTTAAATGTATGAAAAAATTTCTATTTGCGTTTGTGCTATTTTGGTTTTTTCTTATCAGTACATGTAATAATGATTGTTGTTCGTTCTTGTACACCTACATAGATAAAAATTGAGGAAATATAATTAATCTTATAATTACTAATTAATAATTTTTTTTTATATTGATTACAATACTGTCGATTACAAAGCAGCTTTGAATTGCTAATGAATGTGTGTGGAGTATTTAATTAATTTCATTTTTAAAATAGTTTCTTATTGTTAACGAATCGGGGATTCACGTTAACATCACTTTTCTCACATATTAATTGAAATTCGGTTAATTATGCAACCAATCGAACTCCAAAATGTTCGTTTTTTTTTCCTCGTTTCAGCACTCTTTGGATATGCCTTTTCGATCAAGGAAATAAGTTTTAACTACTTCAGCTTCTCGATCTCGGTCCTATACACAATTTTATTCAGCGTTTTCGCAAATGAGCCTTTATACAGAGTGGTCCACCATGGACGTTGTGCGGAAACTATTGAGGTTTTAAGGTTTTTTTTTGTTTTTTTAAGCTTTTCTTTATTTAAGCCCACAATAGATACCAGTTCTACTATATTCAGTTACATTACAAGTGACTGAGCTGTTTTCAATGTTTTTACAGCTTATTACATATTTTCTCAGTTCACTTGTTGCATTTTTAATTTGTAATTAGGGTTTATACGCGTCGGTCGATATATGGAATAGTATTAAAGGTTTAGAAAACATGTTTCATCTGATTTATAGATGATCTTAAAGACTACATTTTAAAATTATTTTGAGATATACAGAGTGTCCAAATCGAGGGGTGTCTCACTGACCAAAATTTGTACACTCATGAAATTTAAAACTTAGACACCACAATTTCTGTAAACAAAAGTTTGCACATTGTGAAGCGGGCTTAAGGGTATCATTTACAATTCTAACAGCAGGTAGTCTCAGCAGGGGTTATCTTATAGAAGGACTGTAGAATGAATCATTACACTAAGCACGTTTTAGAAAATAGGTAATTTACGTTGCTTACTTAATTTTTTCTTTAAAGAATATATTTGAAGGTATCGCTAATTAAACACCATAGCTCGATTAATTATCGAATCAAAATTTTGTTTAGGAAATGTTTACAAAATAAAATTAGAAATAATTTTGATTTAAAAACGTCTACAAGCAATAACTTTTAAATTAAATCAAAAACTAAACATGGTTATTTGGGTTGACTGATTATTACTTATTTTTAAATAAATCTAACCTACTAATTATTGTAAGTTATTAAAAAAAATCATTAAACTCTCTATTCATAATATTTAGTCCTTACAAAATGTATATTTTATGACGTTTCATTTTTTCTGTAGTTAATATAAAAAGTGAAAATAAAAACTAAGGCAATTCTTATTGTCAACGTATATATTTAGTTTTTGACAAGAATTTATTACATAATTATAATTAAGATACCAAGTTATAGTTTAAAATTAAATGAAAACGTTTTTTTTTTAAATAAAGGTATTACTATATAAATAAATATAAGAAATCAATAATGGGTGTGACCTCCATTATTATTGATACATTCTTGGAGGCGTCTGCTCATTGACGCTATCAAGGTATCAATATAATTAATATTAATCGTTTCCCATGCGGTATCAATGGCTGCAATTAGTGCATTACGGTTTACTGGTATAAAATTTGGCCCTTGTTGTCTTCGGATAACAGCAAGTATTCGAGCCCAAACATTTTCGATAATGTTAAAATCTGGGCTTTTTGCTGGCCAGGGTAACAGCTCCAAGTTATTTGCTTGTATCCAGTTGCGCACAACCTGCGAAGTATAGGGTCATCATATCCCGATAGTTAATTATCGAATGTTCCAAGAAAATATGTGTAAATAGTAAATGGAATCTACTAACGTAACGTTAAGTCGTTAATTATAGTTACATAACTCCCCTTTCATAAGATATAGTTCATATTAATATGCTTATTGTAAAGCTTCGTACACACCTGAACAACAAACCGAGGAACAAACAGAACAACGAACCGAACGGCAATCGGAACATTAATTTGGACGGTGCTACGTACGAATTTTAGAACAGATTCGCAAGTCCTGATTGTTCCACGAACGGTTTGCGTGTCCCTATTAGCATCATTTGGGAGGGAAATTATAATTTTTTATTCTTCTTTGTGCGTA